>BMAU01002944.1:0-192907 GCA_019973935.1 Trichonephila clavipes | reverse complement strand
TTGTTGCTCCATATCCCACAAAACCTGAACTGAACTGAACTGAAAGGAGAAATTATCTAACTTTCATTCGTACGGAATATTTCGAATTTTAAGGCCTTATGAAATTTTAATTACCCATTTCAAGAAAAATAGCTGCGTGTAATTTCATGCTTCATCCACAGAGTACTAATCAATGATTATTTAGCTAATGGCGTTATTTTTCAGTGACACTTAATTAAAGCCTAACTTTGAGCATTTTGAATTCGACTTAGCACTGTACTTCTCATTTTCCTAAAACTTGTTGTTTGATGCAACATATCAAGGTCCAGAATTCTATTGAATTATCCTGCAAAAAACATGGTAAATCTATCATAAGAAGGTTTTTTACCTTTCCATCTGCTGCTTATTAAATACAATTTATAACTATTCACTACACATTGTATATTTTTGATTTATTTTACCCAAATGGTTGGCTCCTATTTTAACCCACCCCCAGTTTTTGAACTTTTTTTGTCGCCAAGCTATCTACCCTTCCTTTTCATTAAAATTCCGTTGACCAATAGGTTCAAAATTTTAACTATGGCAACCCTAAAACATGGTAAACCTAAAACATGGTCCCTTCTTTGAACGTCGTCGGTACGAGTTTGAAAATCGCGCTTTGGCGCCATTTTGGCGCGGATCAAAAAATTCGTCGCCAAGGGGTGGGCGAAACTGGGAATTTACCTGCAATGTGAACTTTTATATTTGCGGGGTATGAAATAAAGATATACTTTTTCAAGACTGTGTTAAACACTTGTCAATTTAGCATGTGGCCTCAGTATAGAAATGAGAATTTGAAAATTCGTCTTAACAAACTGTCTTGTGTTTGCGAAATATGCATGTCATCTTTCTCCAAAAAGAGCTCTTTAGAAAGACATTTACTTATTCATAAAAAAGAAAGGCCTCACATTTGTGAAGTATGCAACAAGACTTTTTCTCAAATAGGTCATTTAAGTTCCCATTTGCTTATTCATACAAAGGAGAAGCTTCATGTTTGTGAAGTATGCAACAGGACTTTTTCTCGAAAGAGTAAATTAAATTCCCATTTGCTTATTCATACCAACGAAAAGATTCATGTTTGTGAAGTGTGCAATAAAGCTTTCTCTCATAGTGCTTATTTAAAAATACGTTTGCGTATTCATACTAATGAAAAACCTTATGTTTGTGAAATTTGCAGCAAAACATTTTCTCACAGTAGTTCCTTAAAACAACATTTACGAATCCATACCAAGGAAAAGCCTCATGTTTGTGAAGTATGCAGCAAAGCTTTCTCACAACGTAGTTTGTTAACACTACATTTGCGTATTCATACTGAGGAAAAGTCTTGTTTTTGTAAAGTATGTAATAAAGCTTTCGCAAAATATTTTCTTAAAACATCATTTGCGCATTCATACTAAGGAAAGGCGCCTCATGTTTGTGAATTATGCAACAAAGCCTTCTCAAAAGTTCATTTAAGTTACCATTTGCTTATTCATACCAAAAAAGTTTCTTGTTTGTGAAGCATGCAACAAAGCTTTTTCTGCAAAAGTACCTTAAAACAACATTTGCTTATCCATGCCTCAAAAGAAAAAGCCTCATGTTTGTAAGCATGTAATAAAGCTTTCTCGCAAAATATTTTCTTAAACATCATTTGCGCATTCATACTAAGGAAAGGCCTACGTTTTGTGAATTATGCAACAAAGCCTTCTCTCAAAGCTAATTCAAGTTCCCATTTGCTTATTCATACCAAAAAAGCCTCTTGTTTAGAAGTTTGCAACAAAACTTTTCTTGCAATAGTACCTTAAAAAAACATTTGCTCCATACCAAGTGAAAAAAAAGCCTCATGTTTGTGAAATATGTAACAAAGCATTCTTGTTGTAATGAAAACATTTTACACACACATGACATACAAAATATTTAAGTTTCCAATATTTGCACCATTTGTTTTTAAATGCAACATTTCAAAATAAAGCTTTTTACAACTTGAAAAAAATTTAGAAAACTTGGACTTTGTGAACATATTAAGATTGTTGCTTACGTAGCCCTTTTTTTAAATGTAGGTCATTTTCAAATGAAAAGCAGGTGTGTGAAATAATCAATTGTGTTATTATAATTTTGAATCAATTAATATTCCACAATTTGTTTATATATATAAGCATAGTGGACAGTGGTAATTCTTGATCATACCATTTTACTTTAATTTTTTATTGTTATGTGTTATATGAGGCTTCTCCTTATGGAGTTAATGTATTAATTTTAACCAATAAAAAATAATTTTGTTGTTTTCCTGGAAAGAGCATTTCTTGTATTTTTTTTTTATTATTGTAGAACTTTGATTGATTTAAGCATATATTGTTTTGCAACCATTTGATTCAGAAAGACATATTGGAATATTTTGCTCATAATTTGTTATTCAGCTTTCTGATATTCAAGTTTTATTCTGGAAGAAATTATAATGTTGCTGTTTCTTGTATTTTAACTGAATTAT
Organism: Trichonephila clavipes; assembly: GCA_019973935.1. NCBI lineage: Eukaryota > Metazoa > Arthropoda > Arachnida > Araneae > Nephilidae > Trichonephila > Trichonephila clavipes. The sequence continues at coordinate 190,422 of BMAU01002944.1, read as the reverse complement.
GTTTAAGTAGTAAATTCTCTTCCATTTGTGTAAATAAATTAACGTTAAAAAGCTAATATTGACATTGAAAGTTAAATAAAATTTAAACGTAAATTTATGTAAACTTAATATAGATGTTTGAAGAAGAATGAGATATTTATTATAATGAATATATCTAATATCAGCATATTTTGTTTTTATAATGAAAAAAAATCTGTTTGTTTTTGTTTTAGATTGTATTCCATTGAGATTCAGACAAAGCAGCATTTCAGGTTGTGCTTAATATAATAAAGATATTAGACAAAGAGCCGTTTTTTTTTTTTTTTTTGTAAATTTACCCAATTCAAGGAATGATTAGGGCATTATTTATATTTAATCGAAGCTTATTGTACGAAAATGTACAGAATCTAGTAAAAATGGTATGCTGATCATCTTCCAGTAGGGTTTCTGGTTTGAAGTTGTTCAGATAGTTCTTTATTTCCAACTATTAAGAAAACTTCATCGAATAATGAATCCATTTCAAGCATGGCAAATTATTTCCTATAGAAAAACGCTATTTTTTTGGCTACTTATTCAATATGTGTGTAGGAAGGAGTTTTTTTCTAATTTAAAAATATAGAATATTTCCTTTAACGAGATAATATTCAAATTTCACGTACAAAAACCTTCTGTATGAAATATTTAATGTATTTTATGTTAAGATTATCAGAGATAATGTAAAAATGTAATGCAAATGATGTTAGAACACATAAATGAAAATTCAAAAATACTTATATTATTAATGTGTTATATATAGATTTATATATCTATATACAATACATTTTTTTGAAAACTTTTTTATAAGCACCTAACTTTTATTTATTAACATTTCTAAGCAATTGAAAATGCATTACCATTTTATCTTTATGTGGGTATAATTGAGCTAGTTCATAAAAGAAGACAGAGAAATATTATTTTCTAAATAGTCCATGTAATTTATTATTAGAAATTGTTATTTTTACAAATACATTTCAGCTCCTTCATGTTATAATTTCTCTTTTCTTTCTCTTAGACTTTCTTTCTTGATTCCATATAAGATTTTTATCACATAAGAACAAATGAAATTATTCAATATGTGTAAGAAAGTTTCTTTCTAAGTTAAAAATATGGAATATTTATATATCACCCCTGTGTGTATTATATGTAACACAGGATAAATTACTATATAATAATATTTTCAAAGAAAATGTGTTATATATCTATATATAACACATTTTCTTTGAAAATATTTTAATAAGCATCTAACTTTTACTTATTAACATTTCTAAGCAATTCAAAATGCATCACTTTTTACCTATATGGGTGTAATTGAGCTTGTTCATAAAAGAAGACTATTTTCTAAATAGTCCATTTTATTTATTAGTAATTGTTATTTTAACAAGTATGTTTCAGATCCATATTATCATTTCTTTTTCTAACTCTTTCCTTCATACTTGTCTCTTGATTCCACAAGAGACTTTTATCACATAAGAACAAAATGAAATTATTCATAAGAGTTTTTCTACAATTTTTTATTTACATTTAAAGTACTTTATTATTGACAATATTGTTTATGATAAACAAGGTTTACAATAAATAATTGGTTTTTCTTAGCAGAAAATGTTTTTAAAACTGCATATCTTCATTCAGGTGTTTTGTAATCTGAGATTTAACCCTTTAGTATCTAAACACTTCTTGCCAATCGTAACTGAAATGTTCGTTTTCTTCTAACAATTCTACATATGTTTTCTGTTTTTCCCTTGATCTTAGAAAAATGATACATTTTGGAGATTGTGTTTGTTGAAGGATCGACCAACATGCATAAAAACAGAAATAAGCATTAATTGTAGAGCTAGACTAATAGTTTGGATTGTCATATCGTCCACTTATACTACTAAGATTTTTCTCACCAAATCAATAAAAGGTCAAAATCATCAAATCATAGAGTTGCTACTCCTAAACACAACACGCAAAAATGTGCCAAATTGGCAATTTTTCAAAATTTGGCGAACCAGTGGCCAATTCGACAATTTCACAGATCAATATTTTTGAAATATGAATACACAGGTGATATTCTTATTTTTTTTTGAATGCACAAGTAGCAGCTATTTTATCTGTCACATCTTTTCCAATTTTAGTTTGATTATAGGCCAAAATTATGCAAGTATTTTTTTTTTCTTTTTTTGTTGTGAAATTTTTAAATTATGAATCAAACTGAGATTTTTAAACATATATGGCAAGGTTTTTGTACTTTTGAAACCAAAACATGATCTTTGGTCATTTGACGAAGGAAATTTATAATAAATAGATATCTTGTTTCTCTTTGTAAATGTTACAGCAAAAAATAGTCTCTCGAGTAATCGATAGCAAGGAAATATTTTGCGAACAAAAAAATATAATTTGTAATATTCCACACACACACAGTGTCATACTCTTTAATTCATTATAATAAGCACACACTAGCTTTTCACCCTTGGTATATGTCACACTCGCAGACAAAAAGCTTTCTGGATTGCATTTGAACAGACTAAACATAAGATGTTTTGACATCAGTGTCTTTAAATGGGTGACAATAAGGTAAGAGATATCACATTATCCACACAGTTGGAAAACACCCCTTGAATGATGTTTATAAATGGTAGTGCAACAGAGTGTTTGAATCACCAGACTTGTGTACAAGTTTGCAGTTTTTATATTTTAATTAATCTTGAGAGTGCTCGTGTAATAAAAGAAAATTATTTGCACCAGACTATAACTTTAGGTGCAGGTCCAGTGTGTCTAGGCCGTAGAAAGGTTATTCGCAGGAGCTGACCAGCCTTCTTCTAACCAATGTACAGCCCTTCCTGTATTGTCATAACTTTTAACCCCTTCCACCCTTACACAATATTATGTGATAAAAAATATGTCTAGCTCGAAGCAAACTATTTCAAACTTGTTGAATTCAGTGCTTAGTAACAAGATAAAGATTAATAAAATAGGCCTAACTGAAATCCATGATACAAAGGAAAAACAGACCACAATACTGGAGGCAACTTCCCTTTTGGAACAGTTTGACAAATATGAAACTTCCCTAATGACCATGATTGGGAATATCATACCCCTGAGAATAAATGCTTTTAGCAAATAATTGTATTAAGTTGAGTGGGAATTGTTAAAAAGGATTTAGTAAAGTAAAATCTAGAGAATTATTTTTTCTAAAATTTTGGAAAAATGGAGCACACAGAAGGAGCAACTGATTTATGAGGGCTCTCATTTGAAGAGGAAGCTGGATAAGCTCACAGGCAGCAAAAGAGAGAACTATTTTTAAATGAAAGTAAATAAGTCTGTTGGGAATTTTTGAAAGGAGGGGAAATTTCTTAGTGAATTCATTTTGTCTTGTGATACGGCTTAAGCAGAACTATCCCAAACAGCTGAGATTTATGAAACCATTTAAAACACTTTTCTGTATTTTTGACGAGAGATTTTTACCAGAAATTAAGAAGAAAGCTACACAACAGCTAAATTAAATTTACAAAGACTATACTGAATCTTTTAATTTTGACGATATGAATTAGATAAGCTTTTACTATTTTTTTTTTTAAAATAAGATACAATGAAGGCTTCACTATAGAAATGTATCAAGAGAAATGCTAATGGGGAAATACTTACCTGATGTAGATATTTTTAACACAATACTGATATCGAATGCATCAGGTGGGAGATACTTTTTCAGTTCTAAAGCGGGTCACAAATTATTTAAGAAGTACTATGGGAGAAAAGACATATTTACAAAATAGCTGCATTATAAATAGAAAAAGATGTTTTGGACGAAATAGATACAACAAATATAATTGAAGAGTTTGCCAAAGAGAATTCAAGTAAAGTTAATAGCAAAATTGTGAGCTCTTCAGTAAGGTTTTTAATTCTTTTAAATACAGTTAAGGTTTTTCTCTAGCCATTGAGTTTTATTATTAGCAATACATTTTATTTTCAGAATTTAAGTTCAACAAATATTTTTATTTTAGTTTTTCTACTCTTGAGCCTACAGGCCTCAAACCTTTTACAGCTTAGTGCCTCCAACAACTTTATAAACTACTTCTGATTTTAGTACATTATTTCTAACTTATACACATGGCGAAAAATTTAAATATTTTTAAAAAATGTACAATTAATGTAATAATTAGTAAGAATCTAAAAAATAAGGTACAATAAAAACACTAACATTTTCATTGTAATGGTATTGTATAGTGATCTAATAATTGCTTTGAACTAAAAAGTTTTAGCTGTGTTAATATTCCTACCTTCCCTTTCACAAGAACTTAAATAACGTTTATTTCGATAGATGACACACACATTTAACACAAAAAATAGGATCGTAATTTACGGGTGTGCGTTTTATTCCAGATATAAAAAAATTATAGCTTTAAAAGGGAACAATGAATATGGAAAAATTTGACTTCTACATATATCCAAATACTGAAAATGACATACTTTATGAACTTCCCTTTTTAGGTATAAAAAGTTTATCATATTTTTTCCAGTTACATATTCAGCCCATCTATCCAATTCCTTATTTTATGATCACTACTACTCTGATCCATAAGCAAATAATCACTTTCTGTTCCTTCTAGATTATTCAAAATACAATACATTTTTTTAAATGATTATTGAATTATCTGAGATTTAATTCCATGCTTAGCAGGATGCATTTAGCCGTTTTGTAATAGTTTTTATTTTACATTCTAACATCCACATACCTTCTAACCCTACTTTTCTTGCACTTAAGGGTTTTACTTCTGGAAGTATATCATCTTACAAAGAAAAATGTGCATGTAATATGTCCAAATATACAATAATCTGAATGAAAGCTTATTGCTGGTTGAGGATTATATACTTTTTTTTAATCAAAACTAAAGTGAGTGATTTTATTAGGGAAGGATTTTATTTAAATAATATACTTAAATTTTACTGTAAATATATACTTTTTCTAGGTATATTTTGCTGCATTAATGTTTTATTGAATCTGCTGAAACTGATTTTGAAAGTTTATGAAGCTTGTATATTAATGTATTTAACTCTTTATGCAAGAGTAGTTTTTATTTTAAACTTGAAAGAGGGAATTTAGTTATATTATGCTCATTAAACATAGAACATATCTGAAATTTTCGGAGAAAAAATGAGAAACAAATTTTTCTATTGATTGCTTTGGTAATATTTTTAATGTGTCATTTTTTTTATTATTATAAATTCAGATTGTGAAACGTTAATTGTACTAAATTTCATTTGTTTTGATCAGAAATTATTAAAATTTGTAATCCATTACTTTGTAGTAAATCCAGCCAAAACTTAATTTTATGAGTAACTGGTCTTCTCAAATATTCTCAATGGGTTTTACTCTACATATTCATTTTTCTTACATAGGTAAGAAACTGTATGTTAATTTGTAATACTATTTTTATTTTTTAGATTTTTTTATTGGGCAAATTATAAAATAAATTTGATTTTTTAAAAAAATCATTGCTGATATATTTTTAAGATTATTTCACATACATTTTGAATTTTTTATATTGATGTTGTAATTTTAAACTTATTTTTATATCTTAAATATGTAATAGTTATTGTTCAAATCACATTTCATTATAAACAAAACAAATAATAATTTTTTTTATTAATTCAGCATTTTGAAGTTCATCATACTCACTTTTACTTTGTATTTTTGTCTTTAATGCAGTGTTTCTCAAACTGTGGGGCGCGCCCCCTGGGGGGCGCGAGCATATCGAAAATAAAAGATTTAAAAATATTTTATTTACTGGAATGAAGTAAAACAAAATGCTTTCAGACATAATAAATAATGCACTTTTACTCTGATATAATTTATAGGCGCACGCGCGATATTAAGTAATCAAAAATAAAAACTTCTTCAATACCTAATTAGCTATCTTTGATCCTATAACCAAACAAAAAAACTTTTATTTGATTTTCTGTAATCCAATGATGAGAGATTTTTTTATTAAGCTTCCTTTTTAATCCTAACATACTACTCATTCAGAGAAAAAACAGATCCCGTACCCTGAATCGAAAAAATTTAGGAACATAAAAAATTCATCACTGTCATTTTTGAAATACTGCACATTATAGCTGTAATCTGTTTGACCTTCTAAGTTATTGGTACAGTTACTTATTACCCCTCTCTTATGTGTGTTTGTTTCTCATTTAGGGAAGTTGTAAGTAATGTATTTCTCTGTTGCGCTTTTTTCCATGAAAAGAATTTTATGATATTTGGAAAACCACGGAGATTATTTAAGAGTATTCTAAAATATATAAAGCACAACGAAAAACGTTTTACAAAATTTTTTATTAGTAACATATATATTATCATAATGAATACACTTTTTACCCGGAAGTGGTCACGCGGGACACATAGATTACGAAATCGTTAATTCTGGCAAAACTGTTTATTTGTTACCAAAAATAATTGAAAAGTCCTTGAAAGTAGGTAAGTATATTTTCTCATAGTTAAATTATTCACCGGAATTACGGTTTTTATTGTGTACTATAAAAATAATTATAAGAAAAGGATTGGGGTGACTCAATAACCCCGCTGCACCATTAGTATCGAGTGCGCGCCTGCTCCAGGGTTAAAACGTGTTGAAGTCTTTTCGCTTTAAATATTAAAAATAATACAATTATTCTTCATCTGAATTTTATATTATTGTTCCTTATTCAGCATCAATTCTAAATGATAATTTTGTAAGGCTTAAAATTATAGTTCGCTTTAAACTAATTATACTTTGAGCAATCATTTAAAAAAAAATCATTTTACATTTTTGTAAACATTGTCGCGCACTTGGCTTTACGCTCCTTACAAAATTCAGCGATTATTTCAATAATGTTTTATTTTCTTATAAATGTGAACTCGTGCAAGCGGGTACTTCAGCCGGTATACTTTTAATGTAAGTGCTCCATAGTAGTTTATAACTAATTCATTATTACTAAATTAAGAACAAATTTAATAAATATTAATGACTTCCATGGGCTTGTCTTGGAAAGCAAAGTTTTTATAAGGAATGCTTATGATTAGAAATTGACCCTCTGAGTTCTTTTTCTATATTTAGCAGATATCTATATTTTGTCTTCTAAGCAGCCACCGCATTTTGCAATATGTTCAATTTAAAAAATTAGAGAAAGGAAAAAAAAATAACACACATAATAATTATCTATTATATTATTTATTTATTACTTAAAAGTAGTATACAAAATTTAATACTTATGTTACTAATTTGTATGGTTTATAATTAAGATCGCCTATTGTAGCTTTAGCATCAAAATTCATTATTATTGCATTCAGTACATCATTAATGAATAAGGGGGGCGCGATAAAAATTGAGATCGAAAAGGGGGCGCCAGTATTGAAAGTTTGAGAAGCACTGCTTTAATGAAACTTATGACATAGAAAATTTTATTATGCCTGGGTTTTTGTCTGTAACATTTTACAAAAAGATTAAATCATGCATTTTGCTCTGTTTGATAATTTAAATGAACAAAACTTTTTTATTTTAATTTAATTTTTTTAAGCAGCATAAGAAAAATATTGCTTTTGAAATATATTGTTAGATAAATTCTCTTTACAATCTAGATCTTTAGCTTCCAAAGTTAAAAATTTCAAAGCTATTGAATTTTTTTATAGACTTTCAGAATTAGAATAATATTTTCTTTGGTATAAAATCATAAATTTATTTAACAATTGTTGGCTCAAACCAATTTTATATACACTGTAATATCCCAAATTATGTATACTGAACTTTTATAAATTAGCTTATTTGTAACTTCTTGCTATTGTCTTCTTCTAGTTGAAAATTCCTCATTAAATGTACTTTGGAAAGATTAAATCTAAAAATTTTTTAGTCAGAATTAAATCTAAAAAAATTTAATGTTTTTCTGTAAATCCTATTATTTTGAATTGACTTATGTGTGTCAATGTTTAAAGCTCTTTTATTCGTATGTGTAGAAATTTGAGGAGGAGGGTGCTAGAGCTCAGGTGTCCATGACATTTCTACAAGGTTAAAAATTAAAGGGACGATCAACAATGACCCACACAAACTTTCAAAAGGAAAAAAATCAAATCATAATGCTCTCTGTATTTTATTCTTTCGCTAGTGTAAGTATATAAATATGCTCTTTTTATACATATTCTGCACAATATTTATAAAATAATAAATATGAATTCAAAAGATCGAATTATTTAGTCTCTCACTATTCTAAAAAACATGTTAAATTAAAAATAATTTTGCTGTGAAATCTTTGTAAGCATCTACACTTAATTGCATAGATTTATTTCTTTCACTCTTAAATTCAGTGATAAATTATGTCTTTCATATATAACACATTATGAAGAATTTTTTAGTTCATAAATATAAATATTGAATGTTTTCCCTTAAAAGTATATTTTCAATTATATATTTACTCATTTTCTGTATAATTTTATCAAAAACATTTATGTTTCTATTGTTTTCTTGTATAAGTTTACAAGTCTTAATTGTCATTGTGCTCTCTATTGTTTTTCTAATTATCAGAAAACTGTAATTTTTTATTTTTTTTAATTAATTTATTTGCAAAACTCCTCATGCTCCACATTTGCTTACAGACATAAGTGGTAACACAATTATATCATTTAAAACAAATTTGAAAAAAAAAACATTTAAGACAAAAACATAAAATAAAAAGGAAAAAGTGGAAATACACAAATATAAACAAGGGGAGGTACCAATCAAACTTTAAAAATCTATACAGTAAACAAATTTTCTTAAGACATTTAGGCTTTCAGTACAATTGACCAACAAAGACAAAACAGGTGGCCAGGAAATACCTAAACGTTTCAACTTCTTTTTAAAATTCTCTATTTTACAGAAATATAGTTTACAATACAACAACACATGTTCCATAGTTTCAGCATCGTGATCACAGGAACAAATATCACTACCAATTAAATTAAATCTAGATAAATAGCTCTTAAAATTTCCATGTCTTGTAAAATCTGGGATAACTTGAAATCACAGTAACAAATTTCCTACATTTAAGCCGTTGATAAATGGTGGGGAAAAACCTTTTAGTCCACAAAGCTTTAGGCGGGGCCAAGAATTTGGTGTTCCAGGAGGAAACAGTTCTTTCCCAAGCTACATAATTCCAGTGGGACCATGGCACAGACATTAAATGGTTCATATCTTGGCAAGTTACCTCTTTGGCTAACTGATCCGCTCTATCATTGCCGAGATTTCCACTATGGCCCCAAACATAAGAAAAGTGGATATCGCAGTCTAGAAAACTGTTATTGAGAAGAAAATTTCTGATATTGTTATTTAAATCTGAAAATTTTTTAAATATTTTCTATGTATAAATATTTTTAAAGGACATGATTTTTCTTTATCACCAGTGGTTTTTGGTTGCACTTTTTTGTTTTCAAAAGTGTACTGGAAGGGATAAAAATATATCATGGATATATATTTTTATGTTTATGAACGTATAAGTTGTATTTTATCCATTTTTTTGTATAATCGTAATTTTTCTTCAAAATAAATTGTATATAATATGAAGTAAAAGTACCTTGTTTTTTTATTTGCATCTCCTAGAAATGTTGATAGTGTTTTAAATTGACAACATTATTAAAAATTCATTCTTGAAATATTATGCTAGTTAGAAGGTGTTAATTTGCAGTAATATAATAATTTTTCTTATGGATTTTGAGAATTTTTAAATGACTAAAAAATATCCACATTATTGTTAGTTGAGACCAATAATTCCTTTATTTAAATTTATTAACTTAAAAAAGTTGTGAAGGAATTTTATTCAGCTTATATATATAAATTTATCTATTGAAATTAATTTTTTGTTTAAAATTATTTTATGTGAAATTCTTTTTTAATTCTGTAATTTTTTTTATCTCACTCTAAAACTCTGTAAACAAGAAACTAGAAAATAAGCTCCTGGCTAAGACATTACCCTTGTCTCTAGTTCTAAATTTCAGTCTTTCATCGACACACCTTTGTGTTGTGCAAAGCAAATCTGATAGGTAAAAAAAAGGAACAAACAGGTAGTCATTTTGACCAGGTATAATTAAATTATTTATTACACTGATCAAGGATTATTTTGTCAATAAGTTGAAAATTTAGGACCTTAATGTTCCCCAGAGATATTTTTGCCTGGGTTTTATCCCTTTTTTAATTGTATAAAATCCCTATTGGAATATTCTTATTCTTTTTACCCTCTCCTTGTTAACTAGTATTTGTCATTTTCTTTCTGTCTTTCATTGAAGTCTAGTTTACATATATATAGTTTGTTTAGCACAGCATTTTCAAATTTGTTACTTGTATAGAAAAATCGCAATCACTAATTCATTATTTTTGTTATAGATTTTTTAATACATCTTAAACATGTAGCCTCCTTTAATTTTGCATGAGTTTTATCTTTTAAGTGTCAAGAAAAGTAAATAATTTTTATTACAAACATTAGTAAGAAAATCAACAATATTTATATATAGTTTGAATACATAATTTATAGATATATTAATACATTTAGTGTTTTTATTTGTATTAAGTTCATATAAGATGTATTAACTTTTGCTCATTTATATTTTAAACTTTATACTGGGATGGCTTTATATACGAATAGTTTTAGCTTATTATGTACACAAATGAGAGAAAAATTCAGTCTAATTAAGGGGTGTTTTTTTTAGAGGTATAGAACTTTAAATTGCAATAAAACAACGATGTATTATTCGATTGACATGATTTTTTTTTATTCGAAAGAGATAATTTTGTGGCATTACATTTTAAATATGATTTCTGGCATAGGACTGCGACGGCTGGCTCGGATGTAGTCCAATCTGGACGTCCAATTTTCGATTACTTTTTCCAACATTTGTGGCCGTATATCGGCCATAACACGGCGAATGTTGTCTTCCAAATGGTCAAGCGTTTGTGGCTTATCCGCATAGACCAATGACTTTACATAGCCCCACAGAAAATAGTTTAGCGCAGTGCTTCTCAAACTTCCAATACTGGCGCCCCCCCCCCTTTTTAATCACGATTTTTATCGCGCCCCCCGTACACATTAATAATATACTGAATGCAATAATAATGCACTTTGACGCTAAAGCAACAATTTTTATTATAAACCGTACAAATTCATGACATAAGTATTAAATTTTGTATATGTTACTTTTAAGCAAAAAAAAAAAAAAGTTATAGTATACTTATTATGTTATTTTTCCTTTATCTAATTTTTAAATTGGAACATATTGCAAAATGCAGTGGTTTCTTAGAAGAAAAATTATAGATATAAGCTAAATATAGAAAAAAAACTCAGAGGGTCAATTTCCAATCATAAGCATTTCTTTGAAAAACTTTGCTCTGCAAGACAAGCCCATGGAAGTCGCTAATACTTATTAAACTTGTTCTTAATTTAGTATTAATTAATTAGTTATAAAATAATCTGGGAAGCACTGATACATTAAAAGTATACCGGCTGAAGTATCCACTCTTTGCACGAGTTCATTTATAAGAAAATAAAACATTATTGATATAATCGCTGAATTGTAAGGAGAGTGTAAAGCCAAGTGCGCGACTATGTTTACAAAAATGTAAAATGATTGCTCAGATTATAATTAGTTTTAAGCGAACTGTAATTTTAAGCCTCACAGAATTAGCATTTAGAGTTGATGTTGAATAATGAACTATAAAACAAATTCTGATAAAGAATAACTGTATTATTTTTAATATTTAAAGCGAAAAGACTTCAACATGTTTTAACCCTGGAGCAGGCACGGACTCGATACTAATGGTCGAGCGGGGTTAATGAGTCGCCCCGATCTTTTTTTTTTATAATTATTTTTATAATACACAATAAAAATCGTAATTCAAGTGAGCAATTTAATAAAAAGAAAATATACTTATCTACTTTCAAGGATACAGAAAATATTTCGGAAAAAAAGTCATCAAACCGGGAACTCATTCAAAACAAGTGTCTAAAGATTCTAAAAAAAACAACGTTTGTCACTCGCAAAAAAGAGGGAGATATGTGACAAATATATTTTAGTTCACGTTAAGACTGTCAAACAGGAGGATAGTATCAGGGCCATTGGTAACAATTAAACAGTTTTGCCAGAATTACCGATTTCGTGCACTCTGTGTTCAGCGTGACCGCTCCCGAATTAAAAGTGTATTTATTACAACATGGATGTTCTAAAAAAATATGTAAAACGTTTTTCGTTATCATAAAAATATTTTACAAGGAAAAAAGTGCAACAGAAATAGTTTATTTACAACTTCCCTAAATGAAAAAAACAAATACATAAGAGCAGGGACGTAACTAACTGTACAAGTAAGTTCGAAGGTTAAACCGCAGTAAATACATTCTGCTGCCTACAGCTGATTGCAATAATACAACAGTGATGAATTTTTTATCTTCCTAAAATTTTCTTTGATTATGGGTCTGGTTTTGTTTTTTCTCACGTAATAAAAAAATCTCTCATCATGGGATTACAACAAATCAAATAAAATGTGTTTCATTTGGTTATAATATCAAAAAAAAGATATATAATGAGGTTTTGAAGTAGAAGATTTTATTTTTCATGTCGTAATATCGCAGATGATATATATAAATTATATCAGTGTAAATATGTATTTTTTTATTATGTCAGAAAGTATTTTGTTTTACTTCATTCCAGTAAATAAATTTTTTTAATCTTTTATTTTCGATATGCTTGCGCCCCCTTTTAGGTTTATCGCGCCCCCCCAGGGGGGCGCGCCCCACAGTTTGAGAAACACTGGTCTAGCGGTGTTAAATCACAAAATCTCTTGGAGGCCAATTCACAGGTCCAAAACGTGAAATTAGACGGTCACCAAACGTGTCTTTCAATAAATCGATTGTGGCACGAGCTGTGTGACATGTTGCGCCGTCTTGTTGGAACCACAGCTCCTGGACATCATGATTGTTCAATTCAGGAATGAAAAAGTTAGTAATCATGGCTCTATACCGATCACCATTGACTGTTACGTTGTGGCCTTCATGGTTTTTGAAGAAGTACGGACCAATGATTCCACCAGCCCATAAAGCCCACCAAACAGTCAGTTTTTCTGGATGTAACGGTGTTTCGACATACGCTTGTGGATTAGCTTCACTCCAAATGCGGCAGTTTTGTTTGTTGACGTAGCCATTCAACCAGAAGTGCGCTTCATCGCTAAACAAAATTCACTTATGAAAATCGGGAACAACGGCAATTATTTTCGAAATAAAATTGCACAATTTGAAAGCGTTGTTCAAGCGTGAGTCTATTCATGATAACTTGCCAAACAAAACTGAGAATAAATCACTTGACAGCTGTTAAATCGGTTTCAATCTTGGGAAGTAATGTCAACTTAAACTTCTATACCTGGGAAAAAAACACTCTTTAGTTGCACATTTAATTGTTTACTCTTGCTAAAGATAATATAATAATAATTATTACTTTTTGCTACACTGTTAAACAAAAAAACTGAAATGTATATAACTTTTATTTTATGTACTTTATAAACAGAACATTAATTAATTATTTTTTTAAAGCTAATAACAGGCAACTGTTATATTGTGTAAAAATAATGTTTTTTATTGATTTTCATATTTAAATTTTCTTCAGCTTAAAAATCTTTAGATAATGGATATAATTAGATAGTAATCTGTAAAATAACAGCTACTTCAAGCAGTGTAAATTCGTGTAAAATTTTTCTTAGCTGCATGATATGATCTTTAAATTGAACAAAAGATTGAAAATGAGCAAAATATAATTAAACTAGCTTAACTAAAAAATAGTTAGCATGGTTTATTTTTATATGTATTAACTACTAACTGGTTTGTTTCTTTTTAGCTGCTGCTTCCATAACTGTCTTGAACTCCCTCCCCCCTCCATTTCTTTATAAGTTTATAGTGAAAATAGTATCAAAATTTTTAACTGGAAACTAATTGAAAAATAACTTGAAATATATATATATATATATATATATATATATATATATATATATATATATATATATTTGTGTAAGTTATTTGAACATATACAGGAAATAATTTTAAATTTAAAAAAAAGAAATTTATTGTGTGTGTCTTACTTTTCAATTTCTGCTTTCTTTAAGACAAATTTTCATTACATTTTCTAAGTTAAAATTAACAGATATGAATGGCCATTCTTGTTATTTTATTGTTAACATAATTTTTTAATTGATTCAGATGTATTGCTCTAAAAATGATAATATTCATCCAGAACAATAGTCTCCAAAGAAGAGTACAGTGAAATAGGCTCTTGTTCATTTATGATTGATTGTTCATGTGCGTTTTAGTCTCTCGGGTTTTACTAGGGTCTGAAGAGCTCAATGTCATTATGTGTTGGTTTTAAAGCAGATGGACTGAAAGACATGGGGAATTCTTTGAAGGGAAGGTATTTTTGACCATTCAAGAACAAATTACTACAATTTGCTCACATTAAATTGCAATTTGAAATGTAGTTTTTTTTGTAATTTTATTCAAATGTATGTTTGTTGTTTAAAATAAATCAATAATTAGTGTTTAGCTATGCATACATAAACACACTATATAGAATATGGCATATAATTGTTTTAATTTTAGATGTACGTGGTGGAAAATGTAAAATGGTCACATATCCAATTTTCTAATGGACAGTAATTTTTTAAAATATATAAAATATTCTCATTTTATTATATCTCAAAAGAATGATTTTTTTATCATTTGCAGTTTTTTAGGGTTTTGAATTTTACTTTTTCTACTTACCTTTATAAAAAAACATCTTTTTTTATATTAAAGCCTAATTTATTTATATACATATATTAGTAACAAATATACACAAGTTTCAATTTAAAGCACCATTTTAGGGGTAATATTAGAATTTTGTTCATTTTTATGCAAATCAAACTATTTAAAAAGCTATTTTAAAAAATAATTCTTGAAGTATTATTGTGATACATATTTTCATTTATAACTGTGTACATATATATGTTGGGCTTATATATATAAAATATTATATAAAATATAGCTATGGTGAAGGAGAATTAAAATTATTTAGAGGTATTCTCTTTTTTACACGGTAGATATAATCCATGAAAAACTGCAGGAAAAACATGCATATAAAAAGGATGTAATCTGTAGTAAAAAGGGTGATGTGTTCCATGTTATCAGGAAACTGCACAAGATGAAGTAAACAATTTTATTTAATTTGAGAAGCAGTTTAAAAAAGTGATGCAAATTCACATTGGTATAAGATTTTAGATTATGTAATTGCTTGTATATATAGTTAACATTATATATTAATCATAAAATATTTATATATATTCAACATAACTACTGCATTAATAACCAAAATAAATATAGGGATATATAAATATTGCTTTAAGAACAGTTAAAAACTTTAAATTAAAAATATTAAATTATTATTTATTGCTGTTCATATATTATTGACTTATTTGTTTATGTAAAATGCATCAAAATACTTGTGTGTTACATAGTCAATTAATTAATGCAATATCTAGCTAGTTTTGGTAAACCATTCCTTTGCATGCTCAAACATAGAAATAATGATGACGGTATTTGGCGATGTTTTTTGAATTAGTAAATTTGGTTGACAGTGTAGTATGTAAGTACTGATCTATCTACACCCACCAAGCTTGAACCCAAAGAAGATGTTTTTTTTCTCTTCTGTTAAAATGAACCATTGAATATATAAACTCCTTTATTAATAATTTAATATTTTAAACTTTTTTTTTTTGAAAAAGCGGGCTCTTTTTATACATTTTAAATATATATTGTTACGAATTTTGTGTAAATAGTGTAAATAATTTGTATTTGAGTGTTTAATGCATTTATATTACTCTCTGTTTTATTTATTTCATGTTAAAATTGTACTATTCACAAGCAGTGCCGCCCCTTAAGTTATAATGGCGATTGAATGAGAACTTGGCGGTAGAGCCAAGTTGGCATCATTTTTGGCGACCTTGTTGGTGAGTTCGGAACCATCTGGAATCTTCTAGAAAGTAGTAGATCTCTCCACTAGTGTCACGTTCAATGACACGAGCGGTTATATTTCTAGAAGTTTCTGTCGCGCATATAAAAAGGATGCTCGCCGGTACGGCAAGGAGTCTGGATTAAGCCAGCGAGTAGTGAGGATTGTTTGACTAGCGATTAACTCAGCTGTCTAATCCTTACTTGCGTGTATTTTTAAACACTGCTTATTGTGTTTGATTGCTGTTGAAGGTGTGAAGACCGGATAATTAACCTGTGGATATTGCTGCTGAATCCTGTATGGAAAGGATTGGAGATTTTCGATAATAAATTCACATCGCTCTTAAAGAACTGCTTATTCCATTTGTGATTGTTTTGCATAAAATTCTCGAACCCTCGGATCTACGTAACAATATATATATATATATATATATATATATATATATATATATATATATATATATATATATATATATATATATAATACTTAGTACTCAAAGGAACAAATTTTTACATATCATGGAGATATTTTTATCAAAATATCTTTATGATAATGTGCTTGTGAAAATATCTTTATGATAATGATATGCTTGTGAATAATCTTTACTTACTTATATTTTTAAACACTTTTTACTGTGTTTGATTGCTGTTGAAGGTGTGAAGACCTTCGGATAATTAATCTGTGAATATTGCTGCTGAATCCTGTATTGAAAGGATTGGATTTTCGATAATAAATTCACATCGCTCTTAAAGAACTGATTATTTTTTCTTTGTAATTGTTTTTGCATAAAATCCTCGGACCTATGTAACAGTTTGGTGTCAGAAATGGGATTTTATGTCAATAACAAGAGCGATGGATGAGCAACTGAAGGCTCTGTTGGAAGGCATCAATGCCATGAAAGACGGCCAAGAAGAGACTAGGCAAGAAATGCTGAATGGTCTGGAGGAGATTAAGCAAGAAATGTGCTGAAAGGCCAACAAGGAATGGAGAAAGGTTTGGAAAATGTACAGAAATGTCAGGAAGATCTGAAGAATTCTTTAGAAAATAAAATCGACAATGTTGAAGAGAAAATCAATAGTGTGGAAGAGAAAACAGCATTGAAAATTGAAGAAAAGATTGCTGTAGTTGAAGAAAAGATTGTAGTAGTTGAAGAGAACATAGAGAAGAAAGTAGGGGAAGAAATAGAAAAGATTAGAGAACAAGTTGAGGAAAGAATTGAAGAGGTTGGCTGAAAATTTTACCCTTATATCCAGCGAATGGAAAATCTTGAGAAGAAACTTCTAGCTGGCGGAAATTAGAGCAAAAACAAGAGTATGCGTGTGTCTGCCTTTCCAGAACCTGTGCTTGCTTCCCCAGTGCCCGCGACTGCTTTTACAGGGCCAGTGAAACTGTCAACCTATGTCGGAAAGATGAATTGGGAAGTGTACAAGACACAATTTTCCATAATTTCTGAAGCCAGTGGATAAACTGAAGGGGCTAAAGCATGTCAGCTAGCAGCATCCCTTAAAGAAGAAGCTGCTGAAGTATTGCAAACTTCCCGACACTGAGCAACTGAATTTGAACTCCCTATATAAAGCTCTGGATCTTCGGTTCGGCCAGAAATACTCCAAGGACTACGCACGCCTGCAAATGAAAACAAGACTCCAGAAAATCGGAGAATGCTTGCAGGAGTATGCCTCTGAAGAAGAAAGGCTCGCCAACTTGGCTTTCTCCGACCACCCAGAAACTGTGCGAGAAGTAATCTCTTTGAAGTATTTCGTAGACGGCCTGAAGGAGGGGGAAATTCAGAAGGCTGTGAGAATGGCATATGCAGGGGTGTTTGTGATCCGGAGAAACTCCGGAATTCCGGGGATTTTGAACTTCGATACCCGGAAATTCCGGGGATCGTCGTTCAAAAGGAAGTAGGAATAGTAATGAATTATTTATTTTGATCTGGGTAATTTTGTTTGCTTTGAAAGCAGAAAACGCAAGGTCAGTGTGTGTGGTGAAAACTTTTCCTTTCTTTCTCCAAAGGCAGTGATAATGCGTGAAAAGGGGGGGGACTTCTTTTTTGTTCTTTCCTTATTGCGAGTTATGACTCATTCCCCCGGTTCTCGGACATTCTCTTCTGGATTCTTTTCGGCAAGTAGGCGTGGCAGACAAAAAAGGGAGAGACTTCGTTCGACCAGATGTGCGATCACGTGACTCTGGGTTCAAAGGTCTTATCTCTCCTGGCGTGGCGCCAATAAGTAGAGAAGGGGGATTTTTCGCCGTATTAGCTATTTGCCATTGATCGCTTCGCAACTTTTTTTTCTCCGCTGTGTAAAATTTTCGTTTCATTTATTAATGCACGTGTAAATTTTTCGTTTCGTTTTTGAAATATTTTTTTATTTATGTACGCAAGAGAGAGAGAGAGAGAGAAATTTCACTATGAAATTTCTCGATATAAATAGTGATATACAATTAGAAGAAGGTGTCCGGAATGCATTTAGGTGGAATTGAATTGAACGGAGAGATGGTAATGGGGATACCATCGGCACATGGTGCAAGAAAAAAAAATGTTGCTGGACAAGCATATTGTGTTTTTTGTAACTCACTGCTGAAGTATAGTGGGGAAGGATTCAAGGCTTTCACAAATCATTCTAAAACTGTGACGCACATAAAATATTCAAAGTGCATTAGACATTCAATGACTTTAAGTAATTATGCTAATTCAAAAAATACTGATGACTTACTGGAGGATGATGCTCGGCCATTGGATATAGTGACAAGAAAAGCACGCCAAGAGGTATTAATAACTTCGTTTATCGCCGAGAATTTTCTTTCTTTCAATGTAGCTCCCAATTTAATTTAACTCTGCAAACAGTTGAGCCGCGATCAGACGGCAGTAAACTCGTTGGAAATGTCCAGGACTACTGCATGTTATAAGATGAAATATGGGATCGCAAAAACTATTAAGGAAAATATCATTAAAACTTTAAAGGAGACTCCGTTTTCTCTAAATTAATTTGGATGAAAGTACTAGCAATGCTCAAGAAAGTATACTGGCAATATTGGTGCAGTTTTATGACAAGAATCAAAATGAAGTTGTAGTTCATCATTTTGCATCTCTAAAGATGGAATCTTGCAATTCAGAAGCTGTTTTTAAAGCAGTTGTTAATACTATTGAAGATAATAATATTCCATGGGCAAACTTAATTAGTGTATTAATGGACTCATGTAACACCATGCGTGGAAAAAAAAGGGTGTTGAAACCAGATTACGTGCGATCAAACAAAGCACCCCACTTATTAGATATTGATGGTGACACATGTAACACAGCTAATAACTGTGCAAAAAAATTTGCTTCATGTTTTGATAGATACTTAGAAGATTTGTTTGTGACATCTATTTTGATATGAAAAGCTGCAATAAAAGAGAAAAATTTTTCAAAATCTGTTAATCCCTTGTCATTAAAAAACTTAAGCCCTTGAAGAGACCAGACCATAGGTGGGTGTACATTTTATGTGTTTTAGAAAGAATCAAAGATCTGTGGGGTGCTCTTATTGCATTTTATTTTCACTACTTGGATAAAACTGATAAAGGGGGTTATTTTTCTTATGTTGAAACTGTATACAATAAAAGAAATATTTCTGCAGCTCAGAAAAAAATTGTTGAAGGGGTGTATTCTTGCTTGCATTCCCAACAACTCACAAAGGATGCTTTAGCTCGGAAAAAAAGAATACTAAATGGGTTAGTTGTTATGCAAAACAAAACTTTATTGCATATGGCATTATATTCAGCAGTATTACCAGAGTTCAACACATATATTAAATTATTTGAAACAAAAAAACCAATGCTTCATTTAATACCGTGTTTCTCAAACTTTCAATACTGGGGCGACCCAATTTTCAATCATAATTTTTGTCGCCCCCCCCCTGTACAACAATAATGTATTTACTGCAATAAAAATGCACTTCGAGAGAGAGACGCTAAAGTTACAATACGATCTTAATTATAAACCGTACAAATTATTGCGATAAGTATATTAAATTTTGTGTATATAAAACTTTTAAGTAATATATATTTTAAGAAAATTATTTAAAATATATATTACTTATTATTATGTTATTTTTCTTTCTCTAATTTTTAAACTGGAACAGATCGCAAAAAGATATATTTAATTAAAGATTTATTTCCTTCAGCATCCGTTTCTCAAAGTACAAATGTCATTAGAAAAATAGTGTAGTCTATGTTGCTCTCTATCATATCCATCACATCTGGCATTATCGGATACGTTTGCATGAGTCTGGGCAACCTATCGGACGTCTGCGCAAAACATGTAAAAAGGCTTTTCCTCGTACAATTCCAGTCAGTTTTGGTCGACTCGATACTCCTATAGCTACCGAATCTAGCTTGAATGTACATTTTTTAAAATTTACACGTTAATTGTAATTCACGGTAATTAAGTACTTATGGCAGTAGATTAAAACAATATCATACATAAATTTTTAAGTCGTAAGCAAACATTCGGTGATAATAAAGAATCAACAAGTACACAGACGAACGAGCATGGTTCCGAAAATTAAATCAAGGTGATATTCTCAAAAATACTTAAATTTTGGATTTACCACTACTGAAGTAAATGATGAGAAAAAAAGCCCCCGCTCGATATGTGTTAAAACTTACAAATCTGTAGAACAACATGTGAAAGTTGTTTTTAAAACATGTAAAATCATTTAGCAATGTTGGCAAAGAATTTTAAAAAGTATTTTCTGGATGAGGACAGCTTGGTAGCAAGTTACGAGAGGATTAGGGATCTATTTCAAGATATTTCAGAAGGGCTCGTAACTTCCGAAGAAGAAATCTTCATAGATTTCACATCCAGTGAAAAATTAAAAGGCAATTTTGTAATAAATCACTCTTTGAATTTTGGGTAGAAGTGGTTGAGGAATTATCTGTACTGAAAACAAAAGCACTTCGTATACTAGTACCATTTTCAACATCCTACCTTTGTTAAACTGGACTTTCTGCGGCGGATGCTTTGAAGACAAAATATAGAAAAATAACTCTTTAAGTGTCAATTTCTGATATTAAACCTTCCTTTGAAAAACGTTCCTCTGCAAGACAAGCCCGTGGAAGTCCCTAATAATTATTAAACTTGTTCTTAATTTAGTAATAAGATTGATTGAGATTGATTAATTGAATATTAACGTTGCACTGTTCAGTTGCACGAAGACTTTTGAGGACGGACCACGTAATTTTGAACCATGGTCAAGTGACGTGGACGACACTTGAGCTGGCACCCCTCTCTCCTAACTACCACACTACACCAACAGGAGAACGTTTCAGCATTCGACAGATTTAACGTGCATCGCTGCCCTACACGGCGGGTCTTTAGTGGTACTGGGCTCGAACTCGTGACAAGGTGACACAATCCGATACCTATACCACTCGGCTACCAAGGCAAATTTAGTAATAAGAAATTATTTATAAAATACCTTCTTCAGTACTGATACATTAAACGTATACTGGCTGAAACACACCAGCTCTTCGCCCGAGTTCATTTTTTAAAAAAACAAAACATTATTATTGATATAATAGCTGAACTGCAAGGGGAGTAAAACTGCGTGCACGACATTGTATACAAAAATGTAAAATGATTTTTTTTTAGATAAATGCTATAATTGTAAATAACTGTTTAAAAGAACTGTAATTTTAAACCTCACAGAATTAGCGTTTAGAATTAATGTTAAATAATGAAAAAGAATATAAAATTCCGATGAAGAATAATTGTGTTACTTTTTAACATTTAAAGCGAGAAGACTTCAAAATGTTTTAACCCGGGAGCAGCGCGCACTCGATACTAACGCTAATGGTAGTGCGGGGGACTCAGTCACCCCACTCATTTGTTTATAATTATTTTTACTGTACACGATACAAATCGGAATTTTAGTGAATATTTTAATTTATAGAAAGTATACTTACTTTCTTTCAATGACTATTCAATTCTTTGATGATTTGAGAAAAAATTCAATAAAACTGAACTAAAATGATTCAAAAGTACAAGACCGTAATAAAGGACGCAAATCAGACACTTATCACTAATATTACAGAAATGATAAATCAATCAATTCTTTTCCAAATATCGTAAAACTCTATTATTTACAATTGCCCTAAGCGAAAAGCAAACACATAAAAGATGGGACGGAACTAATATTGAAAAACCATACCATAAGATTGAAGGTCAATCAAATGATTAGCAAATGCACTATGCAGCCTAGCTGAAAAGTGAATCATGTCTTCCTTTTCTTTTTCTACAACTAATGTACAGTATTTCAATAATAAGTACAGTGATGAATTGTTTACCTTCTTAGAATTTTTCTCAGGGTCTGTGGGTTTCGTTTTTTCTTTTAACGAGTAATATTTTATGTTAAAACGTAATAAAAAATCTCTCATTGAGGAAATACAGCAAATAAAACAAAATGTTTTTTTTTTCTTTAATTTGGTTTTGGGATCAAAGATAGCTATTTGATGACGGAAAAAGCCAGATAATAAACATAAATTACGTCAGTGTTGTTGTGTGTATTTTTTTTATTATGGAAGAAAGCATTTTGTTTTACTTCTCTTTCCGGTTATTTTTTTTAAAAAAATCTTTAAATTTTCGATATGCTCGCGCCCCCCTTTTAGGGTCATCGCCTACCACAGGAGGGCGCACACCACACTTTGAGAAACACTGATTTAATACATTCCAGTATTTATAAATTGATGGCAAAATTTTTCTCTTTTTTTATAAAGCCAGAAAATATAGAGTGCACATCTTATAATGATTTATTAAAGGTTGATGTCACAAATTCAGAATTCCATCTACCTAGCAAAGAATATTTACTGGTGCAAAAGCTTCCACTCTCCTGAAGAAATTATCAAAAATCATTCAATAGCAAAAGAATTCCAAATTTCTCTGATGAAAGCTTATACTAATACAGCACAGCATATGAAACAGAAATTACCCCTTAAAAATTCATATCTAATTAGTTTTACAGCATTAGATCCAGAGCTAAGAGGTAAAACCAGTACAATATTAGCTTTTGAAAAATTATCATCTTTTATGTCCCATATTTTTAGTGATAATGAAAAGTCAAAAGTAGAAGCTGAAATAAGGTTATACCAGAGTGATATTGATATCACCAAAGAAATGCTCTACACATCTGATGAAAGTGGAAATCAAGTCAAGTGTACAATTGATAAATATTGGTCTAAAGTTTTTAATTTAAAAGATGATTTCACAAATGATTATAAGTATCCTACATTGGCTAAACAGGTCAAAGCCTGCCTCAGCTGCTTCCATGGCCCATTAGTGGAAAGTGCATTCAACTTAATGGATACACTTGTCACTGACTATAGAACCTCTCTTAAGATGGATTCCCTAGATGCAGTGCAGACTATTAAATATGATTTTATGGCTTCCAAAGAAACCTCATGTGAAAAATATGGCTCAAAAAATCCAATGACTGATCCAATTGACAAAGATCTCTTACTGAATATGAACAGAAGTTGGAAAACATATCAAGAGGACTTAAAAACATGTATTTTAGATGAAGTCACCTATAAAAGTCTCTGAAAAACCTTCTACATTAGCAGAAAAGCAAACTGCTTCTACCTCTGCATGTGCAGTTCTCGAGGAAATTTCTTCAACTGTAAAAGAGGAAAATAAAAGTCAACCTTCCTGCAATTATGAAGTTCACCACAAAAGAAAGACAAGCCCACAAACATCAGAAAATAAAAAAAACAGCAGAAATTAGATAATTTTTTTAAAGAATTAATTCAGGTAATTTAAAATATTTACAAAAAATGTAGTAGTTTATATGTGTGAAAATTTATGGTTATTAATTTTGCTCAATACTTCATAATTGTAATTTTTCATTTCTCCCCCCCCCCCTTCTCGAAACTCCAAAATGTCGGTAGTAAGTCCGTAAAAGTTTCAGGGGATTTTTTGGGGTCCCACAAACACCCCTGCATATGTCCAAGATCTTAAATCTGCCATGAAATTGGTGGCCACCAATGAAGCCAGTTGCAGAGACCACCATTCCATCCGAGGAGCTAGAGTGACTGCAGATGCATCCTGTGAATATCCATGGATAAAGGAGATTTAGAAACAGAGAGGAAATTCAACATTTAATCGCTCAACGTCGGAACCTGAGGAGACGTAGAATCACGTGTTCGGGTTGCGGTGGAGCAGGACATTTGAGAAGTAGCTGCCCTCTAATAAATAAAGATCACAACATCAAGTGCTGGGGAGGGGAGGTGCGGTAGAACCGGGCATGTAAGAAGTAACTGCCCTCGAGTAAATCAAGAAGATACTTGTCGTACAAGTGTAACAGAATCAAAGAAAGTGTGTAGCAACCGTAAAGGATCAGCAGATTAAAATGGAGACGTCCGTTCGAAAAGACCCTGTTTGGAGAGCAGCAAGAATCTCTCAAACAGCTTGAGAGTCGAAAAGAAATTTGGCGTGATAGACCCAGTAGTTCGCCAAGTCACGACGCCATCAACATCGGCATTGGACCCGTGGAGTGATGAGAGCGTCCGAAAAGATCAACTGGCTGATCCTGAAATAAAACCAATCATAGAATTCAAAGAGTCGTCTGACGAAAAGCCCAGCTGGCAAGACATTGCCCCTTTCCATCCTACAACGAAGCGTTACTGGGCTCTTTGGGACTCTCTCCATCTGAGAAATGGTGTTTTATATCGAAAATGGGAGTCTGACGATGGAAAAACATTCAGATGGCAATTAATGCTCCCGAAGACAAGAGTTTCAACAGTCCTTAAGGAACTCCATAGCAACCCAACTGGAGGTCATTTTGGTGTTATGAAGACCTTACAAAAAGTTCGTGAGCGCTTCTACTGGAACAATGCGCGGAGGGACGTGGAAAAGTGTTCCCGCACATATGATCCTTGTGCTGCACGCAAAGGTCCCAGAAAACGCACTAGAGGAAGACTGCAGCTGTATAATGTGGGAGCGCCTTTCGAACGAATAGCTTTTGGCCCCCTAGGTCCACTTCCGAGATTGTCAGATGGCAAAAACAACATCCTGGCTGTCAAGGACTGTTTCACTAAGTGGCCTGAAGCCTATCCTATTCCCCACCAAGAGGCCTCAACTGTTGCAGAGGTTCTAGTTCAAAACTGGATCTCACGATTCAGGGTCCCTCTACTACTGCACTCCGATCAAGGGAGAAACTTCGATTCTGCAGTTTGCTGGAGACTGTGTGAAATACTCTCTATTGACAAAACCAGGACAACAGCTTTGCATCCTCAGTCTGAGGGCATGGTAGAGAGGTTCAATCGGACCATCCTGAACAGCCTCTCTCTTGGTATCCAGTAATTAGCAGGACAGGGACAAGAAATTGCCCTTTTTCCTGCTTGCCTACAGCAGTGCCATTCACGAGACCACTGGCTATTCCCCATCCCAGATGCTCTTCGGACGTGATCTTCGTCTGCCTGCAGATCTTCTGTTCAGCCGGCCACAAGATGCACCCTTGGTGCATGAGGAGTATATCGAAAAACTCCAGGCACGGATAGAGGAAATGCATCATCTTGCTAGGGAAGGAATCGGCATGGCTTCCGAGAAGATGAAGAGCCGATACGACGCAAGAGTAACAGGACACGATTTCCACGAAGGCGAAAAGTGTGGTTAGGGAATCCGAAACGTCGCAAAGGACTCTCTCCGAAGCTGCAGACCAACTGGGAATGTCCTTACACAGTCCTAAAAAGACTGAATGACGTTGTGGTGCGGATACAGAAATCACCACACTGAAAAAAAACCGAAGGTAATACATTATAATAGGCTAGCCCCTTATCTTGGCCAAGACGAATAAGATCCTTAAGTTCAGACCATGGTCATTAATTATTTTGTAAATAATGTAAATTATTTCTCTTTTCTAATTCCTTAGTTTTATTTTAATATTGGAATTTATGTTTACATCTCTTCATGTGCTTTGAATTTATTTGTATTGTATATGTTGTGGAACACATTTGTTACTTTATATGTGATCATTATGTGAGTAGTTTGCCTTTAAATATATGCCTCTTACTCAAGGATTGTACTGCCCGGGACGCACAATCTTTGAGGAGGGGGGGAGTGTTACGAAGTTTTTGTAAATAATTTGTATTTGAGTGTTTAATGTATTTTTATTACTCTATATTATATTTATTTCATGTTAAAATTGTACTATTCACAAGCAGTGCCACCCCTTTCGTTATAATGGCGATTGAATGAGAACTTGGCGAAATCTTGGCGGTAGAGCCAAGTTGGCATCATTTTTGGCGACCAAGTTGGCATCATTTTTGGCGACCAAGTTGGCGGTCAATTTGGCGTCATTGGCGACCTTGTTGGCGAGTTCGGAACCCTCTGGAATCTTCTAAAAAGTAGCAGATCTTTCCACTAGTGTCACGTTCAATGACACGAGCGGTTGTATTTCTAGAAGTTTCTGTCGCGCATATAAAAAGGATGCTCGCCGGTACGGTGAGGAATCTGGATTAAGCCACCGAGTAGTGAGGATTGTTTGACTAGCGATTAGCTCGGCTGTCTAATCTTTACTTGCGTGTATTTTAAACACTGTTTTTTGTGTTTGATTGCTGTTGAAGGTGTGAAGACCGGATAATTAACCTGTGGATATTGCTGCTGAATCCTGTATTGAAAGGATTGGATTTTCGATAATAAATTCACATTGCTCTTAAAGAACTGCTTATTTCATTTGTGATTGTTTTGCATAAAATTCTCGAACCCTCGGATCTACGTAACAATATATATATATATATATATATATATATATATATATATACTTAGTACTCAAAGGAACAAATTTTTACATATCATGGAGATATTTTTATCAAAATATTTTTATGATAATTCTTTAAATTTTAAGGCTCTCTGAAATTAAAGAAATTAATTGCTAAATTTCTATCTCAATCTTATTGCTATATTGTGGTAGTTTCATTAAATCAATCAAATTATGCTCATCTATGGGATTGGTTATCATTAATGTATTATTGCCTTCTGTTTGTATATCCACAAAACCATCTCCTTCTATTTTGTGTGCCAATGCTATGATTTAAGATGAAGGGTCATATTTATAAAAGAAGAATGCGCTAGTTTCAATATATATATAAAGATTTTTCTTTTTAAAACTTTGGTAAGTAAAATAAAAAACACACTTTCAAATGAAATGTTTATTTCGTTTAGCCTTTAGATTTATTTCACTATTAATTCATTCCATTTCCCTTGCATGAGTTTTCCACAACCGTTTTGTCACTGCAGACCGCTCAACGCTTGGCCATATGAACACAGCCCACTGAGGGAGAATGTTGATTGCTTATATCTACACAAAGTAGTGCATAAAACCGTGAAAAATACACCACAGTAAATAAAATAGAAATAATTTAATGATTTTCCGGTATTTGGTGTCATTTCAAAACAGGTATAAGGCAATACGCTATGAACAACAAAGCGTTTTAAAATGAGCCACTTGTTACGTTTAAATAAAAGTGGTAGATTTGTGACTCAAATTTGTTTTTAATTTAAGAAATTTAAATTTACGTTACATGAAGATTTTTTAAAATTTAAACACTTTACTGTTTTCCTAAGCATATTTTCTTCGTTAAGAAATGCGATGTATTTCTACACCATACCTCATGCCGAAATAATATGCCTTCCAATTATTCAATTTGGAAATTGTTGTGAGGTATATTTTTGCTCATCTAAAATCTCATCTTTTCTTTTTTTTTTAATTTATAATACCATCACCATAAATACTTTTGAAATAACAATTACTTTCATTTTAGCCGTAAATAAAATTTAAGAAGATAGAGAGAGGTCGCTGGTTGTTTCATTTTAGCCGGAAATAAAATTCCAGAAGATAGATAGAGGTCGCTGGTTGTACTACCTAAGTAGTGTGTGTTTAAAATGTTTCCGTAGTTGAAAAAAATTAGAATTCCTACAGAGAGAAGCTCAGAATTCTGAGAATGACAGCCGGAGTTGGGAATTATTCTTTTTTAAGGTGATTATTTTTCGTCTTAGAAATCTGAAATATTTTCTACTTTTAAGCAGCAGTGTTAATTACAGATTAAAATGAATTAATATTTGATTTTCACATAAAATATTCATTCCTATTTAAATATAATTTTATTTTAGCACCATTTATTAAACGATTAGATATGTAAAACTAAATTTAATTTGTAAAAATTCAAAAACATAATTCAGTTTAAAAACTTTCTATCAAATACTTTGAGACAAAGATGACGCTACGGATGCTTCTTAGTATAAGTATTTACTACCTAGTTATGTTAGATAAGCCAAGTGGTAGTGCATCTCTTCAGATGCGGGATTCAAATCCCGGGCTGGGCAAGGTCGACTCAACCTTTCATCCCTTCAATGGGTTTATAAATCGGTTGTTGCAAGTTCTAAATCTATTGCAAGTATATAAAATCTATAAAGTGATAAAAATTAAAAATGAAATACAGAAATGTAAGTGCACAGTATTTCGCATGTTACCACTTTTTGAAAACTTGTTAATTTCCTAGTTATAAATATTGTTAAAATTTAAAAGAATTGCCAGACGGTGAAGGTGAGAACTGATACACACGTGTTTTTAGACCGTCTGTATGATGGCAATTGGTTAAGACCGCTGTTTTACATTAGTGGTAATTGGGCGTTTGTGCCCTGCGTGTATTGACTGGAGTATATCCCAATTACTGAACGTGAAACCCGAAAAAAAAAATTACTAAACTTACAACGTGTGTTCATTCTGCCTAAACTGTCTTTTAGGAATTTGTTGAATGACATTCGTTTTCGGACATAAATTTCAAATCCAAACTCTGGCTGTGTAGTGCTACGCGTATGCCCGTGAATATCGCGGGTTGCGCAGTAAGAGCGTATCATATTTACAAACAAAAAAAAAAAGTCTTTTTGAATATTTTATTTGGACGTAAATTTTTTTTTTTATACAAACAAGAAAGTGGCAAAGAATAATTGATGAAATAAATACATGAGCCAATGGGTGTCAAACTCAAAGGCTAACTTGGTCCAAACAAAACAAAGTTTTACTTTAAGTGGGCCGCAAAAAAAAAAAAAAAAAAAAAAAAAAAAAATCAAGTGAATAATACATTATTATTCTTGCTGTTGTTTCTAATCCCAGATTGTCTCGCAATGCTTGACACTCTCCATGAGTACAAAAAAAATCAAGAAAGTCTAAAAACAAAAGAGGGTCCAGAAGGATTGCTTACATCCTGACACTTAACATCTCATCTCTGCTATTATCTTTTCTGTTTCCAGAGAAATTTTGATATTTTATCATATATTATTGTATGCGGATATTCTGTCAGGCCGCAAAAATACTTTTCTGAATGAACATGGAATTTATTGATACACTCAAGTGATTTTTAAACTTCGTGCTGAGTAGTTATCTACTGCAGGAATTAAGTTAGATTGAAGCTTGCCATAGTTACAAAGCATTGGTTACAGTAATAGTAAGCACATTTGAAAAATTCGAAAATAAATAAAACTTTATTGCTACGCTTCACAAAAGCGTTCTCCCTTCCTTTTTAAAAAATGCCTTCATGGACAAGTTCTATCCTAAAGCTTACTATTAGGGTGCTGCAGTCATTAGTACCCCTTTTCATGTTCCGGTAACGGCAAAATCCCCATTGACCTAAGAAAATTAACAAGACTTTTAGGAAAGATACTGAAATAAATAATATAAAATCTGAAATCTACAGATCATCTTCCTCTATACATACAGTTCAAAAACTTGCTTTAAAAGTTTGTAAAAACTCAGTTGAATTTCGATGCTTTCCCGTAGCTTAACATTACACTAGAAGTAGGATTGGAAGTCATTCCGTTTCGGCTCAATGTTGTTGCTTGGAAAGTAGAAATTCTCCATAAGAAGATAAATATTTCAATACTTTTCCTTCAATCAAATACTGTACCACTTTTTAAATACTTTTTAATATGAAACCTATAAATAATTTGAAATTCACGTTGGTAGTTTAGACAGTTAAGGTCAGAGATGATACACATACGTTTAAAGACCGTCGACCATACCGATGGCAATGATTATGTCCGTTTATCTTAATGGCAATAAGTATTTGGAGTTCGCAACTCTGTAAATGTCTTAAAATATAAAAATTTGGAAATACAGGAAAAAAAAAAAAAGGCAAAAAATGAATTTGCTAGCAATGTGTACGCTCGGCCTAACTGTCTTTTAAGATATGGTGAACTGAAATTGACTTCGTTTATGCACAAAATTTGCACCTTTCCCCCCCAAAATACTGGTATAATCCCGGCTTTCATCCGCATTTCGAAATTGCCGGTATTTTGCCGGCTTCATGTAAACGGGGCTTTATATAGAAACTTGTTTTCTTAAATGTGTCTTTGTATATTAATTTTCATACAAAAGCCAGAACGTAGCACGGAATAATAAAGGAAATAAACACATTCGTTAAAAAATACTTTCTTAATTATAATTTATTAATTTATCCAACACCCGTGCGGAGCTTCTTGACCATTTGACGCCGAGCCTTCCAGTACCAAATGACGATTTTCCAATCATAAGAAATTTTCTTATGATTGGAAATATTTTTTTTCCCATACTGGTGATTTTTACAATCCATGTGCTGTATAGCGTTAACCACTCCTGCGATTCCATGACCTGAGGGTTGCCATAATTACAAAACATTGATACGAGTGCCAAAAAAATATATGAAAACATGGGAAGGCAATGTACTATTTCACAAACAAAATCAGTGAAGTTTAAGTAATGTTACGAAGAAAAAAGGCGAAAGATTATACATATATAATCTTGTCTTAGACTGCAGTCGTATTTTAAAGTTGATTTTACATTCCAGATTACATCATTTCTCTTCTTCGATTGTGTTTTACTCATAACATGTTCCTTTTAGTGAAATTAAGATGACCAATTTTTTTATAACGAAAAGGAGGATGAAAAATTTATGAAAAAAATACATCGTAAATATATGAAAAATTTTATCAATTCAAACAAAAATACACTAATTAAGCGAACATTCCATTTTATAATTTTCCTAAATGAGTACTTTTTCCATTAAATGATTTTTGTATATATATATGTGTGTGTGTGTGTGTATCATTTTCTAATAAATCGGAAATTTCGGAGCAAGAAATATCTTTCATATTGAACTTTTTACGGTAAGTGCTACAGCTAAGGTATCGCCATTCAATTTTGGGTAAAATCCTAGGACGACCCACAGGTGTTTTTGGCGCCAAAATGTTTTCGCCAAATAGCGCCAAATTGAGAAACACAAGTTTTTCAAAATGGCTTCAAAGACGAAAAACTCTTGGAAACCGTATGTGTCAGAGGGGCGAAAAGGGCAAAGAGCAACGGTTGGTTTCTGAAAGTAGGGGGGAATGTACGAAAAGTTCAAAAATCATGAAATAAACGGAGTTTCTGGAACAGCGTCAGGGACGCCTGAAAACCGTTGGTAGTAAATGTTTTACATTAGAAAAGTACGAAATGTGCTTTTTGCAAAGATAAAATCGGAAAAATACATCCAATTAATCATTTTAAAAAGATAAATACGGAGAAACTAATGAAATTCATTTAAAAAAAAGCACTCAAAAACCAGTACATGATTTATTTAAAAAAAAAGGACGAAATGAGCATTTCGCAAAGATGAAATCGAAGAAATACATTAAATTAATCATTTTAAAAAGATAAAAACGGAGAAACCGATGAAATTCATTTTAAAAAGCACTCAAAAACCACTACATGATTTATTTAAAAAAAAAAAGGACGAAATGAGCGTTTCGCAAAGATGAAATCGAAGAAATGCATTAAATTAATCATTTTAAAAAGATAGAAACGGAGGAAGCAAGGAAATTCATTTTAAAAAAAGCATTCTAAACCAGTGTGTAGTACATGATTCACATTTTTCAAAAAAGGACGAAAAGAGCGTTTCGCAAAGATAAAATCGAAGAAATACATGAAATTCATTTTAAATTTTTAAAGGGCACTTACCTTAATTTGTAAAGGCACTCTTACGGGTCATACATACTTCACGACAAAACATATACCAGTCCACGACAGTATTCTTACTGACTTTCAAGTCATTCACAACGAACGCATTCATGCTCTTGCCGAACCAATATCTGGTCAAAAACTCATATCTTTTCTACACTTTCGTACATTCATATCGTGAAGCAATTAAATTAGCTTTCATTCACCATTCTAACGTATCTTTCTTCCCCTTTGTGCCCAGGAGCACAAAGAAACCTTTCGGAGCCTCACTTTCAAGTAATTTCCTTTCACAAGCCATTCTTAACACAAACCGGTGCAGAGCAAACCTTCTCAAGCGAAGTCAGGGGTCAAAAAGACCGTTTTTTCGGAAAAGGCGAAATACGTTTCACCCTTTTTTAGGGTTGCCATTTTTTTCGGTGATTTGAAAAACCAAATTTTAGGGGTGAATATTCTTATGGAATGTGTTCTTTTCAGAAATGGTTAAATATTTCCAGTCACCTTTAATCAATTTCAAAAATGATGATTTCTCCCATTGATCTAATTTATAAGAATTTAAATATACACATTCACTCTTCTAATTTCTTCAAACAGAAATTGTCATAGATTTTAATATCAGGTTTTTCTTATAAAAAAAAAAAAAAAAAAACTCAACACAATTTTCTACATCTACCAAATTTACTTGCAATGAAATCAAAAAAACACCTTTGAAAACTCTTATTTCCTGTAATATTTGTTTAAGACCATTCTTCGACATATTGGAAACTTGTTTGGTAAAAATTCTACATTTATTTGGTAAACTCTTCCGTTATGGTCTGTTTTGACAATTATCTTTTTTTTTTTTTTTTTTTTTTTTAATTATTTAAATAATTTTATTTTCAAATATTAATTTTTAGTAAGAAAATAAGATTAACAAAATAAGACTAATTTTTGTAGCTTAAATATGTTCACTATCAATTTTTTGAAACTTTTTTTGGAATATACACTCAGGAACATTGAAAATAGCGACCCAAGAAGGAAGCTAAGTACAATCGCGAAACTTTGCAAATAAGTACAGCGTAATGTGATATGCAAATGATCCAAGTTTTGTGCCGATACGCATGCTCATACACGCCGAGGTGGCGCTACAATCAGGAAGAGGGTGCTATATAAGCCAGCGCAAATTCGATGCCAGGTAAACCATGAGTGACATAGATATGGAACCGCCATCGCCAGCTCTTTCCTACAAAGCCTATGAAGAGCTAATGTTGTCCAGACCAACCACCCCAAACGCATTACCAACTGAACCTACCACTGAATGCGGCAAACGCAGGGCAGCCATGACTCGATTAAAGAATCAAGAGACCATGATCGAAGGATATAGGAAATTCCTGACAACCTTCAAGGAAGAAAAAGATGAGCATGGAGTTCATAAGCAACTCAGAGAAAGCCTCGAAGAAACCATTGCCGCAAGAAACCAACTGGTAAGTGAGCTCAGGACCATGCCCCCATGCTTAGATCAAAATTGCCCGGATCATACTGAACTTAAAATTAAATTACCCCAAGTAGATATACCTAAAAGCCCCCTCAGAAAAGAGAAAAATGTCAAGAATAACGTGGATGACTTTGTCTTCCCAAATAAAACCGCTCGCCCGACCACCCCAACGCCAGTACTTCAACCCATTGCTGTACAAAATTCCTTCACTGATCTTGTACAAGACCCTGATCTACCTACTGATAACTCAGTAGAAATCCCCAAGATACCACCCCCACTGCCAGTTTATTTAAAAGTTAACAATAATTACAGAAAGCAACTAGACCAACTTAAAGTAAAATTCCCAGAAATAACCTCTAAAACTTCCGGAAAGTACCTCAAACTTAACCTAGAATCCCACGAAGAGCAAAAAGAACTTGTCAATTTCATGGATAAAGACAAAGATTATCAATTTTATGTACTACCACCCAAAGATAAAAAACCAATTAAAATAGTAATCAAAGGACTCCCTGGCTGCACTAAACCCGACGAAATTATTAATGACCTTGAGCACCAAGGTTACAGCGATTGTAGCTGTAACCAATTAATTTCCAAACGCACCAAACTTCCACTGCCATTTTTCCTAGTAACCTTAACCAGAAATAAAGAAAACTTAACCATTTTTGATCTAAAACACGTAGGACACATGCAAGTTAAGATTGAGGGGTATTCCGTTAAAGGAACTACCCAATGCTTCAATTGCAACGACTTTTATCACACAGCAGCCAATTGCCATATGACCCCCAGATGCCTTAAGTGCGGTAAAGCACACTTAACAAAAGACTGCGACATAAAAGAACGACAGGAAAACCCTTTCTGCATTAATTGTGAAGTGTACGGGCATACTGCCTGCTACACTAAATGTCCCAAGTTCCCCAAACCCAAAAATGGCAATCCTATTACTAACAGAAATAAAAAAGTATTCACTAGCAACAATGTTGTCGAAGGAATTTCCTTCGCCAACATGGTTACTGGAAAAACCAAAAACTCCGACCCCCAACCCACTAATACCAATAGACCTAAACCGGAAAGACAAAGTCATCCTAACCCCCCTCCTTCAGATGAAATTAATTCATCTGACTTCCAAGACTTAATTTCATTATTCAAAATAGTTTCTAATATTTTTAAGCAATTTCCCAATCTCAAACAAATTATTCCCGAACTAAAGAAAACCAATGATTACAAAAAACAAGCATGTATGATATTGGAAGCGCTCTGGGACTAAATTTATTTTTTCTCAGCTCGATTCTAATAGAATACATGTCCTATTTCCATGATTTAACTTTTTCTTTCTTACGGGCACCTTAATTTCAATAGTTAAATTTAATAGCAATATTTTTCTAATTTCCAAAGTCCTGAGCTTGCAAACCAACTGGATTTCGCCTCCTTCACAGCAGACGGCCTGCGCCTTCACGCCATTGGTCCCTCCTCCTAGTGGCCACACCTCCTCTCCACCCAAACCATGCTAACAACGCCAATCACATGTTAGCCCAGATCAGGGACGGAGGAATCTGACAAGATTCCAGTTCCCTTATGAATCATAAGAGTCATAAGATGCCAGGTAAACGTGTTAGAAGACATTTCTCACAGTTAAGCGAGTTTGAGAGAGGCCTGATCATCGGGATGAAAACTGAAGGCTGTCGATGCGCCGTGTTGCTGGCCAGGTGGATCGTTCGGAGTGTGCCGTTAGAAATTGTTGGGAGCAGTGGACACGAGAAGGTACCCACGCGCGGAAAACCAGATCTGGAGCGACCAGGAAGACCACGAGGAGAGAAGATCGAAGGATCGTATGGCAAGCACTTGTGGACCCCACAGTGACTCGTTCAACGATACGAGCAGACGTAGGCGTAGCAATTGTTCCACAAACGATTTCCAGACACCTTGCAGAAGCAAATCTTAAATCCAAGCGCCCTTTCCGTGCACTCCCTTTAACACCGGAACATCGGCAACTGCGTCTACAGTGGTGCCAAGCCAGATCAATGTGGGATATCACAGATTGGTAAAAGGTTGTGTTTAGTGATGAATCCCGGTTTGTTTTGGGGACATATGATAACCGTGTACGGGTGTGGAGGCGCCCTGGTGAGCGGTACAATTCCCCCGCACAGCTGGCGTAATGGTCTGGGGGGCCATAGCCTATGATAGCCGGTCCACTTTAATTGTGATGCGTGGAACCTTAACGGGCCAACGTTACGTTGATGATATTCTTCGACCCCATGTAAGACCTTTCCTAAATGGTCTCTCCCAGGGGCAATTTTCCAGCAAGACAATGCTCGTCCGCATACAGCAAGAGTTTCTCAAGACTTCCTACGTCATTTTCAGACTCTTCCAAAGCCGACCAGCTCCTCCGATTTGTCCCCTGTAGAGCACGTGTGGGATCAATTAAAACGGCAGATTTAGTTTACCCTCAAGGTAATCATTGAGTCTGGTAGAGATAATTTTCTCTGCCAATTTACATAGAATTGGAAGTAGGGAAATCGGCCTCTGGGATTCTGGCAATTTGGGATTTTTCCCAGGTTTCAGAATAGGAATTACAACTGCAGTTTTCCATGCATTCGGAAAGTATCTGAGTTTGAACATGTTGTTAATGATATTAGTAATTTTAAAAACTGTTAGAAAGGGTAGTTTTTAATCATTTTATTAGTAATTCCGTCTCTTCCCGGATCAGAGAGTCCTTAGATGTGGATGTCTGTGAGGTGAAAGAGCCTCTTGATTGGTAGACACAAGGGTTCGTCTAAGGATGGAGGTGATGAGCAGGCAGGGGAATGACGCAATTGTCTGGCAGGAGTAGCGGGTTTAAGAGGTATCTCCTGATTGGTTGAGGGATGCAGCTATCAGAACGGTGATCGAAGAGGACTCGGTGCTGTCAAGATGGTGAAATGAGGGATGACGGAATCATCTTCAGTTTGGATGTTGCACAGAGTTATGGTGAGAAGGAGCTATTCTATTGGGTGTAGCAGTGGAGTGAGTTTCCTCTCTATTAGCTGAACTCTGAATTGCCACTTGCCACAGTTCAGAGTTTTTTGGCTTGGATGAGAGCTTAGAGACTGCTCTCTGATTAGTTGATGGGTACAGTGAACAGTGACTCCAATTGGCTGCCCTGGTGACTGAGATTTCGAAAATGGGGAGGCGCTTGTCCAGTGGGGTAGAAAGGAATTAACATTGACAAAATTATAAAAAAGTTAAATTTTAGCTAAAACTATGGTGCAATAAAAAATTTATTGTATGAAAAAGTAAGATTAAGGACGATTATAAGAATCAAGAAGAATTCTTCGTGGTCTTTTAGTATTATCTTTTGGAATGTAAGGAATTAAATTATGCATATTAGAATTATGCAGGTAGAGCGTTGAAAAAGTTAATTGCAATTCACTGAATATGAGATTTAAAACTAGTAATTTTTAATGCGTTACGTATGTTGTCATTACGCATGTATCTTGTGGCTTTAACAATCATACGTATTAGAGAATTTTTCAGAGTATCTAGAATTTTAATATTTGTATTAGCAGCATTAACTAAAATTAGATGATCGTGGGCGCCGGCGCCGTAGGTGCCTATTCCCAGAAGGATGGGAGAAAAAGAAAAATCCATGATTGAAATTTAAGCAAATACCGAAAACTCCCACGAAAAGTGGGGAGGGATGACGTACCCCAAAACACGAGCGTTCTATCGAAGCAGAGCGCCGGTGGGGGGAGGGGAGGAAACGCAGGAAGGAAGACGGGACGGCCGAAGGCAGTAAATCAATTCGGTGACAATTCACCTCAGAACCCTAAATGAAAGATGCGATGCCGTGAAGCTAACTAATATTGTTAAGAGTGTGAAAAGAGTGTATATGTTGTATTATGGGGGGCGGAGCAGGTTTCTCCACTTCGTTGAAAATCGTTCTCCCTTCTTTTTCAAAACGCTTTTATAAGTTTCACTTGTATGTAATGGAATCTTTGGATTCAATTTTTACTCTCTTTAAAAGGTCAAATTTATTCGAAATTTTGCACATTTGTTAAGGACCGATAACAATACAATAATTTCAAAATTTTGTTCCGATGTCCTGATCAGGATCGTCAAAAACAACGATTCTAGCGATTTCGGGTTTTGGCGAATAATTCCAGATATGGCCACTGAAAGACACCCTAATTCTCAAAATGTGCAAACCTAAAAACGAAAACGCTTATTATTAATACAAATAAAACAAACAAAAAAGTGTTCTTGATGTGAAAAAGGAAAAAAAAACTCGCGCATGTGTGAACGAAAATAATTTATGTTCTAATTGATAAATATTTTTTATTTTTACGAAGCAATACGTTTAGAAGTGATGATACGAATTATTATTATAGCAATACGTCTAAAAGGTGATAAATTTATGTTCTAACTGCTAATATTTTTTTCATTTTGATATAGCAATATGTTTAGAAGTGATGATACGAATTAACATTATGGCAATACGTTTAAAAGGTGATAGTACGATTGACATTTAACATTTCTTCTTAACACACTTTATTAGTTAGACCTGTATCTATAGAGATGGAATCTTTGAAATATAACGATATAGGACTCATCCGAGGCGCCGCAAATGGAGAGAATAAATACCCTTCAGACCCTTTAATTAATATCCATTGAAAAGCAAGACTAATTCCAGGAGCCACATAATTCTGGCTCCAAATATAAAACTAAAGGATGAATTCAACAAATAATAAATGATAGTTTTAAAAACTAAAAAAACAGCCTTTTATTTTAGATCAAACTAAACAATGAAAAAAAATTCTAGTTTTTTAAAAAAAAAATTTAAAAACAAACGCTGTTATAGTCAATCGAATTAAAAAGTAAAAAAATAATTCTTAATATCAGAATAAAATGAATAACAGGAAAATTAATGTCATTGTGGTGAAAGAGTGGGGTGCTTTGTACTAAACTTTAACACTAACTCAGCATTTCGGAATAGAACTACTAAGAAATTATAACAATTAATATAGAGCACCCCACGCTTTTACCACAATGTCATTAATTTTCTCGTTAATCATTTTATTCTGATATTAAGAATTATGTTTTTACTTTTTAGTTCAATCCACTGTAAAAGCATGTTTTTTAGTTTTTTTAAAACTATAATTTTTTTTTTGAAAAATGCCTTTATGGACAAGTTCTACCATAAAGCTTACTATGGGAGCCTTGCAGTCTTTAGTGCTCTTTTTTTCCCCCGGTTATAGTAACATCTCCATTGAGCTAAAATTAACAAGATTTTAGGAAAGATACTAAAATAAATTATATAAAATCCTGAATCTGAAATCTACAGGTCATCTTCTACCCATACAGTTCAAAAACTTGTTTAAAAGTTTGCAAAAACTCAGTTGAATCTCGATGTTTTCCCGTAGCTGAACATTACACTGGAAGAAGGATTGCAAGTCATTCTGTTGCGGCGCAATGCTCTTGTTTACAAGGTAGAACTTGTCCATAAAAAGTTAATACTTCAATACTTTTCATGCAATAAAATTTTTACCACTTTTTAAATACTTGTTAATTTCAAAACTAAAAATATCTTAAAAATTACGTGTGTTGTTAGACAGGTAAGGTCAGAGATGGTAGACAATTGCTGTTAGACCGTCGTCTACAACGATGGCAATGGAAATAGCCGCGAATTTTTAGTGGTAATCTGTCTTCTGAATATGCGACTCTATGTCTGTTCATAGAACGAAATTTGAAAACACACACAAAAAAAAGCATATTGAATTTGCTAGCAATGTGTACCCTCGGCCTAACTGTCTTTTAAAACTTTATGAACTTGATTCGATTTCCTTTACAAAATTTGCACTTTTTTTCCCCCTGACAAAACTTGTTTTCTTCAATGAGTCTTTGAATATTAATTTTCATACAAAAGCCAGAAAGAAGCACAGAATAATAAGGGAAATAAACACATTCGTTCGAAAATACTTTCTTATTTATCCAATGTCCGTGCTTGGCTTCTTGACCATTTGACGCCGAGCCTTCCACTACATACTGACGATGTTCCGTTCCTTAAGAAAATACTTTCTTTTGTAGGCAATATTTTTTTAAACTGGTGATTTTACAAGCCCTGTGCTGTGTAGCGTTAACCACTCCTGCAATTCCATGATCTAATGGTTGTCATAATTACAAAGCATTGATACAAGTACCAAATAAAATATGAAAACATGGGTGAGTGAATATTAACCTCGCACTGTCCAGCTACACGAGGGCTTTAGCGACGTTAAAAAATACTTTCTTATGAATGGAAATATTTTTTGAAGTGAAACTTCTATTGGCGCGATTTGCTAGAAAGTGAACTTAAATGAACGTCACGCTCGGGAATGTAACACTTATTCGGCTTTTTTCGCCTGTATTCGGAAAACTTCGACGAGATTGTCTCACTCCTAAAAAGAAATCACGTGACTCAAAGAGAGGGACGTTCTCTCAGGGTTTTTATTACCTTTTCTCCCCTTTATTCTTGTGTCATTATTGAATTTCTTTCTTTTTAGTTTTGAGGACACGATATAATAAATTGATTCATTTAAGCCAACATCCCTAATTATGTATAAATTGAAGCTATTTTGTTTTATATGAGAAATCAGTGTCTTGTGTTTTATGTCACAAATCTTAATTAACTTAAAAATATTATTAATTACTTAACCTAAGGCTACGCACATTTTATACTAATACAACTTTATTGCTGTGTCATATCTGTATATCTGGTCATCTAATAAACTTGGCAACCACACATTTCGGTTTTTTGTTTCCCAAAAGAGGAACAGTTGATGCAAACTTCAAAAGAGACAATCCCTAAGAAATTTAAAAATAAATCAGAGGATATTTCTCAATAGTACATAGTGGGTTGTTGCGTTTATAATATAAAATTCGAATGCTACGATTACAAATATAGATTTGTTGTAAATAAAAAATCAATTTCGATTCAGAAAATGTCGAAGGGGCAAAGTATTTAAGACTTATGGATAGAGGCAGGCCCTCTTGCGCACGCCTAGGGTTTGAAAAGATTGGAGGGAGGAAAAATTAAAATTACAAAGAACGCTTACAACGGCCTAGTGTTCATTGATAAAACCCAATTATTCTCTTTCATTTTTTCTATCTAAATTATCAAATCTTAGTTTCGCTATCGGCCAAATTATTATGTAAAAATCACTTGGCTTTTCTTCCCAAATAATATTTTGTTTCTTGCATACGGTTATTAAATTGTTCTCAAAACTCGAAATAAAATCTTTACCGCAACGTTTCTCAAAATATGGGGTGCGCCCACCTAGAAAGGTGTGATAACCCTGTACATTCTTTATTTTATGACCTGCTTAAGGGCTAATTAAAAGAGGGTTGAAATGACCCTCCAGAAAATATTCTTTTTCGAAGAGATAATTGACGCATGTTCGGCCCGCATGTTGTTGTAGCTCAGTCAGGTTAAAAAGACTGGTGCGCCACAAGGTTTAAAAAAGTAAATAATTCCCCAAAACTGAAACAAATTGGTGATTGCTGCAATCACCAATTCTATTATAACAGCCAAGTTGGCAACCCCGATTTCGTATGTGTTGAATTGGCAACCAGATGTTTCATTTCATAAAATGTCGCCAATAGGTTAAGATAATACGTAAGTACCGTTTCCTTCTGTCAGGTACATGCTGTATCAGCAGTAGCAATGATACAAGCCCTCCCCCAAACTACATTGATCCCCTAACGTATTACTACAGTCACTAATATGGTGCTCATATCTGAAATCAGCCCCTAAAAGTGTTTTGATACAAGGCCTATACTCAGAGCTGTTTTGCAATTTCTTGTGTCATTATTGGCTTCGGTGCATAAAATTGCCTTGCAGAAAATAAAACTTAGGTAATCATACTGCCCAAGCAAAAGCAGTGTTGGTAGTAATTACATATCAAACTGAAATAGGCATCAGAGAACGTAAATTTAATAATAACAATAATAAAAATAAAAGTACGCCCTAGTAGAGGCTATCTTCGAACAATGCGAAGATTAGTCTACCAATGATTGGCCTTAGTCTGATATCTTGGAATGCAAACGGCATCCTAAATAAAATTCTTGAATTTAAACTTTTCGTAGAGAAGTATTGTCCCGATGTTATTTTAATTCAGGAAACACATCTGAGACCTGTACACAAATTCAGCGTCGCAAACTATAAATGCTATAGAAATGATCGCATCACGGACGGACCGGCTTCCGGTGGCACGCTTATCTTAATTAAAAAATCTATTCCCCACTTTAATACCCCCACCCCTCAACTCTATTACATTGAAGCGACTACGGTCACCATAAATTCTCCTAATTTTGACCCCCTCACTATCACCTCTATCTATGTTCCCCATCACTCCGATAAATACCTTTTTACTCTTGATATTGATACTATTATGCAAGTCAACAGTCGTGTGATTTTTGGCGATTTCAACGCCACACACAATACGTGGAACTGCTCCCAAAACTCGACCAGAGGTACTCATCTAAAAAATTATTGTGATTCTACAGACTTTGAAATTATTTTCCCTGCTACCTCAACTAGATTTGGCTACGGTACTCAAAATACTCTTGATTTTGCTATTGTTAAAAATTTTAATTTTCCATACTCCATTGAATCACTGCCCTAACTCTCCTCTGATCACAACCCGGTTTTTCTAAATTTCTCTTTCTCCTTCCCCATTCATCAAGTAAATCCTAGAGCAGTTACCACCTGTTGGCATCTCTTCAAAAAATGTTTAAATAACAATATTTTAATCGAAAATTATGCTAATATCTCAAAAAACCCCATATCCTTGAAAATAAAATAGAAGATTTCACCGAAGCCGTTCGCTCCGCCCACACGGAAGCCTCCAAGCCAATCACAAACACTCACCACTCGTATACTCCTAATCACATTAAAAACCTCATTTACCTTAAAAATCGCACACGTAAACTTTATCAAAACACTCTCAATCCGATTTTTAAAACAGAAACAAACAGATTACAAGCTAAAATCAAAAGAGAGCTGAAAAAACACTCACAAGAAACATGGAAAAATAAATTAATAGCTCTAAACACTCAAGACAATAGCTTTTGGAATATTCAAAAAATCTTCAAACACAAACGCGTTGACATTCCCGCACTAAAAACTAATTCTGGCATCGCCATTACTGATGACCAGAAAGCCAATTTAATTGCTGACACACTTAAAGATAACTTTACGCAAAATACTAGGCCAAACAATTACAACTCCACGATTGACTCTGACGTCACGAGCACGCTCGAAAACTTCTTCTCTTCTCCCCCCTCCATCCCCATCTCTCCTACTAATCCACTCGAAGTTTCTGACTATATCAAAAAGTTAAAAATTAGAAAAACTCCAGGTAAAGATAATATTACAAATAAAATGATTCGTAACTTTTCACTCAAAGCTTTAATTATTCTAACCTACCTCATCAATAAAATTTTAATTCTTAGGCACTTTCCACAAAATTGGAAAATTGCAGTCATTTTCCCCATTAAAAAACCTGGAAAAAATAGTAATCTAGCTCAAAGCTATAGACCAATTTCTCTCCTTTCAGTTCTTGGAAAAATTCCAGAGTACATTATTCTAAATAGATTAAATACTTTCATTTTGAATTCCGATTTTATTAACCCAAAT
This sequence comes from Trichonephila clavipes, assembly GCA_019973935.1. Lineage (NCBI taxonomy): Eukaryota > Metazoa > Arthropoda > Arachnida > Araneae > Nephilidae > Trichonephila > Trichonephila clavipes. The sequence continues at coordinate 147,283 of BMAU01002944.1, read as the reverse complement.
CAATACGGATTTACGAAAAAACTTTCTACTAACCCCCACTGCTAAGGATTACAGAAAAAGTCTCTTCTGGATTTCAGAGAGGCAGATCCACTGGAGCTGTCTTTCTGGACATTCAGAAAGCCTTTGATCGTGTCTGGATCAGTGGGCTTATTTATAAGCTTATTAAATATAACTTCCCACCTTCTATTATTCACATTTTAAATTCATATCTTGTTAATAGACACTATCAGGTCAGAGTCAACAATACGCTTTCAGATATACATCACATTAACATAGGCTGCCCTCAAGGTTCCTTGTTAGGACCAATTTTATTTAATCTTTACATAAATGATATGCCCACACACCCGCACACAATGCCAATCTGTAGATGCAGATGACAGTTGTATTACAGCCTGCTTTAAAAATCATAACACCATCACTAATGCTCTTAACAAACACCTCTCGCTCCTGGAAAATTTTTTTAATGATTGGAAAATAAATATTAATGTTGACAAAACGGTTGCTGGTCTTTTTACCAGGAGAAGGAAACCTTGCACACCGCCCACTCTTTATTCCACACCGCTCCGTTGGTCTCAGAATACTAAATACCTTGGCGTAATTTTAGACAGTAAATTAATTTGGAAACAACATATTTTACACGCGCGAAATAAATTCCGGTATGCACTCAGATTAATCTACCCCTTAATTTGCCGGAATTCTGAAATGACTTTATCAAACAAGATACTTCTCTACACTGCTGTTTTGCGGCCCATTCTTAGTTATGCTTCTCCTGTGTGGGGTTATGCAGCAAATACCAATATTAAAATTCTTGAAGTAGCACAAAATTCTCTCATTAGAAGTATTGTCAGACCTGGCAGATACGTCAGAAATGCTTATATTTACAGGGATTTAAAAATCCCTGCCTTCAAAACTTACATTCAAAATCTTGCTAAGAAATTTTACGAAGACTTACCGCATACTCAAAATCTCAATCTTATTGACATTCAAAACTATAATTTAATTGATAACATCAAAAGGCCAAGGAGAATTCTCCTTGACTCTTACAATCCCCCTTAATTTCACTGTTGTTCATTCACCGGTGGTGAATGACTATTTCTAGCTAAATTTTTTAATTTCTTAATTTTTTCTCTTTTTAAATTTTTTAACTGCTGCTCCTTTTTAGCTTTTTCCTTTTTGTTCCCACACCCCTTTTTTATCAGGACAGCCAAGAGAAAGCTATCTCACTCGCTCACGTTTTTCGAAATTCCTCAGTTCCAGCAAAATAAATTCTTTTTCATTGAACTACCGCCGAAATCATGAAGAACCGCCCATGACGCTGACGCCACTCCCATACCACCTCAGCCAGCCAATCAGAACGCCACAATCAACATCTCATAAGGAAAGAACTTTCATTCAGGTTTTCCACTTGAAGGAACTTTTATTTGTTAGATAGGGGAAGGAGGATCATTTTTGATCCATATCCCCATGACGTCAATCGAAACTCGGAAAAAAAAAACATGTGCTTCGTTTCATATAATGTCGCCAATAGGTTGCAGTTATATGTAAGTACCTTATTTTTTCAAATTATGCTTTTGCATTGATAGAGTTAGTTCAGTTCTTTTTATGTCAGTTAATGTTAGTATCGTACTTCATTTTTCAATTTATTTTTTTGCTCGGGATATATACTTTGGGTAATTTTTTTATTTAGTGCTTACGCATTATTGCAGAATCGCCAACGTTCAAGGCAACTCGCCATTTTGGCAATCCCAATTTTGTATGCGGTGAATTGGCAATCATGTGTGTTTCATTTTGTATAATGTTACGATAATGCGTAAGTACCTTTAATTCTGTACATTACTATAACATTAGACTGGCCGCAACATATCAATTTGGCGTGATTTCAAAATCATGCGAAAAACGAGTAGCCTACCAATATGAAATTAATATTATGAGTATTATCTTAATCTGTTTTATCTTTTCCTCGAGTAATCCTTAATTAATTCAATACATAATTTTTGTTTTTTTATATTTCAGTACTTACATTTTTTGGCGATTATGTACTGCAAATATTTTTTTACACATTGCGATGTGTTTGACAGTATTAATTGGTGGTATTTTTCTTAAATATGTTTTTTTATATGTTTTTGACAATTTTTTAAAATTTTGTTTGATGTCTGTCTGAAATATGAATAGCAAAATAAATATTTTGCAATATATATAATGTGTTTGTATAAAAATGTTTAGATTGAATTAATCTCAAAATATTGTGCCTTTTATTTTTTATATCTTATTAAAACTTAATTTAAATTATAACTAGCTGTACCCAGCTACATGTTGCTGTTGATCAGTCAGCTTTAAAAGACTGGTGCACCATAAAGTATGCCATGAGACTTACAAAAGAAATAATACACAAGAATTCAAGCAAATAAAAGAAAAGGTACTTACGTAATATTGCAAGAATCACTAACAATCGCTAAGTTGGCACCCTTGATTTTTATGTGTTGTACACGCTGAATCGGCAACTAGGTGCATCATCTCATATAATGCCATCCATAGTATGTGATAATGCACAAGCACCAAAATAATTTTAAAGTATATAAATCTAGGTATATATTATAAATGTGAAAGTTTGTGAGGATGTTAGGCCGTCTTTCACGCAAAAACAACTGAATGGATTTTAATGAAATTTTACAGTAATATAGCTTATACATCTGATTAACACATAGGCTAAATTTATAAAGATGTGTGAAATATCCAAAATATAACGATATTTGTCAAGTAAGTAGGAAAAAACTCTGCCATCTGCAAGCAATTCTGGCGTGCGCTGCAAAAAAGCCCACGACAGCATGTATCTATCTTTTGTTTGTGAAGAAACTTTTTGTTTTGGCTATGCAAGGCGCTCGCTTCTAATTAATTCCTGTTATCAGCATAATCCCTAATTTTTTTTATTTCAGAATAAAACTAAGTTTTGAAGGGAAAGGTTGTTATAAATCTCTCTTTATTTGAATGTTTTTTTTTTATGATTTTATTATGCACATTTGGTAGTAAGAAATTGATCTTTTTTCAAAATAAATGCTTCTATCGGTTCTGGTACTTAAAGTAAATAAAATTTCTCTTTCATACTACATCATTTGGATAAATTTTCAAAATTTGTTTGTGATTAGTAGTTAATTATAACGCTATAATTTTAATTGAATAGGCAGATATTGCATTTTTAAGTATAAAAATAATTATAACTACTGTACTGTATTTTTTGGAGTGAGTGAATATTAACATTGCACTGTTCAGCTACACGAGGACTTTCGGCAACGGTCCACGTAATTTTGAACCATGATCAAGTAACGTCGACGACACCTGAGCTGGTACCCCCTTCTCCTAACTACCACACCAACTTAGAAGGAATATTCTACCAATACTTAGCAGGAATATTCTTTGAAATCCCCTTTTCCAAGATATATAGCAGCACGGGTTCTATGATGAGTATTTTGGCTGGGAAGGCGAATAGTTTTGTAGCAGATCTTGCGTTTTCAGTGGATTGCAAAGATTATTATTTTTGTCCCGAAAAAAGTTTATTGTTTTTGTATGTTAATGAAGACCTTAGAAAACGATTTGACTATTTATTTTAAGTGAAAGGTGTACATAATTAATTTTACAGTGGAATATCTTTAATTAATTTATTAGCTCTAACGCCGGGTTGGGCATTAAGTCGATCGCGATCGACCGGTGGTCCGCTAAGACATTTTGGGGTGACCACCTTCACATAAAATCTTAGACGCGCATATTAAAAGAAACACAGGTGGTTACCAAGATAATGGAAAACACCCGTGAATAAAACTCCAAACCAAATTGGAGAGACGTTTTCAAGAATTTACTGGACTAGAATCCCACAAAAGTTGCATTCATGGGTTATTCATTTGGCAATGTTGATGTGAAAAATATAACTAAATATACACTAGCTAGAAAAAATCTGCGTTCACGTACTATTGCTTACATGAACAATGAAAAAAAAGTTTATGAACTGGAATTTTAAAACCAAATTTTCCTTAGTTTTATTTAGTTAATTTTAAGTATTTTAAGAATAACAAAAGTAAACTTGGTTTGCCTTCATAGATTTTAAAATAAAGACGGGTTTGTAACGATAATAACAAAAATCAAGTAGAAAAATTCTGCATTCACTGTTTTAGTAGTAACTATAAAAATTATTTAAAAAGAGAATGAGCTATTTTTTAGTAGCTGGTTGGTTAATCTCATCACTTGTGAACCTCCTGAAGTCGTTTCGGCATTGAACTAACAAATCTTGGGGTTTTTTCAGCACTTATCTTTTCCTATTGGTCCTTAAGAACACTTCAGCATATCTTTGCTAGATACATTGTGTTGACGAATCCTGCGTTCCAAAATCTCATAGGTGTTCTGTAGGATTCAGATCAGATGACTGTAGGGCTATGTGCAGTTGATTTAGAACATTATACAAGAGCCAAAGTTTCCCAATCTCAGTGGCGTGCTTAGGATCGTTGTGTTGAAAACGAAACAATTATCCTAAGCCGAGTTTGGTTGCACTTTCCTTTAAATTAGTTTTTAGGACATCTAGTAATCATATTTGTTCGTAATTGATTATATATACTCCAACTTGCCAACATCATTGCTCGCCATGCACCCCCACATCATGACTCCACCGCCGCCGAGCTTTACCGTTGGTACTAAACGCTCTTTTTGAAACGCTGTGCAAGGTTTTCTCGAGACTAATTGCTGTTGTTGTTCTCGTGTCCATGAATAAATGCAGTAGATATCACTAAATTCCGTCGAAAGTCTTGAACCCTTGCTATTCTGGGAGCATCAGGGCCGAAAAGAGTCCCTCAGAGGGACAATTTTTAGTTTTGTTGCGACGGTTGGGCATTCCTGTGATTGGGCGTCAGTTGAAGATCTAGTGTTTGCATTAAACATATGATCTTGTCTTGTCCAGAACTGCTCTAAAGGTGTTCAGTTCTCAAACTGGCAATTGTGGATGTTATAATTCGACAGTCTTTTAGGGGTTTTTTAAAAGTGTGATTCATAATTCTATGTTTGGCGCGTTAATCAAGCCGTTCGATTGGTCATTGTAATATAAGGCTTTGTGACATGAACAACACTCGACTATCTTCCAGTATCTTGTGTATATGATCGGCCTTTTTGTAATATAAGGCAAGATTTTTATCTTGCAGAATCCGCCTAAATATTTTTGTTAACCTGCTCGTGAATGTCTGTTGCTATTTAAGTTGCAGACGAACATGGATTTTTTTTCACCTCTGATGTCATACTTCGTTTTTCTCTGATTGTGAGTTTAGATGGACGACTTAAAAGAGGTTTGGATGTGTAAGCTCTTGTAGATTTAAAGTTATAAATAACATGCTGGATAGATGAATACTGCCGTCCAACGGATCTGGCTATATCCCGACGATTTTTTCCATCTTATCACATTTTCACATTGATTTTAATCTAACTGGTACTAGTTTCCTTCTTTTTATTTTCCATGTCCTTGAATTGCTTCGTATCTCACAAAAAGGTAACAAATATTACGTCACAATTTTCTTAAGCTATTATAATTGATAACTAAATGCAAAAACTCTGTTGCCTGTTGATACAAATTCCAAGAACCAAGAATATTCAAATAGTGAACGCAAACTTTTTCTACCTACTATTTGTGTATTTTGCTACAAAACTCACGTTATCCTAAATACTTTTAATTCAAAATTAACGAATTCTTGCATGCTCAATATTTAAGTAATAGTAAAAAAAAATTCGGGAAATTTTGTTAGAAAAAAATTATATTTCTATTAAATTTTACCTTTGCTGTATGATTTCTTATGGGGTGAACGCAAAATTTTTTAAGCAATATCTTACATGTTTTCTTTATCTCTCGAGGAAAACGAAGCTTTTCTCTTTCAAAAGGACATAATTTGTAAAGAATAACTCTTGGAATCTATTGGTCGAAGGAAAGTATCCCAATTTTAAAAAAAGCTTCAATTCATTTAACATTGTTCTTTCGCTCTACCTACCGATGAGAATCTACATTTTCAACGAAGAATATAATTAAGACCTCATATTCCCGTTTCACAGACGACCACTCAGAATCCAGTGTAAGATTAGCAGTTAGTAATAATATACCGAGGTATTCAAGATTGGGGCAGATAATACGAAGACTAAGTCGTCTATTGAGACTATAGCTATAAAAACTAATTTTAAGGGAAAATTACTTAATTTGTGATGTGTTGTGAATTGTTTGAAAATGTTCATGATTTGATATTAAATTTATAGGTATAATTATTATGTTTGTATTTTGCGTTTTACTTAAAACGTAGTTTTAAGTAATTCTGCAGTAGTTATATGTAGGTAGATATACACAATCTGTATTTATTATTGTTGTAATCTAAATATTGTGTGAACATTTTTTTTTTGCTTATCACAACTACGTCACCTGGTGGACCGTGACACCATGAAAAAATTAAAAGTAGACCGTGTCATGTAAAAGTCTGCACGGATTAAATTTCCCAAATTGGAGTACTTTGTTTATTTATATCCTTAATAATTTTCAATGTCGTGATCCCCAAAAAAATATTGTATGAAAAAAACTGCAGTAAATCATAATGTGGTAGATAAAGCATTAAAGTGCACTGTTTCCCTACACGGTGGGCCTTACAAAGCTCTAATAAAGCTCGAGCTATGAAAGTAGCTAGACATTTGCCAACTTGACTCTATCGTTAACACTTCGTTATGTTTTTCATTGAATCGCCATTATAATTTAAGAAACGGCGTTTCTTGGAAAATTACAATTTTAACATAAAGTAAATACAACAGAAAGTAATGTTAATGTATTACACTTTCAGACATAAATTATTTACACTATTTTAAGCGTTCATTACACAAAACTTTTAACAATGTGTTACTTTTGCTGAGCAGAGTCAGCTTAGGGAGGTATTTTCAAAAATCGACCCTCAAGAGTGTTACGGGGAGTTATAAATAAAAAAAAACTTTTTTTATCAGCTATTAGGTCTACATACTTAAACTTTAACAAAGGTGTTTGTTTTTCTTTCTTTTTTTTTGTTTAGCTGAGATATGCCAAAAGCTTTTTTTGTTTAATTTGAAATTCACGTAAAATTAACTCATTAAAAACTTCTTTATCCTTCAATCTGTGTTGTTCAATTTTTCAGTTCACCCATGCTAAGAACGGGTATACCAGCTAGCAGTTCATAAAATAATCAAAACATATTATTGAGGGGCAGTCTTCTACTGAAAAAATTTTTCTGCATTATTTTGAATCAAAAAGCTGTCTTAAACAAATAATATACACCCAAATTTGATGAAATGGCTCTACTCTGGAGTCCATGAGGGCAAAGGTTTAATTTTACAATTATTTTGTGATGCATCGCATTGCTATTGAGCCGTGTCTTTTACGATATTGTCAATTTTGTGGGAGTATCGTTTATTTTTTCATTGTTCTTCATTTAGTTTTTTCCTTATTTTTCAGTGCAATTGGTGTGAATTTTATTCTGTCAATTAATTTTCATTTGAAATCGTAGTGAAGTTGACCGCTTTGGAGTGATTTGTTCAAATGGAATGAAATATTATTTTTCCTATTGCATCAGAATTGAGCTATACTGATTGATATGCATTTGAAGTTAAATATTTTGTTAGTATTTTAATTTTTTTTCACTTTTTTATTGTTTTGCAATTTTATGTTTTAAATTTAAACTTCATATTTTAAAGTCAATCAGCTTACAATGACTGCTACTTTTTGAATGTAGGCAGTCACCTTAAATATTTTTTTGATAATTTGCATTGATATTGTGGGAGCTGTGTCTTTAACGATGGTGTTGATTTTGTGCATGTATATCATACAAGTTCAAATGTCCCAATTTTTCCGTCGATCATACAAAATTTCTTATGTACCATCAATTTGTGACTGCTGCTCTAGAACACACAAAGGTATTAGCATCACCGTAACAAAATTGGTACCATGAAAATCGTACCTTGATATCAAAACAACAAAGATTCTAACAATTTTTTTATGAAAAAGAACCAATCAGTCAGATTTGGATGGAAAATAGTGTGATTCGCAGGGGGCTCTTTGGCTGTGGTGATGCTAATACGCAAGTACCCACACAACAAATAATAATCGTCTATGTGAAAAGCAGTCTGTATCTAGATATAAGCCACTCTGTTATAAAGATAAGCCCTGAAATCTGTTGATAATAATTGCTAATGTTAATTGAATTGTGAATCACAAGAATTATCAATCATTATCAACACTTCATTCTACATTTTTTGCTGTGAAATCCATGTTTACATTTGAAATTTTCTTGCATATTCTACTGAAAATTTCTTCAGCACCCCAAACATGAATGGTTTATATTTCTCCCATAACTTTATTGTAGATGAAGGAAAGCAGGCCCATTCAATATATGATTGCATACAATGCACAAATTAGATTTTGTTGTCACATGTTGCTCGTGTCATTGATACTTCCCATTGTAAATGACATTTTTAACGTAGGCAATCACCTTAATTATTTTTTCCTACATTGCATTGATATTAAGCTGTCTTTTACTATAGAGTTGATTTTATGAGTGTAGTTAATTCCCCTCCCCATTGTTTTTCATTTACTTTTTCCACTTTATTTCTCAGATCATTTGGCAGGAATTGAGCTCTGTCAATTAATTTTCATTTGAATTCAAATTATATAAAAAAAAATTGAACTCTTCAGAGATATTTGTTGGAGTGAAATGAAATATTCTGTTTCTCATTGCGTTGGAATTGAGCTGTGTTGATTGATGTACATTTGAAGTTAAATATTTCATTAGAGAAAATATTTTTTTATTTTGCCCTTTCTTTTTGTTCCTGATTTTTTCCCAACGTTTTGAAATTTTATGTTTTTGTTTTTAAATTTGTTTTCTTCTTTTTAACTGCAGTCTATTGGCTTCAGTACATAAAAATAACGCTTTGTAGGAAATCAGATTAAGGTTGTCGTATTCGCTAGGCAAAAGTAGTGTAACGAGTAATTGCAGAGCAAATGAGAAAAACAGACGAAGACGTGCTGAGGACGCAGCAGGGCAATATGCAACCAGACTTGCGAGCACAGCATTTGCTTTTTACAACATCAGGTCTGCTCTGTTCTTGGCAAAAGGAATACAATAGGTTATGAATGGCTGAAAGATATCAACAAGAAACAGCATTTCATCGTCAAACATGACTTGGTGGGGAGTAATCACACGGGGGGTAACAGTCACATTATATTCCAGTGCAACCCAGCAGCAGATTATTGGTTGTGCCAGCATGTTCTCACCAGCGCAATTACTAAAGTGTGTCATTATTGCAAGACTGAAATTTATGGAAGAAACAAAAGGAATGTTTTGCACCACTGGAAAAATTAAACTGCCTCAACTTGAAGAACCACCTCAACTTGGAGAACACCAGAGCCATTAAAAACTTTGCTTGCCAGATATACTGCGGAATCAAAACATTTGCTATATAACATTGAGAAATACAATTCATATTTCCAAACTAACCCTTTGCCCTTGAGGAATCTAGAGTAGAGCCATTTAAAAACTATCCTGGAGTTTGAGGTTTCCACTGTGAAGACAATGTAAATAATTTTAGGTTCATAACATAAGGATGAAAATAAACAATAATAACTTTAAGTATTTGGCTAACAAGTTAAAAAGGAAATCAGTTAAGGAAAGTTTTGTGTATATATATTGTGCCAACCATCTGATATATTAGTTTGTGACGCTGACTGCTGTGTCGTAGGGCCTGAGTTCAAATCCTGGAGAAAGCATGGATGTTTGTAAATGTATAGTGCCTTTGTGGCATGAGAGTACTCTAAATAGCCATCTAGCTGCAAGTCCTCTCGTGAGGTTGGTGGGAGGAGAAGAGAGGTGACAGGCCTCTGATCACCTACGGATGTTCTCCCTCAAAATTGGGGTGGAACCAAGCCAAATTGTATTGTCACTTGCATGATGCTCAAAGATACAGCTAACAACAGCATACATCTTAGCCCTATGCCACGATGAATTTCGTGGGCCTCAATCTGACACTTTCAGGCAAGTGGCATTAGAAACAACAAGAACATTTATAATTTTTTTATTATAAAAAATCATACCTCAAATGCAAATGCTTAAATATACTAAAAATATGTGCTTTCTCTTTTCTTTCTCTTTCTTTTAACCACACTGAGCCCCAGCAACGCAAAATACAAATATTTGCACTTATCTTTTGGAAACTATAATAAGCAACTACAGAAAAAAATATCCATTGTTAAAAACTACACATTTTTTATTCAACAACTAAAAATACTGCTAGGGAATTATTATGCATCAGTAAATTAAATATTACTCTAGAAGGGGCAAAGATTTAAAAGGTCTTTCTACGTTTTGTATCGATATTACCATTTCTTGACGAAAACATAGCGATCACGTTACTACACAGCAAATTTGTGCATGCACAGCTATCTGCTTTAGATGCACTCTCCAACTTTTAGTGTGTCAACCAATAACTAAGATTTAATTCATGTATAGCAGTGACATTTGGCTGAGTTTATAGAACACAATTGCAGGTAGTGTATCGTTATCTGGCGTTGAGTGAAAAAACTACTCTAATCTTTCTACATTGCATATTAAGTCGAAGCATACAGTGAATAGCAGCGTGTGTTTAGATAAGAGTTCTGCTGTGTGATTGCTTGTCTAAATCAGAGGTCGGCAACCTTTTGAGTCGGAAGAGCCAAAAATTGCAATTAACAAAATTTCAAAGTTTTTAACGAGCCACAGAATTTTTTCTTGACAGCAATGAATAGTACTTGCATAAATAAAGTTTTTTGATAAAAAAATTAATCTATTTATTCATATATAAGTAATGTTTTTCATAACAAATTAGATAATATATTATATGGATGGCATTATTAGATACTTATTTATTTTTGAAGTAAAAAATTAAAACAATTAAACATTTACTTACAACGCTATAATTGGTACTTCAATAAAAAACAACTGAGCAAACAAATTCAATGGGAGCGATTGCTTTGCATGGTTTTATAAAGTTTGGATAAATTTGGCTCGTAACTCTAGTTGTTTTAAGTTTCAAACACGATTCTAAATTTTCATTTGTTAGTTGGCTTCTTATTTTACTTTTAATTATATTCACGCAAGAGAACGCTTGCTCGCACGAATATGTCGATCCGAAGTTAGTCAGCACTCCAAATGCCAACTTCATTACTGTAGCAATCAACTTCATGCGTCTAATATACGTGCCTCACCTCGCGACATTCTTTTTAAAGCTGTCAACTCTAGTTGCGTTACGTACATATGTTTCTAGACATTCAACTCTTCCAACTTGCTTTTCCACTCTGTAAATTTTCCACTCCCCAAAGCTTTACTTTTTAAATCAATCAATTGCATTTCTAGAGGTCCATTATCAAAAATGGCTCAATGTGGATTCCGTTACTAATTGTGTTGAGAGGATTTATTATGTGCATTAATGGTTTTCGTATTTAACAATGAAATATTTAATAGTATCAATTGAATTCAAGCTAACCATAATTCGCAAAAATAAAATTTTTCAAATAAATTCTTTTGGCTTAAAAGTTCCTTTTTAATTTTTTGAGAGATATAAATTAGTTTAATCCTAAAATTTTAAATATATAGATTTAATAAATATAAATGTAAAATGCAAGAGCAATTGAAATTTTTTTTAATACTTATATTCAAAGATTGTTTATTGTATTTGTATGTGAATCCTGGCCAAGTCTCTAAACAAATAACTCAAAATGTTGAAAATTTTCAAACATTTTTAGAAGTTTCAACACTAAAATATTTTTACAATTAAAGGACGACTAAAGGACACTTCAAGAGATGAATTTAAAAAAAAACTATCGCCAAAACTGCATCGAAGCTTATCAAAAATAAATTAACATAATTTTGTAAATAACAATTCATTTACTAAATATATTTCATTTCTTATCATTCAAGACAAAACAAGAGTAATAAGCTATTAACACTTACTTCTAACATGTAATTACGATTGATTTTTGCTGGAAATAGTCTTTTTTACAAAATATTCCATTTTCCGATTAAAAAATCTTATCTATGTCATGCGCTTTGAGACTTCAGTCTGTGACGAATCTATACGGAACTTTATCACTAACCTTCTGAACCGACCTTTTTAGGGAAATTTAATTTCCTACCTATTTCCAATCAACTCCAAAAAGCGGACAGGATTCCTTGTTATGCAGATTAGATTCAGTATTTAAGTCAAACGAAATAGTAAAGTTAGAGCAGTAGGAGATAGACATTGAAACATAGAGTTATAGTGATTTTGAATTGAAATATTGTTGTTGAAGATAAATTAACCTCTTGAAGAATTGAGATTCCGAGTGGTAAATATCTTTTTGGAGTTAAAAGTTTCACTCAAGCTTTAAGAGTCGGATTAAAATTAAATGTTCAATAAGAACATTATTAAATATAACTCTGGGATCTCTTATCGTGGTAATTTCTGCGTGATCGTTATTTAATAAATTAATTAATTGAATTATTAATTAATTGAGCTAATTTAAAGGATATTATCTTTAAAACCTCATAATATTAGTTGTCGAATTTGTTAATAAGTCTTTGATTCTATTTGGGAAAAATATCCAAATAAAGAAAGTTAATTATAAAAATGGCTACTAGTTCTTTTATGTCTCATAATTATTCTAGTTCTCAAAGTGAGGTCCCCAGGGACTATCACAATGGCGCCCAGCGTATAAATCCCGAGAATAGAGTCGGATCCAGTTTTAGAATCATTCCGGAACAATATTTTTCGAGGATTGAGAACATTGATGATTTTTTGGAGAATATTGATCATAATCTCGCGTATTATGAGATACCTGCACAACTGGCATGTGCTTACTTGAAAGGTCATCTCAAAGGACGGGCACTCGACTGGTTCGAAGTTCTAGGTTATAGAGTCATTGAAGATAAGACAACAGACTACGCGCACTTAAAACAGGCATTGTCGGAACAATTTCCCGTCGTCAGAAACAGGTCAGAACTAGAAACGAGATTTTATTCCTCATCACAAAGATGAGATCAACAGCCTTCGGACTTTATTTATGAATTGTTGAAAATTCATAAAGTCCTTAAACTAGAAATGTCGGAGGAAAAATTAATAGATCACGTCGTTAGTCGATTAGAACCTCAAATTTTGGATTATGTCGAAGTTAGACATCCACGAAATACTGCCAATCTCCTACAAATCGTTGATAAATACGAAGAACGTTTTATGCATAGACAAATCAGAGGTTAAAGTGAGGGATTTAGAAGTTCAGGCCCTCATGAAAACAATCGTTTTAATACCCGGCATAGACAAGAAAATTGGAGGGAAAACAGAAATAATGAGAGATACGCCAATAATAGCCGACCACAAAGAGAATTTAATCGGTTCGAAAACCAAGGTTTCACAAATAATCGCAGATTCGAGGGTAGACGCCAAGGTGGACAATCGGATCAACCATTCCACAGTCAAGGCGGTCGACAAAGTGGGTCGAGAAATAGTTCATTTCGAGGTCAAAATGAACGAAGTAGAAATTTAAACTTTTAAGCGATCGATGTGAATATGGGGGTAATCGATCGCGGGGTACGGAAAATCCTCCAGTTTGGGATCATCGGCCTATCAGAATATCCCCTATAAGAATGACCCCAGTCGAATTACCGTATGTCCCTATTCTATTAAATGAAACCTTTATTACAGCACTATGGGACACGGGAGCAGAAAAATCTTTTATTTCGGAGGAGGTATACCGCAATTATTTTTCATACCGACCTCGTCAAAAGACGAAAGACAGAGTCGTGACAGCACAAGGAGCCCCGTGCAATCATTTGGGTAGAGTCGAATTACAAATTAGAATCAGGGAATTTCAGAAACCCTGGGAATTCCATATACTTGATAACATGCAGTATCAGTGCATTTTGGGGATTGATTTTATGAAGGCGTCGCGATAAACATTAGATTTTGATCAGAAATCCTTAATCATTCCCGATCATCTGATCAAACAAACGCCTAAAGAGGAGAAACTCGTTGATATTGATCTCACAGAATCGAAACTTGATGACGAGCAACAGAAGCAATTAAAAGCCTTATTTAATAATTTTAAAGGGTTATTTTCCGATCAACCGGGATTAACGCATGTTGTATATCATGAGATAGATACTGGAGATAAGGGACCGGTAGTGTCGAGACCATACAAGTACGACCGGGTCAAACAAGGCATTATTGATTATCACATAGATAAGATGTTACGGGATGGTACAATTTGTCCTATTAATTCGCCCTATGCATCTCCAGTCGTATTAACTCGAAAGAACAATGACCTTCCTCCAGATTCTCCCGAGGCGTATCGTTTCGCGATCGATTATCGGAAACTAAATGGAATTACCAAATATCCTCGATATCCATTACCGGTTATTGATGACTTACTCACCAATATCCCTCACACCAACGTTATGTCCACTCTAGATCTCAGAAGTGGCTATTTTCAGTTGGCAATTAGTCCAAAGGACATAGAAAAAACAGCGTTTATCACTCGCAATGGCACTTTTGCATTCCTACGCATGCCTTTTGGTCTTTCTGGGGCGGCACCTAATTTCCAACGAGCCATCGACATTATTCTCAAACCTGTTATTGGGCGTTTCGTGTTGGTTTATATGGATGATGTTATTATTGCATCCCCATCGTTTAAAGACCATCTAGATCATTTAACTCAGGTTTTTACCTTATTACGAGACGCAGGGCTAACGTTAAATAAAGAAAAATGTCACTTCGCTCGTGACAAACTCAAATATTTAGGCCTGATTATTAGTAAAGAAGGAATCGAAACTGACAATAAGAAAATTCGGGCAATTACGGAAATGAAACCTCCCAAAAATAATAGAGAAGTGTCAAAATTTTTAGGGATGACGGGTTGGTACCAAAAATTTATTCCGCGATACGCAGATATATGCGAACCATTGTACCAATTAAAGAAAAAGGGGGCGAAATTTAACTGGTCGGGAGAAGCACAGGATTCTTTTGATCAGATCAAACGCACACTAACGGAGGCACCGATTTTGCAATTACCAAATTTTTCTGAACAGTTCAATTTATTCACTGATGCAAGTGGGGTCGGAATTGGTGCTGTGCTTCAGCAAAATCAAAACCTATTGCTTTCGCGTCTCGAACCCTTAATAAAGCAGAACGTAATTATACGGTTACCGAAAGAGAATGTTTGGCGGTAATTTGGGCTCTAAATAAGTTTAAAACTTATTTTGGACCCCTACCTGTAAAAGTGATTACAGATCACGCAGCGTTAACGAAGTTAACCAATGGTAAGAATTTATCAAGTAGGATGATCCGATGGGCATTGAAATTGTCAGAGTTTAACATAGAATGGGAGCACAGACCTGGTGTTCAAAACGTGGTCGCAAACCTTTTATCAAGAAATCCAGTAGATAGTGTCGAGGGATCGCAAATTTAGTGCGCAGCTCTTAGAGCCCTCGCAATAAATTCCCGTGAACAATTCATTAAGGAACAGAGGGAAGATCCTGAATTAGGACATATTTATCGATACTTAGAAAACCCTGATGACGGTTCTGTTAATGTGACGGTATGCGAGAGTTGGTCCCAGGACTTCAAGTTAATAAATGGTCTCCTCTTTTACGCGAAGTATTTTTCTAATCTGGGAGAACTAAGAGTTTATATTCCTGGTTCTCTTCGAAAAGATATAATGAAAGAATTTCATGATCTACCATTAGCAGGACATCTCGGAAAGAGGAAGACATATCTTAAACTTCGTGACACGTGCTATTTTCCATTTATGAGAAAATATATATTTGAATATGTTTCAACCTGTGACCGGTGTCAAAAGTTTAATTATAAAAACGCGCTACCAGCTGGTCGTTTAATGCCTATAGTTTCGAAATATCCAAATGAAATTGTAACGCTAGACTTAGTAGGCCCCTACCCCGCATCCCGACCCGAGAGATATAAATTCATATTAGTTATAACTGACCACTTCACTAAGTGGTGTGAGCTGATTCCTCTTCGTAAAGCTTCAGCCCAAACAATAGCTAATGCCTTTTTTAATACCTATATAGCGCGTTACGGAGCTCCGATTTCTTTGATAAGTGATAACGGCCCCCAATTTATTTCTGACGTGTTTGAACATCTCAGTCACAGGTTGGACATCAAACATATGAAAACGGTAACGTACCGACCACAGTCTAATCTCACGGAGAGAGTGAATAGAAATTTAGTTCAAATGATAGCATCTTTTGTTGAAGAAAATCATGAAAACTGGGACCAATTTCTACACGAGTTCGCTTTCGCATTGCGCACGGCGGTAAATGAGACGACAAATAAAACTCCGGCTGAGTTGTTTTTGGGAAGGAAAATCATAACTCCGTTTAGCAAGCTCATAAATGTTACGGAGGATGCGAAATATGTTGGTAATAACATCGAAAGATTATTCGATGAGGCAAGACGAAATATGCAAAAAAAAGCATAAGTCTTGGGAAAAACATTACAATCTCAGAAGGAGGGATGTTCACATCAAAGTGAACGATTTGGTTTTACTTCAAACACATTTCTTAAGTGCTGCGGGTAGGAAACAGGTGGGAAAATTTATGCCTAAATTTGAAGGTCCCTATAAGGTTTTGGAAATAAAAGGAAATAATTTAGTTATTTGGAAAAACGGAAGAAGTATAACTGTTAATATTGATCAGGTTCGAGTGTACCGACCTCGTCAGTCAGACACGATTAGTTCGGATAGTCCAGTAGAAACTCTATATGACGAACAAGAAGTTAGTCATGGGTCGAATAGATCACATCAAGGACAGTTTAAAGAGCATAGGAAAACCTCTAGTCAGGAAAGTGAGGGGTGTAGATCACGGCAGAGTAACACCACACGGGAGATCCCCAGAAATAAACGTAAAATTAATAGTACTGCGTCGAAGGACCAAGCTTTAAAACGGTCCAAGATATGTAAGAAGAGATCCCGACAAGGATCTGATCATCAGGACCGGAAAAGACACGCTCCTGAACAAAAGCAGGGAGTCAAGAGGTCGATTCCATCCTCGATCTCATCCAGAACTTATAAATTTAAGAGACCTAATACCTCTTCACCAGGAGTAGAGTCCATTACAGGTCCATCAAAGTTGCCTGATCGCAGGACTGCTACGACTACAAGTGGATCACGAATGGAAGTTAGTGGACGTGATAACCAGACCCGTCAGACCAGAGCGACAACGAGAAGACGCAACGAACAAGCGGAGAAACCAGTCCGGTTGAATCAAACCAATACAAGGAGACCTTGCCCATACTATCTACGGAGCCGTATACAAGAAAAAGACAGAATCCATGAGGACCTCAACAACATCGAAATCAACGGCATACCTGGCAGCACATTCCACAGAAGAAGCCTCAGTATGGAAGCGTTGAATGGAGATCCAATACATAGGATTTAACAGACAAAATCCAGGTTGTATTGTTTCATTATCTTCACAATGCGAACAAATGAAGAATTTTTGCAATTAAAGCAAGTCACGGGCGGACTCTAAAATTAAGAAGACTGACAAAAGTGGACACTGCATTGTGTGTGTTTTTTTTTCTATAACAGAAAAAAACGACTTTTGTGTTACTTTTTGTATTTTGGAGAAAACATCTGTAAATTTTGCATTTGTTTACTTCGATGTATGACTTCGCTAAGATGCGACAATTCATTTGGTTGTTTGTGTTATTTGTTTATTACAAAATGATTATTATTATATGCTATGTGTGTTTCTATGTATGTTTTGTTTCACATCTGGTACCTTAGAACGCGGCGAAGTTAGATAGGATTAACCATTAACACTAACTAGCGCATCAAGTTTTTCGAATGGGAAGGCAAAGGTACCAGATATTTATTGTATTTGACATTCATGTAACAAATGTATAACTTCATGTCTGCTTTTACCTACTTCTCAAATGGATATAAATCTTTCAGGGTAGCTGACCCTGAAGTCTTCGATGTTCCAGTGCCACAGAAGATTGTATTGTATTTTTTTTGTATAATGTATAAGTCATACTCTATGGGGCTGGTTTTTTGCCACCACTAGGGTGGTTTTTCCCACGCCCCTTCGCCGAATGGATAGAGTGCAAGGATTAATTTAAACTTGTAAAATATTATGAGGTTTGGCAACTAATTCTAATTCTTAATTTTGTCATTTTTCATTACGGAAGATGTTTCAGTAATATACAGTTATAAATTAATATCGTCAATACTGTAAGACAAAGATAGGATTTACGTAATTTATTTTCAGGACATTTGAGTCCTTCGAATAAATCCCGTTTTCTTTTTGGAGGGGGTTGTGACGAATCTATACGGAACTTTATCACTAACCTTCTGAACCGACCTTTTTAGGGAAATTTAATTCCCTACCTATTTCCAATCAACTCCAAAAAGCGGACAGGATTCCTTGTTATGCAGATTAGATTCAGTATTTAAGTCAAACGAAATAGTAAAGTTAGAGCAGTAGGAGATAGACATTGAAACATAGAGTTATAGTGATTTTGAATTGAAATATTGTTGTTGAAGATAAATTAACCTCTTGAAGAATTGAGATTCCGAGTGGTAAATATCTTTTTGGAGTTAAAGTTTCACTCAAGCTTTAAGAGTCGGATTAAAATTAAATGTTCAATAAGAACATTATTAAATATAACTCTGGGATCTCTTATCGTGGTAATTTCTGCGTGATCGTTATTTAATAAATTAATTAATTGAATTATTAATTAATTGAGCTAATTTAAAGGATATTATCTTTAAAACCTCATAATATTAGTTGTCGAATTTGTTAATAAGTCTTTGATTCTATTTGGGAAAAATATCCAAATAAAGAAAGTTAATTATAAAAATGGCTACTAGTTCTTTTATGTCTCATAATTATTCTAGTTCTCAAAGTGAGGTCCCCAGGGACTATCACAAGTCAACCAAGCATTTTTAAAAATTCATTGACTGATTTTTATACCACTTTTTCTGTGATATCTGCAAAATATGTAGTTGCCTTTCCTGAAAGATTACAGTGAAATAATTTGAAAGAAAATGTAAAATTAGCTATTCTTCTGGTAAAGGACCTAAGATATAAAAAAAAAAAGCAATGTAAATTCTCCTAACCGGAAGAAACAACATCTTGAGAAAACCATCTCTTCAGTGAATAAAGATATCGTATGATCTCTAGATAAATCTCCACAACACAGCAAATACCATTGAATTTGTATTATTTACGCGCCAGAAAAGACACTGTACTTTAATAGTCTGTTAACATAATACATGACAAAAGTTGGGGGGTCTTTGGGAAACTGGATTTTATGAAATCCGCCGTCCCATATCGAAAGTAGTTGAATCATTAAAAAGTGGTAGTTGGAAATTCTAATGCACATAATGTAATTATAGTTCACTATTGTTCTTAAAAATCTATTGTCCGAAATGTTCAAAATGTTTAATCATGAGTTCGTTTGCTGTCTTGGGTGAAATAGTAGAGAGTCTTGAGAGTTCGTTGTGGCTCGCGAGGAGCCGTGCTTTCCTTAGCAGTGTGGTTGGAGCATGATGATTGATGGGGTGACATCGGAGGTGAAGCGCTTGTCCGGAGGAGTGACGTCATCTCGTAGAAGAGCGGGCTGTCAGTCTTGATGGATGGCCTTTCTGTCGTTGTCGATCCAGTTGTGTGAAAGAGGGCACTTCTATTGGATGTTAGCAGAAAGTGAGAATCCTCTCTAATGGCTGTGCCGAAGGTTGTGCAGAAAGTAGTGGGGAAAGATTGAATATTTCCTGGTAGATGCATTGAATTTAGGATTGATGGGAGTTTAGAGTAAATTAGAGTTTAATGAAAATTTAGAGAAAAGTAGATTAAAATTTAGTAAGAGGGGGTTCATTCGCCGATTGGTGAATGAACATTTAAATAAATTAAGGCGGATTGTAGGAGTCTAGGAGAATTCTCCTAGGTCTTTTTTGAGTATCCAGAGGGGTGTAATTTTCTAGATTGATGATGTTGGTATTATTGATGTTGGGGAGATCGTCATAAAAATTTTTGGCTAAGTCTTGTATATGTTTTTTAAAAGGAGGTATTTTGATGGCTCTGTAAATATTTTCGTTTGAGTTGTATCTGCATGCTCTTACGATACATCGGATGATAGAATTTTGTGCAGTTTCTAGGATTTTTATGTTTGTGTTAGCTGCGTAGCCCCATATGGGACATCCGTAGCTCAGAATTGGACGCAAAACGGCCGTATAGAGAAGTACCTTATTGTATAGATACATATTGGAATTCCGGCAAATTAAGGGGTAGAGTTTCTTTAATGCGATCCGGAATTTATCGCGCGCATAAAGAATATGAGGCTTCCATGTGAGGGTTTTGTCAAAAGTAATTCCAAGGTACTTGGTTGTTTGAGACCAGCGTAGTGGTGTGGAATATAGAGTGGGCGGCGCAATTGGTTTGCGAGCTTTAGTGAATAACACCGCAACGGTTTTATCCACGTTGATTTTAACTTTCCAGTCATTGAAGTATTTTTCGAGTAGGGCCAGGTGTTTGTTTAGTGCAATTGTGACTGATTTTGTATTTTTGTAAGTGGCTGAGATCGCAGTGTCATCAGCATATAGATTAATCATAGTGCGTGGGTGTGAAGGTATATCATTAACGTAAATGTTGAATAACACAGGTCCCAAAAGGGAACCCTGTGTTACCCCAATGTTGACGCGGTGTGTAATTGAGAGAGTGTCGTTCACTCTGACTTTGTATTTCCTGTTAGTGAGGTATGAGTACAGAATATGAATAATAGCAGGTGGAAAATTATACGTAATAAGTTTATAAATGAGTCCGTCTATCCAGACACGGTCAAATGCCTTTTGGATATCCAGGAAGACAGCACCAGTGGTCCTGCCTCTCTGAAATCCTGAGGAAATTTTTTCCGTTAATCTGAGTAGCGGGTGGTAAGTAGAAAGTTGTTGAGTGAATCCAAACTGGTTAGGGTTTAAAAAGTTAGTGCTATAGATGTGATTTTTGATTCTATTTAAAATTATGTGCTCAGCAATTTTGCTGAGCGAAGATAATAGAGAGATTGGCCGGTAGGCATCTGGAGAATTTTTGTTTTTTCCAGGCTTGTGAATTGGAAAAACAATTGCAACTTTCCATTCAGTTGGAAAGTGCCTGAGTAATAAAATTTTATTAATAATGTAGGTAAAGATTAAGATAATTTTAAAAGGAAAGTTTTTAATCATTTTATTGGTGATATTATCGATTCCAGGTGCTTTGGAGTTTTTTAGTTTTTCATATAGTCACAGATCTCGTCTGGGTCTGTGGGAGAGATAGGAGATGAAGGTGGAGTAGAGAAAAATCTTGTTAGTGTATTAGTGACGTCAGAGTCTATGTTGGTAGTGTGCTTCCCTGGTCTTTTATTTTCCGTGTAATTGTCTATGAAAGTGTTTGCAATTAAGTTGGCCTTCTGTTCATCGTTGCTAGCGATGCCATTGGGTCCGGTTAAATTTGGAATGTCTGAGCGTTTTTTGCAAAAGTATTTTTGCATGCGCCAGAGACTGTTATCTTGGGTTTCAAGTGATTCGAGTTTGGCGTTCCAAGTGTTTTGTGCGTGTATCCTGATTTCTTTTTTAATTAATTTTTGAAGTCTGTTGGCTTCAGTTTTGTGTAGTGGATTTAGTGTCTGTTGGTATAATTTCCTGGCCCTATTTTTACAAGTTATTAGATAGTTGATGTGTTGTGGCGTGTAGCTGTGTCGGGTGTTTTTAATTGGCTTGGAAGCTAAGTTGTGGGCGGAGCTAACCGCATCCGCGAACTTTGCTACTTTTTCTTCTAACGTAGATTCACTGTTGATTTTAGCATAGTCGAAGAGTTTAATTTCATTTTTGAGATTTTTTCTGAAAGCAGACCAACAGGTGGTAATTGCTCTAGGATTATCTTTATGGATGGGGGTAGCAATATTAAAGTTTAACATGACAGGGTTGTGGTCTGACGAAAGGTCGTTTATGGATACAATATTGTAGGGGTAGTTGAAGTTACTAATTATTGCGAAATCAAGAGTATTCGAGGAGTTGTATCCATACCTGGTTGGAGAGTTGGGAAAAGCAATTTCTAGGTTATTGTCGTCAGTGAAGTATTTTAATCGAATGCCTCTGGGAGAGTTTTTGGAGCAATTCCATGCACTGTGTGTGGCGTTAAAATCGCCAAAAATCACACAGTTACTGTTGGCCTGAATGAGAGCCTCAATATCAACAGTGAATAAGTTTTTATCAGATCTAGGGGGAATATAAATACAAGTAATTGAGAAGTTGCTAATATTCGGGGGAATAATAGTTACGGTGGTAGCTTCTATATGATGCAGAGTGGGGGATGGGGGGAGAAATGCGGAATAGATTTTTAATAAAAATTATTGTACCACCGAGAGTAGGAGTAGTTCCGTTCGAGATGCGGTCGTTCCTGTAACATGTATAATTTGAAATGTTTATGATGAGGGTGGGTCTCAAACGTGTTTCTTGGATTAGTAAGATGTCGGGATCGTACTTCTCTATAAAAATTTTTAATTCTGAGATTTTGCTTAGTAGGCCGTTTGCGTTCCAAGAACACAAACTCAGGCCGCTTATTTGGTGTCTATTCATCGTAGTCATCTAGAAGAGCCTCTACTAAGGCGCGTATTTCCTTCTTTCGTTGAGATTTATTTTTATTGGCATTGGATGGTTGAGGGGTGTTAGATGAGAAGTCTATACTATTAATTTGTTGAACAAGTAGTGATAGAGCTTGAATAGTTTGAGTTAGTGTTTGGGTTATGAGACCCATACATTCGTTTTTAGCATTACTGGTTTTTTGTTGCTTTGCAATGTGAGTTGTTGCGGCCTGAGTTTGTGCTGTTATTGTAGTAGGAACCTGACCGATTCGTGGTGCCATCTGTTGGGGGGTGGGAGCGGTATTCTTATTCTTTTCCTGTTGGGCTGCTGCTTGCGCAAAAGATACGTTTGGGCGGACTAGACTGTTAACTATTGTAGTGTAATTTGGTTTTATTGTTGCTCCTTTGCGTGGTTTGGGATATAGTGGACATTTTGAGTAATTGGCCATGTGGCCATATGCTTCACAATTCACGCAGTACATAGTTTCGACCCTATCGATCTCGCATTCACTTGTTTGATGGGGTTCCCCACATTTAAGACATTTAGGTTTTATATGGCAATTGCTTGCCGTGTGATTGAATTGTTGGCATTTATAGCATTGGGTCACCCCTTTGCTATCGTAGCCCTCTACTGTAACGTTTAAAAATGAAAGTTTATCTAGCTTAAATATATTAGCGTTGGTCATGTTTCTTGGTAAGGATACCAAGAATACTGGGAGTGGTTGATTAGTTATTTTTCCAATTAGCTGGGAAACCCGATCAACGGTGAATCCCAGATCGATTAGGTCTTTTTCTATATCTTCAGGTTTTGCTTTTTTTTTTTTTTTGGGTAGTCCTTTAATTACTACCTTGATAGGTCTTTCTGCTTTAAGTTTAATAGAGTAGAATTGATATTGGATTTTTTGAGAAATGCAAGAAGTTCATGGTATTGATCGTGTGTGTCGCAATATAATTTAAAATATTCTCCGGTCATTTTGCTACGAATTTTGGCATGAAGTTGTTTATCACTCTCATTTGCTCTCGGAAGTCTAAAGTTATTTTTAGCATTACTGGTGGGGGGAGGTTCTTCGTGAGATCGGCTGATTTATTAACGGTGGCATTGGTTGTGGGTTTTTTCTTGTTATTTACAGCGTTAGCATTGTTGACAGACGTTGCGGTCGAGGTTCCTTCTACGGGATCGATTTCAGAGTCATGAATTTCGAGGGCGTTGAATTTGTTGGAGAGATTGATTTTAAAATTTTGATCAGTAGCCAGTGGAGTATTTTGGTTTTTAGAAAGTTTACGGTTGGGTGGGGAAACAAATTCAGATTCATTGTCTTTTTCTTTTGAGTGAGGCAGTTTTCGGTAGAGTAGGAGATTCGTTATCATTATTTTTGGTGGGAGTATTTAAAGGAGTGTGGTGTTCTGCACAAGCGGGGTTATCACAGCTGGGAAGAGAGGAAAACTCACTTACCGTTAGTGCGTTGAGGGCGGTGTAGTTGTCGAGTCTTTGGAGGTGTTCTTTCATGATATGGCAGTCTTCGTCGTTTAATCCATGAAGCTTGAGGGATCTTATGTTAGCCTTGATGTTCTCGATGGTGATAGTGTAGTATTTGATGTTTCTTGCCAGTATCTTCATTTGCTCACAGTTGGTGAGGTGTGGAGTTCCGGGGCGGGAGTCATCTTGAGGTAAAGGCGGTTCATTTTCCATAGGGTGTCGATCGTCATTGTTATCCATTCCATTAGTCAATTCAGTATCCAAGTCCATAGCCGGGGTCAAATCCAAAATTTCAGTCATGGTATTTTTTTTTGATTTAGGTAAATCAAGCAGGCAGAAGTTTGCGTGAGGCTCTAAAAGAGCTCAAAGCGATACTGAAGTGGCGCAATCAGCACGCTGGCACTGTGCACCGGAATTCGTATGCGGAGCGTTCAAAAGTACGTCCGGACGCTAACGTGTCACAGGCCGTATCTCTTAAATCGAAAAGAATTTTGAAGCATCTAATACATGACAATTTAGTGGTGATTTTAGTTATAAACTAAATTTTTAATAAAAAAGTGGTGCAATTGAACATTTTGTCCCATAAAAATTTTAGATTTTTACTGGCAAGATATATATCTAAAACAGGAAAAGAAGGTGTTGACAATTTAGAAGAGCTCACGATTTCTGCAAGAGATCTTTGTTTAGGGGTATAGATGGATGAATTCAGATAGATTTCTCATTTGCTCATCGAAAATGCAATTTAAAATATGTTTAATTTAATAGGAACTAATAGATTTTAGTTTTAAACATGCAGTAATTCTTAATCAAGAAAATTTAATCCATTCTAATAATAATTTTATTTTATCTTTTTTTCAGTATTAAAGGATAGTTGAAAGAATTCTTTGTGGGTATCGAGAATAAATACTTATTTTTATTACATAATTTGTGTTTTTATGATCAATTGTTCTTTATTTTTTAAAAAATATGGGTGGATCCTAGACAAGCACACTGCTTGGCGACAAATATTTTGGCACCAAATTTTTGGCGATAAAGTTTACAATATGGCAACCCTTCCGGATTGTCCAGTCCGGTGGCTAAAATATGGTAACCCTAAAACCGGTCAACCAAAAAAAAAATCGGATGAAAAGTGGACATCGTTCATTTTCGCCCTTGACCCTGCTGCGACACGTCGAGTTCGACCCTGCTCATACTTTCTTCCCCAAGTGTTCCGATTTTAGGCTTGATTGATTTTGCACCGGTTGTTAGAATGGCGTGTGAAAGAAAATTCAATGAAAGCGAGGCAACCACAGGATTTTTTCTTTTGCTTGGACAACAAGGAAATAAGGCTGTTCTAGATTGGGTAATGAAAGAAGGATTAATTCCCTCCAGATATGAGTGTCCGAAGTGTAAAAAGGATATGCGTTTGGTTGAACGAAAGGGTACGATTGATGGTTTGGAATGGCGTTGTCGAGTACAGTCGAAAGAGAATTCCCACTTTGTTTGCCGGAGTGTAAGAAAAGGTACGTGGTTTAGTGACAGTAGATTGAGTATTTGTGTGATCTTGCGATTAACCAGGTATTGGTTTGGCAAGAGTATGAATGAGTTTGGCCGTATGAATGAGTTTCCGTATGGCGTCCCTGACGCCATTACGGAAATCCCGTTCTTTAGGATTTTTAAAGAGGAGCTTAGGTTTTTGATCACCAGCTAAGACCGATTTTTCTTCGTTTTCGTCCATGGCATCATTTTTTTAAACATGGCTTTTTGGCGCCATTTGGCGAAAAAAAATGGCGCCAAAAACAGCAGTGTACCAGACTACGATTTTACCAAAAATATATATTACTTGTAAAATTTAGTAATGGATAGCTTTAAATGTGTTGAATGTGATAAGACCTTCTCGACAGTATCGAACTTATATCGACATGCGAAATTGATTCATAATAAGGTAAGTACAATTAAACAGGTAAGATGTATTATTTGCAGTGCAGAACTCATTACTAAAAAGGTCTTGGAGGATCACATTTGTTTGATCACTACACCTGGGATAGCTCAATAACACACCTCACACATGGACTGTAAAACACTCTATTTTTATTCACCTAAACACATAGTTAACTGGAGATACACAGACAGCGTCGTCTGGCGCACGGTTTTTGCGACAAGCATGAGCATTCTCCCACGCGTTGACATGTAATACATTCAACAATAGCACAAATTACAATAAAACGTTAAACGCTAATACTATAGGATTACGTAAAACAAATTAAGGTAAATATAAAAATTCTAATACACAATATTCAGAGACAAAATTAACTGGCATAGGTAAAAGACAACCTCTTGAAATGGCTCTTTTATATTCTCCAAATTGGGTTTTACTTTTACAACCCTTATTAGTGCATCACTGCCACTATAAATCTCAGTGATTCTCCCTAAAGGCCATTTAAAGGTTGGCATATTGTCTTCAATGAGAACTACCAAATCACCCACCTTAACATTTTGTTTTTTAAATTGACATTTATTGCGCTGTTGTAATTCACTAAGATAACATCTGTGCCACTTATTCTAAATTAGTTGTACTAGTCTGATTATCCGTTGCCATTTTTTAAGGACATTCTCTTTTAATTGAGTTAAATTGGGCTCGACTACAGAAGTCATAGACCTCCCTATCAAAAAGTGGGCTGGAGTTAAAGCGTTCAAGTTATCCCAATTGCTCGATAAAGGGCATAGCGGCCTGGAATTTAAATTCCCTCTATTTGGATACAAACAGTTAGAAATTCCTCATAGGTTAAATTTGAGCCACTGACAACTCTCTTAAGATGGTACTTTATTGACTTAACCGAAGCTTCCCAAAGACCACCAAAGGATGGCGCTCTAGGTGGTATAAACTTCCATTCCATACCCTCAGCAAATAAGAAACCTGTTAAATTATCATCTGAATCCTCAATAAGTTTTAGAAATCTCTTGAGCTCTTTATTGGCACCTACAAATGCTTTCCCATTATCGGAATACAATCTAGCACATTTACCTCTGCGACTAAAAAATCTTTTTAATGTTGCAATAAAAGCATCAGATGTAAGATCCGACACAATTTCTATGTGAATCGCTTTAGTCACAAAACATACAAATACACAAATATAAATTTTATGCAAAATTCCTTTTCTTTGATTTTTGTACCTGATCATGAATGGGCCACAAAAATCCACACCAGAACAGTTGAACGGGTAATCTGGGACTACTCTATCACGGGGTAGATTACCCATTAGCTGAGAAGTAACAAGGGGTCGGCTTTTTAAACAGACAAGGCACTCATGCACTACTTTTCTGCATAATGAACGACCATTTAATGGCCAGAACTTTTCCCTTACATATAGAAGAGAAGAAGCACCAGTATGCAGATTCTTTCTATGGAAATGGGCAATTATTTGAACAGTTAAATTATGATTTCCTGGTAAAATTGCAGGATGTTTATTAACATATGGTAAATCTGAATTACTCAGCCGTCCTCCAACTCTTAATAATCCATCACTGTCTATAAAGGGGTTTAAATTTCTATGTTTACTATTAGGTGAGACAACTCCTTTACTTTGGAAGCTCTTAATCTCAGCCAAAAAAACGTTTTCCTGGACCATTCTGATCAGTTTAGTTTCTGCTTGGTCTATATCTGTAGCAGAAAGGGGACCACTCAATGTTAGTTTACGTTTGTTTACATTATTACTAAATCTTAACACATAACTAAATATACGAACAAATCTCATAAAACTATTACTTTTACATAACAAAGTAGATAAAATAGAAGATACACAATTAGTTGAAACACAAACACTAGATGTAATTATATCAGAACTCGAACCAGTTTTCAGTTCCTTAGAATACTCGCATTCCTTAACTGGTGACAAACTTGTTTCTTCACTTGACACTTACCTTTTTCAAGGAATTGTGGACCATGCCACCATAATCTTAAATTTGGAAGGTCACAAGGGCGCAATCCCCGAGACACAAGATCTGCTGGGTTGAGAACAGATGGCACATGGTTCCACTGGAAACCTTGAGTCAATTCTTGCACCTTGGCGACACGATTCGCTACGAAGGTTTTTAAACGATTGTCAGGTGTATTTAACCATGCCAATGCAATAGTTGAATCCGTATGTAGCACAATATCACTTATGTTTAACCTCAAGGTGGAGAGTATTTTCTTGACGAGTTGCGCTAATAAAACACAGGCTCAAGCTCGAGTCGAGGTATGGAAATAATTCGAATTGGTGCAACACGAGATTGGATGGCAAGAATGCTCACTTTGGCAGAACCGTTGTGAAGAAAACACTGTAGGTAAACGACCGCTCCGTAGGCCGCTTCAGATGCATCCACAAATCCTTGGAGAACGATTCTAACGTTATTGTCAGCCATAATAAATCTGTTAATTTTCACTTCCTCCATACATTTTAATGTTGTCACTAATTCTCTCCACTCGTCGGCAATTGAATTAGGTAACACATAATCCCAATACAGTTTACATTGCCATAATTGCTGCAGAAACACCTTTGCTTTCGCAATCACTGAGCCTAAGAAACCCAAAGGGTTCTATAGCTTAGCAATTACACTGAAAACTTCACGTTTTGTAAATATACGTTTAGCTGAAACAGATACCTTAAACACGAAACAATCTTCAAATGTCTTCCAACTAATTCCCAATGTCTTCACAGATAAGTCAATGTCAGTAGAAAATGAATGCTCGACGTCTGATGCAACGAACTATTTAATAACTCAGGAGAATTAGATGACCACAAAGTTCATTCCACAAGATTGCAGGGCATCTTTCAGTTGCGATTGCAATTGTTGAGCAGTCTCCAAATTCGGCGCTCCGCTCACATCATCCATGTAGGTATATAACAGGTTTTCAGAAGCTAAAGGAAATCTCGATTTTTAATCCTTCGCCAACTGTTGCAGGATCCTTATGGCAAGGAAGGGTGCGTTGGACAGCCCGTAAGTGACAGTCTTTAGTCGGTACGTTAAAATTTCTGCATCTAGTCCGTGTTTCCATATAATGCGTTGCAAATTCTGCTGTGAAAAACTTCTGTGAAAAACACCATAACAAAAATTTATTTATTGGGGATAAATTTACACACACATTTTTTTTGTGTGCTTATTTTGTATGATAATGAAAAAATATCATTCCAAAAATGCGTCAAATGTTTAAAAAATTTCTTTCAAAATCTCTCTCTCTCAATAGATTTAATATTATTTCAAACAACATAAAATTTAATTTAATCATCCTGAAAGTCAATTAAATAGAAAATTATGATACATTTAAGCTTCTTTAAAAACTAATAGAAACCTTGTTGCATAAATAAGTATCAAGTTTTATTCCTTTCCTCACATATTCTAACATATTCGCATTACTTCTCGGATTCTTCCTGGGTTGATTGATTGATTTAATATTAACGTCGCACTGTTCAGCTACACGAGGGCTTTTGGCGACGGTCCACGTAATTTTGAACCATGGTCAAGTGACGGGGACGACACCTGAGCTGGCACCCCCTCTCCTAACTACCACACCACACCAATGGGAGGACGTTTCAGCTCTCGACAGATTTAACGTGCATCGCTGCCCTACACGGCGGGTCTTTAGTGGTACTGGGATCGAACTCGTGACCAGGCAAGCCACGATCCGATACCTATACCACTCGGTTACCGCGGCCACGGATTTTTCCTGGGACTCAATGATCTAGGATTCTTCCTGTCCACACAAATCCCTTTATCCCCTATCGAAAAATCCCTATTTTCTAATGATTTTCCTGCCCCCAACGCTATGTGCCAGAATCGAATAGCAAGTTGTATGTGCACCATTTTGCGTGGCCGCGGTAGCCGAGTGGTATAGGTATGGGATCGTGGCCTGCCTTGTCACGAGTTCGAGCCCAGTACCACTAAAGACCCGCCGTGTAAGCCAGCGATGCAC
Organism: Trichonephila clavipes; assembly: GCA_019973935.1. Taxonomy (NCBI): domain Eukaryota; kingdom Metazoa; phylum Arthropoda; class Arachnida; order Araneae; family Nephilidae; genus Trichonephila; species Trichonephila clavipes. The sequence continues at coordinate 117,212 of BMAU01002944.1, read as the reverse complement.
GTTTAATGTGTCGAGAGCTGAAACGTCCTCCTGTTGGTGTGGTGTAGTAGTTAGGAGAGGGGGTGCTAGCTTAGGAGTCGCCATGGTTCAAAATTACGTGGTCCGTCGCCAAAAGTCCTCGTGTAGCTGAACAGCGCGACGTTAACATCCAATCAATCAGTCAACCGTGCGCCATTTTTCTGTGTGCTGATTTAGAACGATAGTTGTAATTATATAAGCTGACTTTTTTTCGAATGGAAAAAAAAATGACGGATGATTCCTTTGGTGAAACAACAGCCTTTTGCACCACAAACTATTTGAATAAAAAAAGTTGATGTTTGATACCGAATTTTGTAAATGCAAATGCTGGAAAAAAATGTTGCAAACACAGAACAAAATATCGTATATTTAGTATTATTTTCGCAGTCCTGAACGAATTATTTATATCTTTCGATACTTTATTACTCTTCATCCAGTGTAGAAAATTTTACAGCCATTAAGAATATGAACCCAGCGGCGACATCAAGAATCCAGACCTCTTAAAACACAGAAGCTAGCCAACACCGCGTAAGTTAACGTTATATAAGCATTCACTTTTTAGAATCAGTTCCTGTTAATTTGTTACTTAGATTGTGTGCATAGCTAAATGATGAAATATACCTTTCTTGTGCAGAGCTCGTAGTAAAATTAAAACTGCATGAAAAGAAGTTTTTGAAGAGAAATGCCTGTGTATACTATGTAAGTAGACTTTTAAAGCATTCTTTTTAACATTAGTTCATATTGAAATTCATTAAGTGGTTAGTTAGAAATTGTAAGAATCTTACTTTATCCTGAGATTAACTCTAGAATATTCACTGGTGTCATTTTGACACTGGAGCCTGTTCAGTTTGATCTCCTTTCCGCATTTTTGCAGGGAATTTGAAAAATTTTCATGACTTTTCATTATTTTCCACTGTATTTACACAGTAAAAGTTTTGGGTTCTAGGTTAATTAGGAGAAATTTTACAATTAAATATACCTAGAATGTCTGCTGGTGTCATTTCAACACTGAGGCAATTTATCATCAAAAATAGCTGTCGTTCATCTTTACTATTAGTAAAACAAACTTCCCAAAGTACTATTGCACATTTATTCTACCTTGAATGCAGTGTTATTGGGTTAACAGTGGAAACAAATCTATTTTTAAAATTGTTGTGTCCTAAATCTTTCCTTACATAGCATTTGGCTAACTGCTCATTTTTTAAAAAGAATTTAATTTACCGTGTAGGGGAACGCTTCACGTAAAATTTTGACGAGTGCTCAAAAAGGTCCTCCCATTGGTGTGGTAGTTAGGAGAGAGGGGTGCCAGCTCAAGTATCATCCTAATCACTTGACCATGGTTTAAAATTACGAGGTCTGTTGTTAAAAGCCCTTGAGTAACTAAATAAAGCAACTTAATATTTACTCGCTCACTACTGCGTAACTTTACCCAAGTTTTGAAACACTGCCTCAGCCAACTGATTTTAATATTATAGAGCAGCGTTACTCAACCTTTGGGCTGCAAGTGGCTCACCGGACCTTTATGAGTGGCCCATTGCACTAATATATTCAATTAATTAAGAACAATGTGTTAAAAATTTAGTGAGAAATTCTATCAATCAAGCAATCTCATATATCAATTCTGCTATCAAAGTAGTACTGCTAGGAATTGCAGGATAACTTTTGTTCTTTTTGTAAATGTAATGGTTTATGATAAGAAATAACAGTCAAATAGTGACCATTTTATGGGCAAAACCAGTTTTTAATTAACTGGCATGACTTTCAAGCAAAAAAATCTAAAGAATTTTTTTTTAATTTCGAGACAATTGGAATCTTGACTGTTTCGTTGAAAAAAAAAACATGGATCAACAACTTGTTTAATTTGTCGTGAAAATGCTATATTAAAAAAATAATAATAATTTTGCTCGTCACTATATCATTAAGCACAAATCTTTCAATGCCTCTTTTTTTTTGATGATCTTTTTTAAGATGAGATAAATTGGCTTTCTGAGAAAACTGGTTCACTCCTAGGAGAGCCCACACCCTTGGCGCGAATTACTTTGGTTGGCGATAATTGCGCCATCTTGGTAACCTTACTTTTAAACACTACATACGACAACCCTAACTATTTCTAGCATTTTCGTATTTTGTGGGCACGCATTTCGAATTTAATTTTGTTGTTGGTCTCCGGGCTGGCTGCGTGTGTGAGGGAATATACTTTAGAATTTTTTACTTTGTTGAATGCGAGAGGTAAGAAAGAATTGATTGCATGGTGTAGGAAGGGAGAATTGATTGCTTCGAGTTATGAATGTCCTAAATGTAATAATCAGCATGATGTAACATGGTCGGCAATAAAAACGCAATAATAAACGTACCAGTCACGCCGAATGTATGTTCGACCATTACCTCACAGAATAAAAATGGTGGCGCTCACACGATCATTCACTTAGCGATGAGACCTTCAAGACTTTTAAAATCTGTTGCTATGCTGTACCGTCCACTCGGAAAAGATTGGCAGTAAGAAAGTGCTGTTTTTATATTTTTTACCTTAAATGTTTAATTTCTGTATTGTTTACATATTGTTACGAATTTAGTCTTATTCTAATTGTTTCTACTCATTTGTGTTCATTTCTACAGTTTAATTTGTCGTATCTAATGTGATTTCAACCCTGTTTACCTGTAATATCATTTCCACTGCATTGCACGGCCCCCATGCTTTAACATTGGTTTAAATGGTAAACTCGCCAAATATTGCAGCTAGCGCCAAGTTGGCGACGGATTTGGCGACTTAATTTTTGGCGCCAAATGTGGGCGATAAGCTTGGCGACCATGGCAACCCTGCTCCTAATAACCCTGTCTGGCAACCCTATCGCGGTATTGTATTACTGTATTGAGCTTTTCTCGTACGCTCCGGATTTTTCTAGACCTTTCTATTTCTAGATTATTCTGGCAAGTGCAAGAGGTTTCTGACCGAAAGGTATAAAAGGGCCCGGGCCGGCTAGTCAGTTAGTCAGATCTCAGCTTTCATGCAAGTGATACCTCTCTGCTTGAGAGAGACGATTGCATAGTGCGTGTGTTATTGCTTTTATTGAGTTATTATTTTTGTGCTGAGTGTTTACTATTGTTTTTGTTAGTGTATTGCATCTGTGTTATCAGTATTTTCATCGATTGTACGTGAATTTCTCGAACTGTTCTACAATTTGTGGAGGACTGTTTTGGCAAAGAATAAAATTGTTTTGGATCCCGCTCTTCGGCTTCAATCATTTCGAACCTTCGAAAACGCAACAATTGGTGTCAGAAGTGGGATTGAATGCCAACAACAAGAGCGATGGAGGCCCAGTTCCAGACTCTTCTAGAAAAATTGTCTGAAATGAAATCGGAGTTGACCGCCAGCATGAATGCCAACATGGGCGAAATGAAATCGGAGTTGACCGCCAGCATGAATGCCAATATGGGCGAAGTGAATACCAAGCTTACTAACGTAAACGAGCAGATCAGCGCCAATATGGGCGAAGTGAATACCAAGCTTACTAACGTAAACGAGCAGATCAGCGCCAATATGGACGAGTTGAATAACAAACTGACCGCGAACAAGGAAGAGTTGAAAAGTGATTTGAAGGGCATTGACGACAAATTGACGACTATGGACAAGAAATTTGAAGAAATGGAAGGAAGAATCGAGTCGGTTGAAAATAAATTCGAAGATATGGAGAGCAAACTAGAGGCGAAAATTTTCGAAAAGGTAGAAGAAGTTTCCATCTCGTTCAGGAGTGACCTAGAGAAATTGAAGCAGAAAGTCATGACTGGTCAAGGGGATGAATTTAAGTTTCAAGCTCCTTTTTCCAAGCCTTCCATCAAGCTTTCTACATATGACGGAAAGTCCTCTTGGCAGGTGTATAAAACCCAATTCTCCATAGTGGCGGATGCAAACCAGTGGGACTCCCAGACCAAGGCCTGCCAGTTAGCTGCTTCTCTTCGAGCCGACGCTGCTGACATTTTGCAAACTTTGCCGGAAACACAGCGGCTGGATTTCGACGCTCTCGTTAATGCTCTGGAGTTACGCTTCGGGGAGAAATGTGTGAAGGATTACAGCAGACTCCAGCTGAAGTCACGGCAGCAGAAAGTGTCCGAAACGCTCCAAGAACTGGCGACGGACGTCGAGAGGCTTTCTCACTTGGCGTTTTCTGACTGTCCGACTGAAGTAAGAGAAGTCCTGGCGCTGCAACACTTCATCGACGGGGTGCGTGATCCGGAAATCCAGAAAGCTCTCCGAATGGCGGATCTCAAGGACTTAAAGGGGGCCCTAGTGTTTGCTATGAAATTCGAGGCAGCCCAGCAAGCAACACGAAAGGACAGACACCCCATACGAGCCGTCAACGAATCGGACACGTCGAACTCAAGTGTGGAGCGGTTAGAGCGACAGATGAGAAGCTTCTTGAATAGAGTTGAGTCTTTGATGTCCCAGAAAGCAGACGGGAAGAAGACCCTTAAATGCTGGACCTGCGGTCGAGAAGGGCATCTGCAGAGAAGCTGCCGGGCACGCCAAGGCGCTGAAACTAATAGCGCCTCCCAGAAGGAGGTGTCGGAAAAACTAATTAATGGCCATCTCGTGGGGCGGAGGTTGCCAGATTTTGGAAAGCCCCACTTTCAAGTGTGTCAAATTTCGACAAAGAGTACCGGTGAGAATGGAATTTTTATAATGGGACATGTTAACGAGCTTCCCTGCAACATGATCATCGATACAGGAGCCAATGTGTCTATCATTCGGAACGATCTGGCTCAAAAATTAAAAGAGAAACTCCTCTGGACCCCGCCCCGCGTGGTGCTACAGACCGTGACGGGGGAAAAGATTGACATTCACGGAAAATTAAAAGTCAAGATCAGGTTTGGAGACACTACCTACCAACATGCTGTGTATGTCGCAGATATTGCAGACCCTTTCATTCTTGGACTGGACTTTCTAAAGGAGCATGGTTTCACTCTAGACTTCAACAAGAACGAATTACGTTCCATACACGAAGAAGTCACTATATTCAAAATTAAACACAGGACAGAATCTATTCGACAGGTAACCGCTAACGAGAATATTACCATTCCCCCAAGGACTGAAATCATAGTACCTGGATACATCGGTAACGATGTGAGTTTCAACTCTGGCCTAATTGGATCTGCGGAAAATAAAGCGAATGGATTGCTAATAGCTTCGACGCTAGTGGACCTTTCCAGAAAAACTATCCCGGTAAGAATTTGCAACGTAACTGAAAAACCTAGAGTGTTCCAGAAAGGTGAAGTGTTGGCAACCTGCAGTCCAGTAACGTGTGTCTGCAAAAGTTCGAGCTTGCTCCTATCCAACTCGCCTCAACAGTTGACTCCCGACCTTCTAGAAAATGCTGAACTGTCCCCCGAACAGAAAAGCTCCGCAGAAAGACTGTTCCAAGAATTTGAAGACGTGTTTTCTAGAAACAGTAGCGATATTGGCCATACTACAGTGACACAACACAGAATTGATACAGCAGACCATCCGCCGATTAAACAGCACCCAAGACGCTTGCCGTTTGCTAAACAGGAAGAGGTCGGAACACTACTACGAGAGATGCAGGAAAATGACATCATAGAACCGTCTTCGAGTCCGTGGGCATCTCCAATCGTCTTGGTTCGTAGGAAAAATGGCTCCACAAGATTTTGCGTTGACTATCGAAAACTTAACGACGTCACCAAGAAGGACAGCTACCCTCTTCCAAGGATAGATGACACCCTGGATACCCTTTCCGGTCATAAATGGTTCTCGACTTTAGATTTAAAGAGCGGATACTGGCAAGTGGAGATCCATCCCAAAGATAGAGAAAAAACAGCGTTCACTTCCGGCCAAGGACTATGGCAGTTCAAAGTCATGCCGTTCGGGCTCTGCAATGCGCCAGCTACTTTCGAGCGCCTGATGGAGACCGTGCTAAAGGGTCTGACTTTTGAAGCTTGCCTTATTTACCTGGATGACGTCATAATAGGAGGGCGTACGTTTGAAGAACATCTTCAAAATATCCGGAAGGTGTTATCAAAATTAAGCGACGCTAACTTGAAGCTAAACCCTTCGAAATGCAAGTTCTTCCAGAAAGAAGTCAATTTTCTGGGACACATCATCTCTGCAGAAGGTGTTCGTACGGACCCCGAAAAAGTGTCCGCCGTAAAGAATTGGAAACGCCCTGAAAACCTCCGTGAGCTGCGAAGCTTTCTGGGACTATGTACTTATTACCGAAAGTTTGTGAAAGGGTTCTCTAACATCGCAAGACCCTTGCACAAGCTAACAGAAAGTAAACAAAAGTTTCAGTGGACAAAAGAATGTGAAGATTCCTTCCTCCAGCTTAAAGAAGCTTTGACGTCTTCACCGATCTTAATATATCCACAACCGGACAAGCCATTTATCTTGGACACTGATGCCAGTAATGAGAGTGTCGAGCAGTATTATCTCAGGAAATAGATGGCCAGGAACGAGTCGTAGCTTATTGAGTAAGTGTTTATCGAAACCGGAAAGAAATTATTGTGTCACTCGAAAAGAGCTACTGGCTATTGTGAAAGCCATCGAGCATTTCCATCACTATCTCTATGGCCAAAAATTTCTTCTACGAACCGATCATGCCTCTTTAACCTGGCTAATGAATTTTAGAAACACTGAAGGCCAGGTAGCCAGATGGATACAACGGCTCAACGAGTATTACTTTGACATCAGACATCGTAAAGGCTCCTCGCATGGAAATGCTGATGCCCTTTCAAGAAGACCATGCCCAGAAAATTGTCGTCATTGTTCCAGAGTAGAGACCAAATATGACTATGCTATACGCCAGATAACAACTTCAACAGCGACGCCACCCGATCCCTGGAGTGACGAGAAAGTTCGAGAAGACCAGATGGCGGATCCTGATATTAAACCCCTTATAGAGTTTATGGAGTCTTCCAGCAATAAACCAAGTTGGCAGGACATCTCGGCTTATAGTCCTACAACTAAGCAGTATTGGGCCCCTCTGGAATTCTCTACATCTCAGGAATGGTGTTCTATACCGAAAATTCGAATCAGAGGATGGAAAGACATTCAGGTGGCAATTAGTACTTCCTCGATCTCGTATCCCAGAGGTACTCAAAGAATTGCATGGCAGCCCAACAGGAGGTCATTTCGGTGTCATGAAAACTTTGCACCGAGTTCGAGAGCGATTCTTCTGGGGTAAAGTGAGAGCTGACGTGGAACAGTGGTGCAAGTCCTGTGATGCCTGTTCAGCTCGGAAGGGGCCAAAGATACGTAGCCGAGGGAAGCTGCATCGCTACAATGTTGGAGCACCCTTCGAACGTATCGCTTTCGATATCCTGGGACCTCTGCCAAGGACTGCATCTGGTAATAAGTACCTACATGTTGTCATGGACTACTTCACGAAATGGCCCGAAGTGTACCCCATTCCGGATCAGGAAGCCCCCACCGTAGCGGAGGCTGTAGTGCAGCACTGGATATCGAGATATGGGGTACCTCTTCAACTTCATTCCGATCAGGGAAGAAATTTCGTCGCTGCGGTATTGAAGGGGGTCTGTGAACTACTGGAATTGACAAGACCAAGACCACACCTTTGCACCCACAGTCAGATGGCATGGTGGAGAGGTTTAATCGTACCATCCTGAATAACCTCTCACTGATGGTCTCCAAGAACCAACAAGACTGGGACCAGAAAGTTCCTCTCTTTCTGCTAGCGTACCGCAGCGCCGTTCACGAGACTACCGGATATTCACCATCCCAGATGCTTTTTGGCCGAGATCTTCGTCTCCCTTGTGACCTGCTGTTTGGTCGCCCTCCGGATACACCTTCATCGCCTGAGGAGTACGTGCAGAATCTCCAGGCACGTTTTGAAGATGTACACAATTTGGCTCGAGAACGGATCAACCTGAGGACGGAGAAGATGAAGACTCGGTACGACACAAAAGCCACAGGACATCAATTCAAGGAAGGTGACAAGGTGTGGTTCTACAACCCGACTCGACGCAAAGGACTTTCTCCTAAGCTACAATCGCATTGGGACGGTCCTTATACAATTTTAAAGATAATAAACGACGTCGTAATCCGGATCCGTAAGTCAACGAATTCGAAGCCTAGAGTCGTTCATTACGACAGGCTTGCTCCATATTATGGCCATAATTCTTAGTGTGTCAATTATCGTGTAATTTATTTTGACCATGGTCTTGTATAAATAAGTTAGTGTGTAAATAATCTTGTAAATAATTTTGTTTGTTGTTTTGTAAGTGTTCATTTTCTACTATGCATTACGTGTTTATTTTGTACTATGCATTAGGTGTTTATTTTGTACTATGTATTACATGTTTATTATTGCATATTCATTTAATTGTTTTTAATCAACTGCTTTATTATTATGTTAACGTCTGATGAAGGGTTGTACTGCCCGGGACGTGCAGTTCTTGAGAGGGGGGCAATGTTACGAATTTAGTCTTATTCTAATTGTTTCTACTCATTTGTGTTCATTTCTACAGTTTAATTTGTCGTATCTAATGTGATTTCAACCCTGTTTACCTGTAATATCATTTCCACTGCATTGCACGGCCCCCATGCTTTAACATTGGTTTAAATGGTAAACTCGCCAAATATTGCAGCTAGCGCCAAGTTGGCGACGGATTTGGCGACTTAATTTTTGGCGCCAAATTTGGCGATAAGCTTGGCGACTATGGCAACCCTGCTCCTAATAACCCTGTCTGGCAACCCTATCGCGGTATTGTATTACTGTATTGAGCTTTTCTCGTACGCTCCGGATTTTTCTAGACCTTTCTATTTCTAGATTATTCTGGCAAGTGCAAGAGGTTTCTGACCGAAAGGTATAAAAGGGCCCGGGCCGGCTAGTCAGTTAGTCAGATCTCAGCTTTCATGCAAGTGATACCTCTCTGCTTGAGAGAGACGATTGCATAGTGCGTGTGTTATTGCTTTTATTGAGTTATTATTTTTGTGCTGAGTGTTTACTATTGTTTTTGTTAGTGTATTGCATCTGTGTTATCAGTATTTTCATCGATTGTACGTGAATTTCTCGAACTGTTCTACAATTTGTGGAGGACTGTTTTGGCAAAGAATAAAATTGTTTTGGATCCCGCTCTTCGGCTTCAATCATTTCGAACCCTCGAAAACGCAACAATATATTTTCATTATGCATCCACCTTATCCCGCTATACTTGTCGTCGTCATTGTCGGTTTCACTTGGCGCCATCTTATTCTGGCTTGGCGCTTTTTTCGGTTCGTCGCCAAGGGTGTGGGCTCTCCTAGGATTTTACCGAAATGATAAATTAAATCTATGGCAATACGTTTAAAAACTATTGTCAATACTAAAGGATATCTAAATATTAAATTAATAAAAAAATGCTAATAATTAAAACTATTGCAAGATTTTTAAGTGTACAAAGATTTTTATAACAGTTTTTTAGTATTTTATTTATCAATTTTTTTTTTTTCAAAATCAGTCATAAGTTTTACAAATTGGTTTGGTAATTTCATTAAGAACAAGGTGCAGGTATTACTTTAAAGATTATAATTCTGATATATTAATTTTCATTCGTTGATATCATGTTTTATAGAGATTTGTAAGCATATGATCACTTTTGAGAGTGACTGTAACTAAATGATTAAGTATACCTTACTTGTAGAATGGTGAAATTTACAACAAGTTGTCTACTATGTTGCTAAAGTGTGCCTTATCCATACTTTCAAAAAGTACATTGCTTGATAATCTTTGATTCAGAAGAATTAAACTAATTTTTGAAATGAACAGGTTTCTGATTTTTCTTTTGAGGTAATTTGATTATCACTTCCTGTTATAAAATCTTCTAAAATTTAATGGGTACTTGCATATTATCGCAACCTGTTGGCGACGTTATATGAAATGAAGCACCTGGTTACCAATTCGGCATGTATGACACATAGGAAATCAGGGTTGCCAACTTGGCAAGTTATTACCATTTAATGTTAAAAATTGTAACAGTCTTAGAAGCTTTATCATTTCAGTGCTGTATACTATTATTATTTTTAATAATTAGGCTCAAAATTAAGTTTGGCTCGCCTTGTCTATGATAAATAAGGCAGCTATGTTTTTATTTTTTTTTTTGCTTATACTTTAAACTAAACTCAGAAAATTTAACCTATTTATTTTTATTCTCTCCAGTTTCCTAAAATATAATTGTTCATTTGTGACACTAAAATTTGTCCCTAAAAACAGCAAAGTCAGTTTTGCATTTTTACTAGCATTCTAATACATGTTCATGAGACAACTAGCATTTATTTTTATAATCAAAAACTGAATTTTATATGTGTGACATAATAAGATGTCGTAATAGAATCTTTTTATTAATTAAAACATTACTTTTGAATATTTATAACTGTTGCAAATCAGGTAGAAAGAAACTTAACTTGCAGGGAACATATTTAAATTGCACATGAGTAACTTACATTATTTTAACAGTTATCAACAAAAACACTTGCTTATAAATCCATCAGTTTATGAATTTTAATCTCTCATTGTAATGAGGATAATTTTCTAAGAGTGAAATATATTTAGATTTTTGTTATTACTTCTACTTACATGTCCTAAACATGAAATTACCAGTGTGAATAAGTTGACCAAACCTTTAGTAAGCATGAGAGCTAGTGATGCCAGTTTCCTTATAGAAATGCAAAATGTATTCTGTGTGGAGGGATTTTTTCATCTGCCTCATGTAATAAAATGATTTCAGTATGAAGTATTTCAAAATTTTTGCCTGAAGTAATAAGTTAACTTTTTGACATTGTTTATATAGAAGTTTATTCATTTGTTTTTAAAAAATGTGAAAGATTTGTATATTATAGTATCAATTGGTAAATATGAATTAAAGCTGTCATTCCTTTTGTTTGAATTTATTTATAATTATGATATTATATTAGCAAATAAAGGTGTAATGTGAAATTACTATTTTTATTGCAGCTGAATTTTCCAAATTGCTGTATCCTGCAGTTGCATCTTTATAACAGCACTAACTCGAGATTAATCTGCAATTGAATTTGACTCTTCCCAATCAAGATACAGGACAAAAATAAAGACCAGAACTGGGTCGAAAAAGATTTGGATACTGTATTGGATAAACCACGCCAGAATGCGATGGCCCCTCTCCGTTTAGTGACAGACCATGGCTGCTTGGGAGAACATTTAAATTGCATATGAGTTTATGAACATCCTTACTACCAGCTCTATAATTGTGTTTTCTCTCTCTCTCGTATGTGTAGGTCAGTTTTTTTCTTTCGTACTGTATTTTTGCTGATTACTCAGCATTAAAAATAATAATAATATAAAAGAATTGACTGTTATTGGAGCGTGTTTTTCTACCTGCTATACTTTTGTGCTGAGTTTGTGTTAATCTAGAAAATTGGGTACTTGCATGCTATAACTGTTGAACAATTCTGCTGAACAAAAAGACATTGCTAATTCAAAATATGTCACCAATTCTGCTATTATTATTACTGTGTTTCAATGTGCTCAGGGATGGTTACTTATACTGGCTGTGTATCGTGGCATTTGGCAGTCTCTTAAATTGATGAAATTGGTTGACGCTAGAAGTAAGTAATGAAATTTATATTGCATGTATTTGTTTTATACATATTCTAAAACAATGCCTAATATAAGCCTATCAATTGTTTTTGATTTAGCAAAAACAAACAACCAAATGCTGACAGTACAGTCCATAATGGTAAAATTTTCCTGTGCATGCTCAAATATAATAATCTTATTCATGAGTTTTTTTCAAGTTCATTTCAGAAATTAAAACTTGGTACCTTTTAATAAAGAGAACACATTGTATTTTTTTTATTTCTATTTAAATTTATGGAAATTGAGGTACTGAAATAAAAATTTGTTTGTACTGTTACTGTTTTCAGTTACACTACAAGTGAGAAAATATCTGCATTGCCATATATAAAAATGGTGTTAAATTTGATAAATGGTTTTCCAGACGAAAACAATTAAAAATCAGAATATTATAACAAATTTTATTTTTGTGTTTGTATTGCTATGTTTTAACAGGTAACATTTATGGCAACAAAAAATTATATATTGAAACATTCATTAGGAAGAAAAATAAAAACATACAAATCATACATGCTTTATCATCCACCACTCCAACATACTAGTGGTAGTCCTATTTTCATTATATAAGTGTATTTTGCTTACTTCATTGCATCTCCTCTCCCAAAGAATTCTGCTGATGCTATGTTACATATGCTTTAATGTTATTTATGCACCTTGGGTTAATGTTCAATGACCAACAGATGTTTCTTTTGAGTATATTGGCAGTACTAAAAAGTTTTTACCTTTCACAAAAGTTAGACTGGGGTTAAGAAATATGCATATATTATTTGTTTCCCATTTATCCTCATCGTAGTTTACTGCCAGTATTGGACCAAAATATTACACAACTTTCTGTTACCTTTTTTGGGAAAAAGTATCTTAAGAGTATGTATCTTACCTTGCATACACTTTTCCAGCAGAGGTTTTGTTAACAGTTTTAAGGTATTGATAATTTTATTTTGTAGGAAACAAAACAGATATGGCTATATTTACTATGACATCTCAGGAAAAATGAAATATTTTTGCACAAATGTAATATATTCATTTTAAAATTAATACTTTAGTGTTATTTATACTTAATAAAACTCTATTACAGTTTTTTTCATAATAGTCTCTTTTTGTTTTTGTTCTTGTAATAGAGAGAGAAAAAACTAACTCTCTGTTTAATAACTTACATGAATTAATCCGTATATATAAAGTAATTCCTTAATATATACATTGGAAAATATAAAACCATCTATATATATGTTTAGTGAGCATTTTGTACATGAGTAACATAGGTATTTTTCATTTAAGTTTTAACTACGTGATTATGAATTTAATTTTTGAATTCACCATAGATTGATCTTAGTATAAATTACTAACAATTGAAATTTAAACAAGTCAACCCAAGATCATAATTAAACTTTTGCTTTGTGTTAACTAAAAAGTTAGTGTAAAAATGTAGTACAAAGCACCCAATGGTTTTACCACAATGACATCAGTTTTCTTGTTAGTCATTGTATTCTTATATTAAGAATTTCTTTTTAGTTCGATTTACTATAAAAGTGTGTTTTTTTAAACTATAATTTATTTTTTATTCAATCTAAATCCAAATCTGAAAATGGTTTATGCAATTAGTCGCCAAATCTCGAAATCCTTATTTATGAGGATCATGAAAAGGAAAATGAAACAAAATTATAAAATTAGTGTATTGTCATCAGTCCTTGACAAAAGTGTGCAAAATTTTGAATTAATCTGACCTTTTAAAGTGGGGAAAAATCAAGTTCAAAGATTCCGTTGCATACAAGTGAAACTTATAAAAGCATGTTAATAAAAAGAAAATTGTCAAACTTGGAAGAATTAAATCTGGACATAACGAAAGAAATTCAGAATTTTCACCAAACATGTTTTCAATATGTCAAATAATGGTCTAAGACTAATTCAGCATTTGAAGGAGTTTTTTCAATGGGTAATGATTTTTGGACAAGTGAGAAGTCAAGATTGAATGTTGATAATTTAACTGCAGCACTTATTGCAAAGTTCAATATGAAGGCTCTATCTTGCTACAAAATTTCCTATACGTTAGAAAATGATATATAATTTTTAAAAATTTCTTTCAATGGAAATATACTCATTTAGTTAAATAATTAAAAGGGATGAAAGCATAATTAGTGCACTTTGTTTGAATTAATGAAATGTTTCATATATTTAGGTTGTATTTTTTCTTCCTCCTGTTCATTGTAAAAAAAATTATTCACCTTAATTATACAGATATGTTATATAAGAAACTGTTTTATAACTTATATGAATTGAGCTGTTTTTAAAGTAATTCTCTATTCCTTAATGTACATTAGAAAATACTAAGCCATCTTTATATATGTTTACTGAGCATTTTGTCCATGATTAACATTCATGGGTATTTTTTGTTTAAGTTTTAACTATATGTACATTGTTATAAGTTTAATTTTTGAATTCACCATAGATTGATCTTAGAATAAATTACTAGTAATTGAAATTTAACCAAGTCAACCCACGATCATAATTAAACTTTTGCTTTGTGCTAACTATAAAAAGTGTTCCATCAGTTATACAATCTATCAGTTTTATTGAACCATTTATTAATCTTATACTTTAATTTCAAACAAGAATATTCTGGGATGCTTCTTAGAATTATACACATAATTCAAAAAAAGAATATGAAAACTAATTGAATATATAATTATATATAATGATACATATATCGCACACATACATTAGAAATGTATTATGTGTCTATGAAAAAAAAATATTTTATCCCTTTTATGTTAATGTTACTTTAACTAAAGTATAAAGTCCTTCAACTACAACAACGAAGATTTGTATTTTACTGAAGAGTTAATTCTTGGCGTGCCAAACAAATCTACCAACATGATTCAGTATGCCACACATCGGTAATATTTGAAACAATTCAATTCATGTAATATTTACAGATTGGGAGTTTTATTATATATTTGTACTATAAATAAAGTAAACGAAGTTGAATGGACGGAACTTAGCTTTTAATGACTTAGAAGTGAGGTTACATGATTGTTGTTTACACAATGACTGTACAGGGTGTTGCCAATCTAGAAAACAAAATTAAGTGATGCCAGATAACATAAGAATAATATTACAATATTAAAAGTACGTAACATTTAAAGATATTAATATTAACATAAACAAGCAACATAATATATACTATATACACTAGATGCATGACCCGGCGTTGCACGGGCTATCTCTACTTTTATAAATTTTCCCTTTCTTTCACGAAATCAGAACTTCTAATACTCATTTTCAAAATGACTTTCCCTCTTCCACCGCTTAGCCCGGCGTTGTTCGGGCTTTCTGTTTTCCTCATGACACCAGCATTTCTGTGTGTGTTTGTACGCGCACAATGTGAGTGATTTCTAAAATTATGTCAGAAAATTTCCCTTTTTCGAAATAGCTGCATGGCCCGGCGTTGCACGGGCTATCTCTACTTTTATAAATTTTCCCTTTCTTTCACAAAATCAGAACTTCTAATACTCATTTTCAAAATGACTCCCACCCCTCCACCGCTTAGCCCGGCGTTGTTCGGACTTTCTCTTTTCGTCATGACACCAGCGTGCGTGTTAGTACGCGCACAATGTGAATGATTTCTAAAATTATGTCAAAAAATTTCCCTTTTTCGAAATTTGTTCCATTCCACTTATTTTCTCTAAATAGACGATGTACTTTTTAATTAACAAATAATTTATTTCGTAATGATATAATAGAAATAATCCTTTTAAAAAAACATATATAGAAATTTGATTTTAATAAATATATAAGTAATAATTTCCCTTTTTCGAAATAGCTGCATGGCTCGGCGTTGCACGGAGTTGAAAAACACATTTTTTTGTTTTTTTAACCGTAATTTTTAAGATGTTTTATGAATCTTTGTACAGATTACGTATAATATTGTTCCACAGGCGGAAAAAAAAGAAAAGCATGAACTTTTTTTCAGTGTAAAATATTTTTTTCATTAACGCGAAAGAAATTTCAAACGGAACAAATTATAATTCGTATTCAAAAGTCGAGTCGGAAAAGTGGACTCACTTCAATAATAACTTTTAGTATTTCTGAAAATTTTTCACAATATTCATTGTAACTTAATATCGCATGCAATATTTTGAATCTTTCCGTAACCTTCTAAAAATACGTTTCATAGACAAAAATTCTTGAGTTTCTCTTGCATCACACATTCACTAATAAAACTGTATCACCTTACTTAATTTTGAACACATCTCTCTGAGAAATCTGCGTCATCAACTCACAGATGTTCAGGGATGCTGATAAGAAACAATGAGAGGTGTACATATAAACTAAACAAGTTTGTCCTCTTAATGTTTCGAGACATACAAAATTATAATGATTGTATTCTCCCTTATCCACTGTATAATATCCAAAATTAGACTTCAAGTTATTAAGTTAATTTTAATTTTAGATAAGGAAAATTTCGAAAAATAGTGAATCCTGATATATGGCCGGTATATCAAAACACACAATATCAAAATAAAAAAAAATTAAATGACATGCAATAAGATTACTGCTGAATAAAATAATTAACAAAACAATTGAATTCAATGGAGAAAAAAGAATACAACTTAACTTTACTTTTGTTTCTTATAAAAATCAATATCTCTAGTATTAGTTCTCTCATTAGTCATTTTTCTAAAAATTCAATTTATATCTTTCACTTTAAAACACCAATTTCTATCATAACTCTTAACTCATTCGACATCTTAAGATAAAATTATGAGAAGTATATATTAAAATTTCTCAAAATTTTGTATGACTAAACCTATATATACTTTGTTTTCTCAATTAAAATATAAAGAAAATATCTCATTTAACACAACTATATTATAAAAATTAAATGTCATATATATATTATCCTTTTCCGTAAAGTTCTGTTCAGCAAAACTCAATTCTTCAATGTTACTAAAATTGGAAATATACAATTTAACTGACCTCCACTTTGCAACGGCAGAACTCCTGGGTGAACATTAATCCAGATGCTGTTGTCACGTTATTTCACTAGTAAAATTTAATTTATTTATTTTTCTTTCAATGTTGGTACTTCACTATTATTATATAGTGGTCAAATTCACAATATTACCGTGCAGACTTTCCGGCGAAGAAGATTTTTTCCTTTTATTTTTCTGGCGAAAGAGAGTGACGTCTTTCATCACGGGGGAATAAGAGATTCACACTTCTCTTCTTTTTTTCCCTCAATTAGAATGTCTCTTCCATTCACGGTAAACTGGATGACCTCTTCAGCAAAGACAGAATATCGTTCGGCGGTAAACACTGCATTCTTCTCGGTGTTAAGAGCGATGTTCTTCCGAGGATTATTAGTGCGGGTTTTTTTTTCCGTATCATTTTTTATTCCGGCAATCCGACGTCTTCATATATAGACATACGGTGCATTCGGTGTTCCGTCAAATTCTCCATTTCATTTATTACCGCAGTTGGCGTTTGTTTTTATATTAAAATTATTTTATAAAAAAGATTACTTTTTTACGTTAAGATTTGAAATCCATTCGCAGATAAAAAATCCTACCGGCTTTAATTCTGTCATGATTTTTAAGACAGAATCAGATTAAAGTTAGAAAAGTGAAAAGACGACCTTTATTCTTTCATTTGTACATCTGATCTGACATCGAGAGCAGGGAGGAAAAAGCACGCCATGGTGGTGGTTTCAAGTGGATAACACTTGAAAAACATATGGTAAGTATCGCTGCTTTGAAGAGGGTGCTTGCAAGTTAATGCTGACATATGTTGACTATTAAATCTAACGATCTGGAATTAGACATGTTTATTGGCTAGGCCATATGTTCGGAAGAAATAAATGGGTGATTAGTTTGATACTTGAAGATGGGAACTGAGAAAGATGAGTCAAGTGCTAAATAGGGAATTTAATTTTTAATCTAATTTAATTATCCTTACATATATATATATATATATATATATATATATATATATATATATATATATATATATATATATAATTTTATTATATTAATTTTTAAATATTTTTAAAAACCTCTGAAAAAAAGAAGTTCCGAATTTTCCTCTTGAAATAAGTGATCTTTCCGATTCTTTGCAGATGGCGCCACGTGCATAATAAATGTGTGTTAATGCGTTTTAAGGTTTTTAATTAATATCTTTTTAACTATTTGGAATATAAATGGTCAAAATGGATTCCTCGTATCATTCCCGAAATTTTGGTACCTTCCCCGAGTTTCTGCGACTTGTGGTTTGTGAGAAAATTGGGCTACATTCATATATACCTATAAACCTACATAGATACCTTTGTTTACCTACGAATTTTAATAGTGTAGATGTTCAATACTCAAATTCACAACTCATTTACAAATCTATAAACTTAGTGCGAAATAAATGAATGGCTACGAGTGTTTCTCAATTTAAATAAAACATTTATTAACCCTCTAAGCGGATAGCAAAGAAAATTCCGTCAGTGTAAAGATGCTTCGAAAATGCACTGCACGGATTTTTCTGCCTTCAAGTAACGTTTTCAAAAGCGGATTAGCCATACTTTTCTGAAATCCTTTCCCCCTTTTAAAGGTTTAACATCTTGAAAGATAATTGGGGACGGTGGAAGCAACACAGCAGGACACTGATAGGAAGTTTTATGGCTCGCAGGAAACCCCGTGTTTTGACCCTGGGGTAATCGTAAAAAATCGGGGGGAAATTTCTAATAGACCCCAGGAAGTGTTTATTTGTTACCTCGTATTTTAAAAGTTTTGAAAAGTCCCAACGCATAAATAAAATATGTTACAATTCCCTTTTGGTTTCATATTAATTTGAAACTGTAACAAGTTGGGGCTTGTCAGGGCAATCTGCTATTTTATATAGTTAGACAAATTATATCTTTTTTTAAGTATATTCTTTCGCTTCATTTTTCTTATCTTAATCAATGCTTTCAGTTTTTGAAACATGATTATTTCATTATAAAATGACAAAAAAAAATTAATAAAACACCAAACACTTCAAAATTTGAAACCTTTTCAACTTTCCAACCACTAAAAATGAATAAATTTAAACTTCATCTCAAATAATTTGAAACATTTTCTTACACTTTGATAAAAATGATAAAGAAAAAAAAACTAATTAAGATCTATTAGTTGTTTTTTTTTAGATTTCTAAGCCCAAGTGTTCAGGGAAGTTTACGTACAGTGTGCCTAGTTATATATTGTTAAAATACACCAAATTATATTTGAATTTTAAGTGCTTGAACTTCAGTTTACATCAAAGACAACATGAATGAAGATTTTCCCACATTTTTTTATAACTTAAATGTTTGAATAAATGGTAATAAAAAATATACAGAAACATTTACAGTAGACATTTATGCATATAAATAAACATAAAAATCACTTTTAAATTCGAGCTATTGAAAAACATTCGAATTATTCTTCAAAAATATATCTATTTATACAAAATACCTCAACATTTATCTTTTTTAAAGGCTAACTGAATAAGTAATTAAAATCTGGATATTTTTTGAAATCTCGACCGTATAAAGTTAGAAATTTTATGTTAGAAATTCCATTTGAAATTTCGAAAAAAAAATGTATCGCGCAGTTAAAAATTATTTACCATAAGTTCTAGCAACTCTTTGAGTATAATATAAATTTCAAATTTTATTATATAGCTTCTTTGGTATTTTTTAATATATTTCGAAGATTTCATACAATTTAGTTGAAAACTGCATGCTAAGAGCAAAAAATATACTAAAAAAATTGACGAATATACAATAAAGGTTTACATAGAAGCAAAACTGAGAAGCTAAAGCGTAGGAATAAAAAAAAATTGAGTATATCTGAAGTAGTTTTTGAAATATTTATTTTAAAGTTCAGAAAATTTGTGTGCGTTATGTTATACTTAATATTAATTAAATGGTTAAAATAATATGTTAATATTAGTCATGTAATATTTTGATGACACATTCATATACTAATAAAAATTATCATGGTCATTGATGCGAATGTCAAGAATTTTATCTAATTTTAAATTCAGACATTAAGATATTGATGTAGAAAATATAAAACGACCATCTAAAATACATGAAAAATGCAGCCTGCTATAAAATGATCTTGACAAACAAAATACGGCATTTTCACTTACTATCGCAGAGTCGGCTTAGTCAGGGGCGATCTGGAAAAACAGAGAGAGAACCGCGGTTTTGATGGATGCCGCTCTAGCTTTTAAAGCTCCCAGGAAAAATTATATATATATAAATTACAAATGCAAAAATAAATCTTGTAATTTTCCACACATTTTTATAACAACGAATTGTGGAATTGGCTTCCAATACATTGTTGTGTTTGACAATATGTAAGGTAACCAACCCTACTTTAGATAGATTTGTACTACTTTTTCGTAACCGTATTCCTTTTAAAATTAATTCGTGCAGCCAAAATATACCTTTTGCACCCTTAAAAATTTATGTAAACTATAACGGTTAATTTGAATTTATGCAACTTGTGAAATGTTCATAATTAACTATTTCCGTCTAAACAGTTTACATGAAAAAAAAAGTTTGGACTCCCTCATTCATTAGGGATTTATATAAGATTCTAACATTAAATTTTATTTTTCACCGAATAGGATCGAATGGTAGTGTATAGTGTTTCCACACCACAGGTCTGGGGTTCTATTAACGGGCTGCGCAAGGTCGACTCTGCCTTTCATCCCTGCTACATTGGGTCGATAAATGAGTACCAAGCTTGCTTCGGGTCTTAAACACTGAAGGTCTCTCTTCAGACAGACCACCAAATCGGGACATCTGTTCATGCACCTCAGCGTCCAATGGTCACGTGTATTATGATGGGCACAGTAGTTCCTGGCCCTCATGGATTGTTGTGCCACAGAGTTTGAGTTTTAAGTTTGAGGATTACCTCACTTTGGGGATACCCCTTAGATAAACATGTATTTCCACTCATTTGCAATTAAACATTTTTCTTTCAATTACGTTTATTGCAGAAGGAAGTTTGATTTTTCAAATGTATTTACTTAATAAAATGTATATTTGTGTATTATATTAAACATTTGATCAGTCCAAAATTACATGTTTTTAGCTCCTCTAAAAGCTTTTAGGATTTTACAACTGATCTTACAATCCATATACGTTTTATAGTAGTATATTTAAAAATGATAAGGACATTTTTACGACTGTGTGAGCTGTTATGCCTCGTTTATAAATATAAAAAATTGCATTCAGCTACAGTTTTTAAAATGTACTGAAATAAGTGGAGGAATAGGATACTTACATATTATGAATATTTTTGACTGCAGTAAGATATATTTATATTTCAGTTTCTTTACAATTTGAATAAAAGTTGTAAGCCATTTTGCGAATAGTTTGATATTGAGTATAAACCCATAGGCTGTTTAATATTGTAAAGTGTTTTACTTTGATACCAGCACACATTAAAATAAGGCTCATTTGCAGTTATATGATCAGCTTTAGTGATATTTAAATTTTCAAAAATAGTCTACACGTACGAAAACATTCTTTCACAACCGCACACCACATCTCATACTATATCTTCCCTACCGCAGGAAATATTTGTGTATACTGAAAAATTTAATACAGGATACATTTCCAAGTGATAAATTTGTTTTAAAAATTTGGTATGAATACATTGTGGAACTGTCGGTTAACTTCACTGAACAAAATTGTTTTAAGTGTACTGTTTTGAAAGACAAAATTAATTAGGGAGAACTTTTCTCACAATAGAATTTGTAATGACTGAATTGTGTGAAAATGTAGTTATCGATGTGTGACATTTTTCCTTGTAATAAAAGAAACAGAAAGATACGAAATTTAACTTGAGTAGAAAATGGTTAGAAGTACTGTCATGCGCATTTGAAGAAGTATATCCCCCATTAAAATTAAAAATTATTGACTGAATGTGTGTTATGTCCATCACAAATGCCGATGTAGAAAAAGAATTTTTATTTAATACAAGAAGTTCGAAAAGGAGAACACTAGGAAGGAAAATTTAAATTTTTTCCGAAAAATATTCAGTTAACATAAAAATATCTTTTATATGATTTTAATTAAAATAAATTAAAAGTATTGAAATCCTTTTTTATGCTATTTTAAATTAAAAATATAACTGAATAGAGAAAGATCGGTTTTATTTCATAAATATAATCATTGTATGTATATCACCGTACGCACCATTTATTGTGTTATTGTTTAAAAAATGAGATAGGGCCTTTGCTCTTTTTACCTCATTACTTTTTTAAAAAACAGGAAAGTGAGCGCGTTTTCTTACTCTCATATTCAAAAATGAATACAGGATGCTTTTTTCTGGTTCAAATCGCAATACCAAAAATATATATATATTTTTTTAATTTTTAAAAAATGACAGAAAAATAAATTTTGTTTGAAGAAAATATAATTATTTTTGAACTTCTAACATACTATTTATTTCATTTTTCCTTTTTTTTACCCTTCATTCTGTTTTAATTTTACTGTGACTGAACATATAGGAGAAAGAAACGCCGAATTCCACTACAGCTTTCATACAAGATTGCCCAAGGCAACTTAACAGCTAGCTGTAAACGATTGATCTCTTGGTTCTTACTTGACAATGGAACCGAACTAGGTCATAAAATTGTCCCCGTTCGACCTCCCAAGTTCTAAAAGGGAGAAAGGAAAGAAGTCTGTTACATTTTTAAAGCGAACTTCAAAATAAGAGTTAACGCTTTCGGAATAACTTTTCAGGAGGAAGGTATCCACTTAGAGGGTTAAATATTTACAAGGATGCATAAAAAAAGTTAAATAATATCGCGCATGCTCATAGCCGTCTGCTCCCTCCAAACGCATCTAGAGGAATTATCCCTCCCTCTCTTTTCAGAGCGCTTTTCCTCCCCTTGTTGCCACCCCAGTAAAGAGAAACTAGGCACTCGCCGCTCCTCTGGTCAAACACCCCTTCGCTCCTTGGGTGCTTTCAGGTCGATCACCCCTTCGCTCCTTGGTGTTTTCACAACATTCTCCCACTTTCGAGTTTTTCTGCTGAAAAAAAACTCAAACATAACATATAAAATACAACAGTAAGATTAACAATATTGGTTCAGAATGCTGGTGTTAAAATAAAGCAAAATTTACAGTAAACAAAGCTTTTACAAAATACATTTTAAGCATATGTCAAACGCTTAGGAGTAGTTACTTTTCTGCCTCTCCTCGTGCGAATGACAGAATCAGTCAGATCTTTTGGTAAATTAATCTCTGGTTCTTGCAGTTCTAGATTGTAAAGTCTTTGCACAGGTCTGACAAGTTCCCCTTTCTCAGTTTTAACTCGAGCGACTCTAACATGTCCATCTTTTCCAGGAATCAGCTGAATTACTCTACCAAGAGACCACAGAGTCCGATTCTTTTAAACTATTTTCCACCACAACTACTTCTCCCACCGTTAAGGGTCTTGATTTCCGGTGATGCTGCATTTGCTCTCTCAGTTGGCCTAGGTACTCAATTCTAAATCATTTCCTAAGCTGTTCCCAAATGGTTTGAATATGTCTAATCCTCTTGATTTCTTGATGATCTAGACAATCTATGTCAGTTACATCTGACGTTTCGATTTCTTGTAAAAACATGGCTGATGTTAATGGTGATAAATCATTAACATCCTCAGAAATGTAAGTTAAGGGTCTAGAATTGATCACATGTTCACATTCACATAATACAGTACTTAACTCTTCATAATATAACGAAGCTCTGCCTAACATTTTTCTCAAAAATTGTTTTAACATTTCAACCATTCTTTCCCAAAATCCTCCCCACCACGCGGCACTGGGAAGGTTAAATTTCCACTTTATTTTTTGGATATTAGCTTTTGACATTAATACATCCCAATCAATAGAATTTAGTGCGCTATTAGACCCAACAAAATTTGTTCCATTATCCGAATAAATAATGGTCAGTCGGCCTCTTCTCGAAATAAATCTCCTTAAAGATTGTAGAAATGCTGCGATAGAAAGAGATGTAATAAGTTTAAAATGCTCTGCACGGAATACAGCACAAGTGAATAATACTATCCAGCAATTACGTTTATCTTTTAAGGCTACTGTGGACAGTTAAAATGTGGAAAATTGACTAAAATATCGAAAAAAATTTTTTGACTTATTTTAATATTATATTAGCCTCTCTATCAAACGCAAAAAATTTTTTGATTTCATGCATTTTTTACTGAGTTATGGGGTAGTTCCGATTCAGTCATCCATGACCACGCCCCTTTGTTTACATTCTGTCATGCTGACAAAGCTGCCATGTACTTTGACAGTACGAATTTTATTTACTGCAGACATAGCCTCTCTAATTTTTATTTTTAAATCTTAATTTATCAAGGTCTGGATGGCAACAATTTGTTTTAGCTGTATCTGAAACCTAAATCGGCATTATTTGTTTACAATTCGTTCGAACTTGCGTTTGCATTTTTCGTTCAATTTTATTCAAACTTTATATTGATTTTACCAAAACAAAAAGTTCTTTTCAGAACTAAAGTTCATTTTAAATTGCCTTTGTTATTTAAAATTTTTATAATGGATCTTATATTATCGAGATATAGAAAACCTAAAGGTCGTCCTACCAAAAGGAGAAAGATGTTGGCTGAAAATAGCAAGAAGCGATGGCAGAAATTTTCTAAAACTGTTGATGAAAAAAACAGTAATAGTATGGTATTGCAGAGAGATACATTGTCTGAACCTAGTACATCTTCCCAACCTGAGGCAAGCTATATTTTCACTTACAAGGCTGTGTTTTCTGAATTATTGCAGAAAGTTCCTTGTAAATATTATACCCTTGTTATAAAACAACACCATTCCATGGGGTATTCTACAAAGATGGAACATTTATGCGAATCATGTCATGAAAGCTATGGAAGTGTTTTTTCAAGTTTCCAAGAAGAGGCCAAAAACTCACATGATATAAACAGCAAACTGGTGAGTTCCTTCCTAACAATAGGCAGAGGGCATGCTGCTTTGGAAACGTTTTCATCTGTGCTCAACATGCCAACAATGGATCGAAAAACCTTTGCCAAATGCATGCACAACTAATCCGTGAAAAACAAAGAGGTGAAGAAAAAAATGCTCGAAATGTCACGTCAAGCTGCTAGAGAAGCTCACGTAAAAGTTGATGCTTCTCTAAAAAATCAGGAAATAATTGATGTGAGTATGTCATATGACGGTACTTGGCAAAAGCGAGGACATACATCTAACCTAGGATTAGGAATAATCATCGATATCCTTAGTGGACTTGTCCTTGACTTTGAAGTATTGTCGAAATACTGTCATAATTGTGTAGTTGCTGGTCGAGATATGGGAATCGATAGTGCGGAGTTTCACATATGGCAAAAAGGACATGCGGATGAGTGTGGCAAAAATTTTGATGGAACTTCTGGAGCCATGGAGATGCACACTGCACTAATTATGTGGAGGCGATCAATTAGTGATTGCCAAATGAGATTCGTTTCCATGCTGAGTGATGGTGACTCAAAAACTTTTCAATTTTTGTCGGACAATAAAATATATGGTTCTGATATAAAAATCGAAAAGGAAGAGCGCCTGAATCATATTGCAAAGAGGCTAGGCACATCGTTACGTAACAAAGTGAAAGAATGGAAAGTGAAAAAAGTGACTCTTGGTGGGCGTAAGCAGGGAAGCCTTACAGATAAAAACATCTCAAAGTTGCAAAATTACTATAGAAAGGCAATAAAAGATAATGTCCCTGATACCGATAAAATGAAAACTGCTATATATGCCAGCCTGATGCATTGCTCGTCAACTGACAAAAAGCCTATGCATGGTAAGTGTCCTGAAGGGGAATCATCATGGTGTTTCTATAAAAGAGCTATAGCCAAAAATGAAACCCCAGAGTCACACAGTTCCATGAGAACTTACTTGTCGCCACAAGTAATGGAGAAAATTATGCCTGTTTATCAACGTTTAGCTTCAGACACCATTCTTGAAAGATGCGTAGCAGGCAAGACGCAAAATTCGAATGAAAGTCTGCATAGCTGCATTTGGCGAAAATGCCCAAAAAAGGTATTCGTCTCCAATAGGAGGCTGGAAATAGCTGTAACAGATGCCATCGAAAAGCACAATTTGGGCTATGTGAAATCTCTTGAAGCGAAAGAGGACTCATGTCTAAATGACAGTTTTTCTTTGACTGTTGCAGAAAGACAAGATAAACGACGCATTTCTCAGAATATTTCTACGAAATAAAAGAAAAGGAAAAGAAATGCCACGAATACAAATGCAGCCTATAGTGCCGGTGCTTTTTAAATTTTTTTTATCAGACTTTGCAAACAGTTTTCTTGTTATGTGTAATTAGATTTGTTATTTTTTTTTGAATTTTTGTAATTTAACTGTATTGAAATACTTTATTTTTATTCATTGTGATTAATGAAATATGTAATATATTATCTGGTTGATGAAATAATAATGAAATACATTCTGTTAATTTACTTTAGATTTTATTGGAATGTGTTCTTGCTTATATACTTCAATTTTTATCACTATATATATCACATGTCAATGTGACTGTTACAATAAATATTGTAGAATCTTATACATATATTCTATGTTTATCATATCTTTATGATATTAGTGTTTTTCAAATTTATATGAATGTCTTTAATTGTTTTTTAAAAAACTAAGTTTTTTCCTTTAGAATAAAAATAGCTGTTTTTCTAAAAATGAAAGCTTCCTCGAAAACATTGAATTTTTGTATTTTAATCCCTTTGAAATACTTTAGTTTTACTCACTATGATTAATGAAATACATAATATACTATCTGGTTGAGATAAAAAAATAAAATACATTCTGCTAATTTACTTCAGATATTATAAGAAAGTTCTAGCTTACTTCAATTTTTATCACTGTATACACCACGTGTCAATGTGACTGTTACAATACATATTGCAGAAACTTATGTATATATATTCTGCATTTATCTTATATTTGTATGATATTAGTGTTTTTAAATTTCAAATTCATATTTATTTCTTTAATTTTTTTAAAAAAAAATAAGTAAATTTCCTTTAAAATAAAAAAAGCTGTTTTTTTCTCAGAATCAAAAATTTGCCTCGAAACCAAAACTCAAAATGTTCCATGCATTGCAATTTTTGTCGAATTATAACAAAACTTTCCAAAAGTATTCATCTAATGTATACTTATAAATTCTTGGATGCATTGTAGTAATAGTGATAGGGTGAAAGAAGAAATTAAAGTTTTTATGTAGGAAATCATTAAAATTCTTGAAATTTTTATATAAAAATTTGCGTTTACCCATATTTTGTAAATTATCATATAAAACATTACATTGTATGCATACATTTGTAAAGAATTGCTTAAAGAAGTTAAATCAGGTGAAAATATAAAATTTAAAAAAAAAATCAAAACGCATGAAACGTTTTGAAATTTTTAAATTTTCGTTAAATTTTTTTTAATTTTAAATTTCTTAAAAGCTAATCATTTTTTTTTCACCAAATTTTTTATATGGTTTTAGTTCTAAGTTACATACATCCAGTAAAAATTTGGGGCATGTTTGTAAAAAATTGAAAAAATTTTTTTTTACTGTCCACTGTAGCCTTAAATGAAGTGGGCCTGCAAGATGAACTCCTACAACTTGAAATATTTTAGAGTTGCCTACCCTATCTTTCGGTAAAGAAGATGGTACCACTTCCGTTTTTTGAGCCGAAAATCTTTTGCACCATATATATATATATATATATATATATATATATATATATATATATATATATATATATGTAGTGCATTTTTGCAATATTTGTCTAATTAATTTTCGCGCTTTTAAAATCCAAAATTTTTCTCGCAAATAATTCTTTACAATAGACACACCTCCATGCATAAGTTCCTCATGTTTACGCACGATTATCAAATGAACAACTGGGTGTTCATTAGGTAAAATGATAGGAAACTTAAAATTGTCTGTATCTTCTCGAAAACTAAGTTTTATTCTAGCACGCAAAGTTCCAAATTGATCTAAAAATGGTTTTAAAGGACGCAATTTTTCATCCGTTACTCCCTCAAAAGTTTCCATTTGTATTAATTTAATTAGTTTTTTCCACATGATCATATTCAGAAAATGTTATTTCGGAAGTATTACAAACATCAATTCTCTTGGCATTTTTAAAGAAACGAAATATCGAAGCAATCATGCGAACAACTTTTAAGTAAGATGAGAAATATCTGGAGTGCCAGTTAAACTTCTCAATTCTCTTGGCGGTATTAACCAAAACAGATTTCCTCAACTCTAAATTTATCGCCTCTTCATCGGGGACTTGTTTTGATCTGGGGCATTGAACCGGGTTTTCGGACAGACAGGAGGGCCCCTCCCACCATCTTAAATAAATAAGCTGTTGAGCGCTACAACCCCGAGAAAGAATGTCCGTGAAATTCTTTTCTGAAGGCACGTGTTCCCAGCTACTAACATCGGAAAGGTTTCGGATTTCTTTCACCCTGTTAAAAACAAATACTCCCCAATATCTAGTACGTTGTATCTATGCTAACGCTGTCATGGAATCTGTCAAATAATAAATACGCACATCTGGCAAATTTAAGTCGTTCTTAACAGAAGCCGCAAGTTGGGCTCCAATTGTACACGCTAATAATTCGAAATGGGTGATAGAAATATCCTTCAAAGGAGCTACCCTCAATTTTGCCTATATCAGTTTCACAAAAACATTTTCCTCTTATTCTACCCTCAAAAATACACAAGCGGCATACGCTTTTTTACTAGCGTCACAAACACATACAATGTTATTCGTTTAATCCCATTAGAGCTCAGATTCAAACATCAAGATATTTTAATACCTGCAAGTATAGGGAGTTGCTCTAACCACTTTTTAACTTGATTTAAAATAACTTCTAGGAGATTTTCATCCCATTTTAATTTTAATTTCCAAATTTCCTATAAAATTAAATTTGGTTTTAAAGTCACAGGAGCCGTAAAACCAATCGGATCAAAAATATGATTAGCTATGAATAACAATGACCTTTTAGTTATAGCCTTACCTTCATTTTTCTAACAGTTAATATTACATGATAAACAATCCTCTTTGAGGTTCCAAATTAATCCTAAAACCATAGTCTCAAAGTTATCTCTCTCAGATTGGCTTTCCAACTCTAAAAATTTTTCAGGATTTAGTAAAACGTTTGACTGCCAGCCTCTTAAATTAAAATGTGCTGAAGATAATAATATTTTATTTATTATCTTCAAACACTTACTCAAAACTAGTCACACAGTTGTCAACATAAAACGATTTTCTCAAAATTTTAGCTATATTATCAAAGTTTCCTCGAGCATTATCTAAATGGTGATTTAATGGAGCACCCAGTAAAAAAAGGACTGGATGTCATTCCAAAAACTACACGACGGGGACGATAGATTTTAATGTGGTCCCTATTTTCTCTATCATACCACATAAATCTCAAAAAATCTCTATCTTGCTCCCTTACTCCTATCTGTAAGAAAGCTTTTTCAATGTCCGAAATAACCCCAATCTTATATTTTCTAAAACGATTAAGAGCTGTCAGTAGGGTAAAAACTTTTTAAAAATCGATTTTGAGTTTTTGATATTTTTAAAATCTCTAAATCATTACCTTTCCAATGATGTAAGTCATTATATGAATAAGAAGTACTTTAAAATGACTTTTAAAAAACAATCAGCTGCCCCGGTCACGCCCACTTTCACAGATTAAATGTAAATATTGAATTTTTAAATCTGAGAACCTGCAAAGCCTCCACAAAATTTCATTTAATCATACACAATTAACTGTAGATTAAATGAAACTTAACTGCAAATTTTTAGCTGTTAGTTTGTTTATGTACTTTTGGAGCGAAGTATTAAAAAATTTGATGAAAATATTTTGTTGTGCAATTAGAATTTTTTTGTTGTGTATTATTTCTCCTTTCAAAATTTTTATACTTTTAAATACCTAATAACTTGTTTGTAAAGATTGAAAAAGTGCTTTATGGAAAAATTATAGTTACAAAATTATTTCATTATTAAATTTCATTATTAAAATTATAGTTATAAAATTATTTCAGTAGCTTAAAAATGAGGGATAGGGTAGAAATGAGTGTACTTATTACAACCAATTTTGATACTGGACAGGTAATAGTTGTTAAAACATTGCATATGTAAAACACCTGCTTTTCATCTAAACAATAGTAAAAGACATTTCATACCATCCGTTAGATCAATGGAAATTGAAGGAAATCAAGAATCTTACCCTTTCTTACCCTGCAAAATAAATTATAGGCTACATTTTTTTTTGATAAGGTAAGATTTTTTTGAATAAAAATTTCTGTTTTCTAAAATTTATATTTTTAAAAATGTGTAAATTTCCTGTATGTATGTACTCTATATTTATTAATGCAATTGTGTATACTGAAGTGACATTTTTGAAATATTCTTTAAACATCCAAATAGAAAGCAGATAAAAAATAACAATTTTCAATAAATTCATAATATTAATGCTTGGTGAACCAACAGTTTGCCTTTGAAAAAACTAATTAATATATTTAAAAAAATTTCACTTCAGTATAAATATAATTGTCTAAATGATATAAAATAAAGATTTGAGTATTTATGTTTAATAGTTTCTGAGAAAAAGGTATGAGATGACACATCAAATGTGATGTTTGTTGTCTTTGCGAGAAGCTCGTTACATACATAAAAATATAAAAAATTTCATGTTTGAAAACATAAAAACAGTTTTATATTGGCTGTTTTAGAAATCATTTATCTAGATTAGAGTACTTTTTGAAGTTTAAAACTTAGAAAATGTCTACAACAACAAAACCTAATGATAACTTTACAAAATCCCAGCGAAAACTTTCAAAATGTCGTATAATCAGTTATTTTTAAATACCATCTCAAATTCATACAAAAACCCTATTGATACATTTTCACATATTTATGTTGCTTTATGTTCAAAATTGATACCTGTAAAGCATGAAAGCTACTAATTCTTCAAAAATTGATACATAATTGAGAAAATTCATGTATTACTAGAAATTATCTCGTTAAAAAAAACTGAAGAATGCTATACTGGGCAATTTAGGACTTTTTTGTTTACTATTTTATGCAAAATAAATTGAAAAGATGCTAATGTTCAATAAAATGGGGCAAATACATGTTGTAATTCATTATTTTTGTGATTAAGTGGCACTATATAGTGAAAATTTTCAATTTTCTCGAAAATGTTTTTAAAACTGTATTCATGTTTTTCTCAGAATGTAATGTACGAACGTAATGAATTTTTTCCCTCATGTTACTGATATGTAACTATATATATTCATGTGAGTTTTGGGGGGATTTTCCAAAATATTTGACTGGAGTCCATATATCGTGACAAAAAATGTCAATTATTTAAAAAATTCATAGTGATATTTTTATCTTATACGTTTTTGACAAAACTAAACAATATATTTCAAATATTTCATTTCATTGCAAATATTAATGTTTATTTATTTTTCAGACAAGTTTTTAAGCTTTAATATTCAAAAGTTTTTCAATAATAGGTAACTAACAACAACTCAGATGTGTAATGCTTTTTGTCGTTGCGAGAAGCTTGTTACATGCATAAAAATACATCAATTTCATATTTAAAAACATAAAAACAGTTTTATTTTTGACTTTTTTATAAATCTTTTGTACAGTTTAGAGAAAATTTTGAATTTTGAAACTTTTAGAAATTGTGTTTGCATGGGAACATACAAATCCATAATTAAATTTTTCTAACGTCGTAAAATCACATATTACCAAATCATGTCTTTTACATATTGATACATGTTTACATTATATTTATGATGTTATAAGGTCAAATTTTATATTTATAATGCATCGAAGTTAAAAATTCTTCACAGATTTTTACATAATTTGTGAAAATTGATGCAAAATGCTAAAAAAATCTCGTTGAACAAAAACTGAAAATTACTATATATTTATTGTCTGAACATTTAAAGGCTTTTTTGTTTCCTATTTTATGCTTAAAAATTAAGAAGATACTAATGTTTAATAAATTAGGGCAAATACATGTTGCAATTCATTATTTTTGTGATTAAGTGCCTTTTTACACTTAAAATGTAATTATCTCAAAATGATAGTTTTCAAAGTGAGTGTATCTTTTTCATAGAAAATTCTGAATGAAACTACTTGCAATTTTTACTGCACATAAATAATATGTAACTTTATATAATGGAGCTACTTTCTAGGATTTTTTTCTCAAAATATTTTGCTCAGAAGCAGTTATCGTAAAAAAATGACAATTTTCACAAATTTCAAAGCGATACTTTTACGATGAGTTTTTTTGAAAAAAGTAAGCAATATATTTGAAACATTTTACCGTTATTTAAATATAAAAGTCTAATTATGATACAGCCAAAATTTGAAGTTTTTATCATTAACAATTTCTGAGAAACAGGTTCCTAAAATGGCTCAATTTAACATTGTCGGTATAGGGGCTACCGACTATTCTTAAGTATTGAAGGTATGACTTCAATAAAAATGGGACCTTTCTCCAGACAGTCATTTAGAGAAGGAGAACCCTTCGTTTACACGGACGCGTTAAAAACAGCTCTTATTTTACTTGTGCTGTTTTCCTTAATAACGGGCCTTTGCGGGAGATAATGAACAAAATTTTCTTTTTGTCATCATTAACTTCTTCAATTATTTTTTCTGATAACCAGAGGTCTAAAACATCTTGGTATTCCTCAAATTTACCCGCTGCAATTCATTTCCTTTTACTATTTTCAAGTCTATTTTAAGCTAATTTCTTATTAAATGATAAAAGTTTATTATCCAGAACCCAAGGCAGAGCTACCTCATATCGACCACTAATATCTACACTTATGGTTTTTGAAAATGATTTAGTGTCTCTTTTTGTGCTTCTAATTTTGTCTTAGTTCCTACGGGATCTGTAATACCAAGATAATCGAGCTTCCACAAATCGGAAATACACATATCATTTACAAACATGGAAGTGACATTCATGAAATGATTTTTATCAAACAGGGCCAGATTTTAAATAGAACATAGTTCCAGTCAGTAGCTTGCCAGCTATATCTGCTCCTAGTAATATTTCTATTCCCCCTCCCCCTAAATTATGACCGCTATCAGACAAATTAATTTTTCTATTTTTATATTCATTTATCCAAGGACAATGTCTGATACTCGGAACATCATTACATATAATTTCTTGGTCATACACATTTAGGTTACAAGTATATTAATTATCAATATCAGTTAAGAGGTAGATTCAGAGTTTCGACCCCCCAAAACTCATTTTTCACTTTTCCCATTTTTATAAAATATGAACTTTTGCACTTCTAATGGTGCAAAAATTATCATTCTACGTACAGTGAAAGTATTTTTAACAATTTTTTGAAAATGTTTTGCAACCTGTCAGAGTCCACCTGCCACGCCCACTCATATGTAAACAAACTTTTTTTCTGCATTGTAAGCCCACAATTTCACTATTTTTTTTTCATTATTATTTCAAATACTTTGAACGGCAACGTCTAGTAGAAGAAATGAAATGTTGCAAACGCTTGTTTACTATTTTAAACGTGCTGTTTGCATTGAATTTTGAAAGTCATTAAGTAGATTTTCTTATGGCTACATTTACAAATATTTTAAAATTTGTCATATATTTCCTGGTAATTTTTACTTTTTAAACAATTTTTCTCACAATGCCACGTTTTAAAAACCAAATTTTTAAGAAAAGAAGAACCGCTTGTTTGCATTCACAGTCGAAGGTAAGTGAATCCATTAACAATTTGAATGTTTCTGCTTCAGCCAAGAAGCTGGAATCCTGTATGGATTACAGCAATTTTCTGGGGAAAACGGAAATATAAATGAAATTATAAATAAGACTTTATTGTATGAGAAGCTATAAAAATATCTGTTGTATGTAAAGAATACAAAAATAATATCATTTCAATTAAATTTTTAAGAAAACTTCCAAGGCTTGGCCACAGAATTTTCTGTTTCTTGCGAAACTTGTGGATTCAGCCAACCATTTCTAAATACTGATATATATGGTTTCATGTAATTGAAAAGAGTCTAAGTATTATGAAGTCAATATCAGGTTTTCCTATGCAATGAGATGTATTGGTAAAAGTTAAGTCTCCTGCTAAAGTTTTGTGTGGAGTTATGAATTTACCAACTCCATCGCAAAGATTTAATAAAAAGGAATCAGAATTAGATACAGTTGTAGAGACTGTGGCTACGGTGAGTATGCAAATTGCAGCTAAAGAAGCCAAAGATGTCAGCGGACATTCTGATATACCAGTTGTTATTGATGGTATTTGGCAAAAGCATGGGCATACGTCTTTGAATGGTGCTGTCATTCTAACAAGTTTTTATACCGGCAAAGTGCTTGATGCTTCAATTTTATCAAGATTTTGTTCGGGCCCCAACAAAATGCACAATGAGAACTGTAAAGTGAATCATTTTGGAAATAGTGGAAGTTTCAGGAGCTATCGAAATCTTCCAACGCTCTGAAAGTTTGCAGGGTCTGCGATATACCAAACTTTTGGGCTATGGTGACGCCAGAGCGTATAAAGCAGTTAACGAGATGAAGCCGTATGGAAATATAGGAATTGAAAAACTGGAATGTGTTGGCTATGTCGAGAAATGGATGGGGACTCGACTACGAGCTTTAAAACTAAAAATGAAAGGTAAAAAATTAAGTGACAAAAAAACATTGGATGATCACGGTAGACTTGCCGACGCTGAAATTGATAAATTACAGAGTTATTATGGATTGACTATCAGAAACAATACCGGTAGTATTAATAGTATTAATTCAATGTACCGATAGTATTAATTCAATGAAGCGAGCCATTTGGGCTACATATTTTCATAAAGCATCTATTGATGCATACCCACAACATGGTCTGTACCCAACAAACGAAGATACCTGGTGTGAATATAACCAAGCAATTATAACAGGTGAAGTATATAAACACAAGGACACCTTGCCATCAGAAGTACTCAATTGCATCAAAAATGTGTTTACAAGGAATTATCAACAACTAACCTCCTTGCCAAATGGTAAGACACAAAACTGTAACCAAAGTGCAAATTGCATAATATGGTCACGCATACCGAAAAACAGTTTTGTGCAATTGGGCACATTAAAAACAGGAATACTGGAATCTATTGCCTCCTACAATCAAGGTAATATCACAAAATGTCATGTTGTTGCAACATTATGTATATTACCAGGTTTTTACACAGCTCAAGCAATGGAAACAGCTGATTGGGAGAGACAACGAAAAGCAAATTATGACATTTGACAAAATTCTAAAGAAGCAAGGGTGAAAAAAGGCATAATAAATGTATATTAGGGGATACTTTAGCAGAAGAAAGAAAAAACCCAAGCTATGAAGCTGCTATGCATTAATTACAAGTAAGTTTTTTACTAAAATCCATTTTTCTCATAACTAACATTTTTACTATATATGGAACTTTTCCTAAACTACTGCATTTAACAGCTTATAACTTTGCTTATTTAATAATTACACTCTAATACATACTTTAATCAATAGATTTTTTAAAAAACTTATTCTGACTTAATTTATAGCATTAAACATGATGAAATTTCACTGTTTTTGAAAAAAAAACCCCAGATATGTGCAAAAAATAATTTTTTAAAAAATAACTAGACATCCTATCCATAATAGCTCTGATTAAAGTATGTATTATGGTCCAAAGAATATTCGGTAAAAAAATTGGAAATTTTTATTCAATAAAATGTTTATAAATGTTCCTTAAAAGTACCTATTTTTAACATTACTGAGATACAGATGCTGTTTCTTGAACCTCCCCCTTAAACAAATTTTATAACATTTATGTCTATACACTTTTGTTTTTGACCCGCCAAAAAAAGAATGAACAAATTCTTCTTCTCCTTTATATTTAAATCCTAAGTTTTCAGCAGTGGATTTTAAAATATAAGATTTTTGAGATCCGGTGTCAAATAAAGCTCTTACTAAACTCCTATGGTTTCCGTTTTGCAACATAATCACAAGAGTCTGTAAGAGAACTTCAGAAGTGCAAGCTTGATTAGCCAAAACATTAGAGCTAGATTAACTAGCTGTCGTGCTATTCTCAGTACTTGCACTTTCGGTTTCCAAACCTGATCTCAAAAGGCAATTTAGAGCATAACACATCATAATACCGTATATTACATATTATGCATTTAATATCCGATCCACACGAATGTGATATGTGACCCTTTTTTAAACAAATATAACACACGCCTCTCTTAATCACATCATTCTTCTTAACATCATATAACATAAAAGCTGCTTCACAACAATTTTCAGAGGCATGCGTTTTTCCACAAAATATACAAATATTATTACTATTCTTAAATTTAAAGTCTTTCCTATTTTTAAAGTTACAATTAAATAAATCTGCAGCAGTTGCAGTAATGGAAAGATTTCCTAATTTTTTCTTACAATTAAATTTCTCAAAATCAAAACTATTTCTGGCTAGTTTTATTCTGTCTTCACTAGATACTTCTATCGAGAAAATTTCATAAGAGAATCAAGGTCTTTCTTACCTGATTCATCTGATGAATAGCCAACGTATCTCTCCCAGGTGCGCAGAATTTCAGCGGGAAGACAGGATTCCACCAGCGGGAACAGCATGCCAGCATATTTTTCTTTGGTGACTCCCAAGGACTTTAAGGCACGTAGCTGGGCCTCAATCTTGTCATACAGCGAAAACAAATTGACTTTCTTGACTTCTGTGTTCTGTAGAACCAGTTTTAATAGTTCTCGGACATAGACTTGAATCTAGACATCCTCTTGTCCGAACCACATTCTCAGGTATTCAAAAGCCTTTCTGTAGTTTTCAGGGGTCGCCGGAAAACTTTCAACTATATCTCTGGCCCGGGAGTTTGGATTTGTTGCCTGGATTAAATATTGAAACTTGTCCCCATCATCAATGTTCTTATCTTCATGGATTCTCTTGAACTGGTTGTGGAAACCCAGCCAATCGACAACTCTCCAGAAAACTGCTGGAACTGAATCTTGGGAAGACGCAGAGATGAAGACGAAGATGTGACCAGGCTGTGGTCGTCCTTCTGTCCCAAAGCATATGTCTTCATGATATTTTTCACGCGGAGTTGCCAGGCAATCATTTTTTCAGTATAGCCTTCTATGGCTTCAAATTCAATATTTTACGCTTCTTGCGTACAGTTTGACTCGATCATTAATTCTAGAATGTCCTCGTCAATTTTCTTCAGTGTAACACCTTTTGCATCAAGCATTTCAAAAGCCGTTTCTACGGCATTCCTATGTACAGGATCATTTTCGATAATTTCCTGAAAATGATTTATAGCCTTCGTGAAGGCTGTCCTTAGTGTCGTGCGTCTCAATTTTAAAGCATCCATGTTCAAAAATGTTTTCCTAACATTCGTAGCCCCCCCGGGGGGCGCCAGAAAATGTTCAATACTCAAATTCAACACTCATTTACAAATCTATAAACTAAGTGCGAAATAAATGATGTGGCTAAGAGTTTTTTCTCAATTTAAATAAAACATTTATTAAGTATTTACAAGGATGCATAAAAAAGGTTAAATATTATCGTGCACGCTCATAGCCATTTGCTCCCTTCAAACGCATCTAGAGGAATTCTCCCTCCCTCTCTTTTCGCAGTGCTTTTCCTCCTCCTGTTGCCACCCCAGTAAAGAGAAACTAGGCACTCGCCTTCCTTGGGTGCTTTCAGGTTGATCACCCCTTCGCTCTTTGGTGCTTTCACAACAATATATATAACTATTCCTTCAACATAGATAAAAAAAATTCCCATTGTACACATAAATACACATCTTGTAAAAATATTGATTAAAATAAAAAAAAACAGCATAAAATATAAGTATTCTAGCAATATAATTAGTACACCTTCAACAAATTTTTTTTTAATTTAAAAATATGAAACTTTTCCATACAAAACTCTACTTAATATTGCAATACAAGTAGAATAATTTGTAACTTTCAATCTGACTCACACATGATTCTGAATGTTCGGCTGTTAAACAATTTCTTTGTGGATTTGAAATATATTTAATAAGAGAAATAAATTCCTTCACACACACACACACACACACACACACACACACACACACACACACACACACACACACACACACACACACACACACACACACACACACACACACACACACACACACACACACACACACACACACACACACACACACACACAAACACACACACACACACACACACACACACACACACACACACACACACACGCGCACACACACATATATATATATATATGTGTGTGTATATATATATGTGTATATATATATGTGTATATATATATATATATATATATATATATATATATATATGTGTGTGTGTGTGTGTGTGTGTGTGTGTGGAACCAAAAGTGGAAAGCCAAGTGCATACAATTTTCTTCAAACAATTAAATCCATCTGGAAATGGCATGAAGCAGTCGAAAATAGATGTCAATTTATTGATAGTTACCTTGCAGATATTTTCATATTTCAATAAATTCTGCTTTGAATAATTCTGAATCCTTTTTTTCACAATACAGTAAGTGATGCTTCATTTTAAAAGTATTACACCCTCCTTTTGTTATGATGTAAATATTTAATGCTAAGGATGAGTTACATTAAAACAGAGGATCTTAGAGTTTTCTTTTAACATAAACTACACACAAGAAAATTCAGCAGAATCATTTTGTGGCAAACGATTGAAAGTAAGGAAGCCTTTAAATAAAAAAAAATCACGAAGCATTGAAAGGAGACACAGTGATTTAATTTAATCTCATAATTTTGTACAATGCCACCAAGAATTGCTCAGCGTACCAATCTCTGTTCTACATAATTAACTTTTTTCGGGATTGATTTAGAGGTCTGACCATATATATATTAAAATTTTAAAAGTAGTAATTATAAAATATTGAAATATTTCAAAAATTAAAATGACTTATTTTCAAATATATATGCATTCATTAGTATGCATGCATACATACTTATCATCAGTATTTGCACACATCTGGTTAAATTTTTTTAAACTAAACAAGGCTAAATAATTATGTCCCATTTATGTATTACTAAAAAAATATCTTATAGTTTTTTATTCCTATCCAATGTCTAGCTATAAATATGCTTTACAGGTAATCATCACATAATAACAGTCATATAATGATCAAATTAGATGAAGAGGACCTAAAATGCAACTTGCTTTTAGAGAATCTAACTGTACAACATTTTTACCTCACATTTCTGTTACATATTATTATCTACGGACATTTCTATTCTTTTATTAATTTTTAAATGTACAATAATATAAAGAGAGTTTTTTGAGAGGTATAGAACTTTAAATTGCAATAAAACAACGATGTATTATTCGATTGACATGAATTTTTTTATTCGAAAGATAATCTTGTGGCATTACATTTTAAATATGATTTCTGGCATAGGACTGCCACGGCTGGCTCGGATGTAGTCCAATCTGGACGTCCAATTTTCGATGACTTTTTCCAACATTTGTGGCCGTATATCGGCAATAACACGGCGAATGTTGTCTTCCAAATGGTCAAGCGTTTGTGGCTTATCCGCATAGACCAATGACTTTACATAGCCCCACAGAAAATAGTCTAGCGGTGTTAAATCACAAGATCTTGGAAGCCAATTCACAGGTCCAAAACGGGAGATTAGGCGGTCACCAAACGTGTCTTTCAATAAATCGATTGTGGCACGAGCTGTGTGACATGTTGCGCCGTCTTGTTGGAACCACAGCTCCTGGACATCATGATTGTTTAATTCAGGAATGAAAAAGTTAGTAATCATGGCTCTATACCGATCACCATTGACTGTAACGTTGTGGCCTTCATCGTTTTTGAAGAAGGACTCCATCAGCCCATAAAGCGCACCAAACAGTCAATTTTTCTGGATGTAACGGTGTTTCGACATACACTTGTGGATTAGCTTCACTCCAAATGCGGCAATTTTGTTTGTTGACGTAGCCATTCAACCAGAAGTGCGCTTCATCGCTAAACAAAATTCGCTTATGAAAATCGGGAACAACGGCAATCTCGTTTTGGGCCCATTCGACGAATCTACGCCTTGCTTGATGATCGTTTTGATGAATTGCCAAACCAAACTGAGAATAAATCACTTGACAGCTGTTAAATCGGTCGCCATCTTGGAAAGTAATGCCAACTTAAACTTCTATATCTGGAAAAAAAACACTCTTTACTTCTATTCTTTAAAAACTATTAAAATGTGAGTACTTATTTGATATTTTTAATTAAATACATTTTTCAAACAAAATGCCACACATTTTCATATACAAATCTCTTATTCTCATAATCAGAAATAATGTAAACTTGATACACATGATTAAGAAAAAGCTGCTAAAATTCTTAGGAAACATAATACACATGCAATGAAGCAATTTGTTATTTCGTCATTATTGCATTAAAACATTAGTTAAATATAATGTACGATTACTTTCCCCATTCATTTTATCATGCATACAGTTTTAAAACAATGGGGAAATTATTCCAAAATTAATTTTTCTTCTGAGGATTTTTCCCAACCTTACGATTATTGTGACGGGGAATAACTCCCTATTTCGAACCACATAATTCCTTTCTAACAAAACTTTAATTTCTATACTGCGAATTCATTTAATTTAAATTGAATGCATGTAATACGTTTTCTTTCCGGAGAGATTCCTTTCTTCTAGATTTTCACAAATGTTTAATTTTGAAAAAAAACGTTACAAGGAATGTTTTTCTGCTATTTTTTCTCAGTTCTCCGGAAGATTCTAATAGAGAAAAAATCCCTTACAACTGAGAAATTCTTCTCTTAAACTGACATAGTTTTCCCTTCTAAAATCTGAATTTACCTTACCCTCCCCAGCTCTAAAATAGACTAGTACATCTCACTCAGTTTATAGACGTTAGTTCCCTCCGCTAGCTTTCCCAGAAGGGTGCGGCTTAGGAGGCTGGGACGACGTCCCTCCGCTCTATATCTGGAAGCTTGGTATAGACTACATTCATGTGACGCCACGATCACGTGATGAAAAGGACACGTGATTACGTTTTCGTTTGGTTATCGCATACCTCAAGCCCAACACTTTGTTTGCTATTATTTTTCTAAGGCACTTTTACATTACACCCACTAAAATTTTATATTTAATTATACATGGTTGCTCGATTAGAGTAAAAAGTAAGATAATTGTAGGGGAAAAATCTTTTTCTAATATCCCGGTAAAAATTCGAGTATTTTGTAAACATGGAAAAGAACAATGAAGCGTAAGGATTTTAAACCATCTCCTCACTGCTTTTTATATTCATGCCACTTTCAAGAGGATTATTTCTATAACAACCATTTAGGAATCGTCGCCAGTTCAAAGCGTACTACATTCTTACTATTTTTGTGTTCACAACAGAAATCACTTCTAAAAGAATTTTGGATGGATGTCTACAGGAATGCCAGTACTTCAAAATAAATTTTTGTTTATTTTAAATTAAATTATATAAAGTACATACATAAAAAGATAAAATATATTTAGTTAACTTAAATTTTGCTTCTTTTACGCATCTTCAGAGTAGTTAATACATATTTTTGTATTTAATTATCTAAAATAAGAATACAAAAAGCTGATATGTAGCCATACATGTCACAAAAACAAGTATATATATATATATATATATATATATATATATATATATAATGTATTTTAATAAATAGTTTTACATTTTTATGGCGAAAAAACTTTTTGAAAAGCATTCACTACAGAAATAGAAAAATATTTTAATTGATTACAGGTTCATTAATGTTTATACTTGATGATGCATCAAATACTACTTTCAAACATTAGAAATGAAAATAACATTTTGCCGTTTGTAAAATCCTGTGTAAGAAAGTTATGCAACTGAAAGTCTTTATTAACATCTACCATTTTAGTAAAAAGTATTTGCAAGATATCGAGAATTAAATTCTGAATGTGGTAAAAACATTAAAAATTTTCAATTAAAATGTGTGTATTATACAAGATAAGTTTGTGTGCATATATTTAATTTAAAAGTATATTTCTACATGGTAAAAAAAGTCATGTTTGAATACATAATTCTTTTTCAAAAAAATAAAAACTATAAAATATTTAAGTGTATTTATTAATTGTGATATGAGGATTTCTTTAACACAACGTCTGTTTTTCAGAATTTGACTGGCATAAATTTGTCACTTAGCTGTACACATTTTCTTATCTCTCTCAGTATGGATAACAAATATGCATTTATTAGTATTTGGCAAATTTGTAGAAGAGTTATCAAAATGTAAAATTCAATGATTTTAATGATAAATTCCATATAAAAACTATACACATGTTATTGAAATATCAACATTGTTTTTACAAAAATCTATGTAACCCCAGCTGAAATGAAAAGCATAAAAATAGT
The DNA here is from genome assembly GCA_019973935.1 of Trichonephila clavipes. Taxonomy (NCBI): domain Eukaryota; kingdom Metazoa; phylum Arthropoda; class Arachnida; order Araneae; family Nephilidae; genus Trichonephila; species Trichonephila clavipes. The sequence continues at coordinate 75,031 of BMAU01002944.1, read as the reverse complement.
CTGTATTTTAATGTTTACATAAGTATTAAAGTTTAAAAGGCTCATGTATATTGATATTATCCTGTTTATATAAATTTAAGTCCTGAATAAATTTGTTGCATTGAGTTCTTGGTTGGGTGGGAGGAGGTGTGGTTTCAGAAGGCGGGAACCAATAGGGTAATACTAGAAAGACTTTTTTCGGCAACTTGCATATCAAGGGTTGCTATTGTTTAAGAGAGATATCGGACTGATACTCTTTACCCGCGACTCGGAGAAAAAACTTGAGTGAGTGAATGCGAGATTTTATGGCGCAAGAGCCAAATCTGGCTATACTGCGCCAAACATTCGTGAAAATCTGTGATCCAGACGGGAAAAGAAAGAAAGGATAAATTTAATGACAAGAAGGAGGGTCGAAAATAGAGAAGGATCACTCCCAGGTTCATGAGACTCATGTATACCAAAGATATTAAACCCCTTGGGAAAAGGAAAAGATCACTAGGGTACCTCGGTATTGTGACACCCGTACTCACCTAAAGAAGGTGAGCCCCTGAGGGGGGAAAAAACTTAAGCTATTGATATCAGAGCAAATAAATGGGATAAAGAGTCTATACTACTAATAAAAAAAAAGTGGAAAAATTTAGAATTATTAGAATTTTTTTAGACATAAAATTAATTTTTATAAGCGAGTCTAAAATGAGAAAAGCTTGCTGCTTATAATCTTAAGTTGCTTTAAGAGAATAGGGAGAATTTCTATAAATTTGGGAAATTGCTTAATGAGGTTGATAATTATTTTGAAAAAATTAATTAAATTTTGTATATCAGTTGTACTATAATCATTATTGAAAAGAATCTGGGGTTGACTTTGTCCTTCCATAGTTTCCTTGCTTGAATCAGGGATATTATTTTTAGAAGAATAGGCACTGAAATAGTCAACGAAGGAGATTCCTTCAGTTACACTTTTAATATATTAAAACTTTCGTTTCTTTTTTTTTTGTTAAAAAGGGGGGGTCCCTTTTGGGTTTGGGGAATTTGGGACACATGGTGAAGCATGCAGTATGCCTGTACACTTCTCAATTTATACAGAAGGGATTCTCCTGCCATTCATTGATTTCATAGTCCTTGTATAAATGATCTTTACTGGGCTTAAGGCAACAAGGCTTTGGGTGGCAACTGGCTGCCATATGATACAAATTGCTGCTTTTGAAACATTGAGTGGGATACCTCGAATGAGGTATCCCTCAACTTTTACTTGCATGTACCCCAAGTAGGTGAGATCAAAAACTGGCAAATTATGTTTGTTTCTCGGAAGAGAAACTAAGAAAAAAGGATTATTGGTTACTGCTGGAACAGTGGAACCAAGCTCGTCTAAATCGGTTTGGTACCAACTGTTTTAGTGAAACAGGGGAGTCCCTAATTACAACTTTAATAGGTTTTATTTTTTGGAGTGGCTGCGGTAGCCCAGTGCTCATGGTATTGAATTATGTCAGGCATGTCATAAGTTCGTGCCCAGTACCACTGAAGATCCGCCGTGTAGGGAAGCCTTGCACGTTAAATCTCTCGAAAGCTCAAACGTCCTCCCGTTGTCGTGGTGTGGTAGTTAGGAGAGGAGGTGCCAGCTGAGGTGTCGTTCTTATCACTTGACAATGGTTCGAAATGACGAGGTCCGTCACTCAAAGCCCTCGTGTAGCTGAACAGTGCGACGTTAATAATCACTCACTTTTATTTCCTTCGGTGGGACAACGTAGAATTCGAAGTCGTTATTCTCCTCCAAGGAGTGAATAAGACTTCTATGCTCTTCGTCTGCATTTGAAAATAATCTGATAAAATCACATGTTTTATATTTAATTCTGGAAATTTTTCATAAAGAATTTTAAGTTGTTCCCTATGGTTAGATTTGAATTTAAGCATTATAGGGATGGGAGCTTGCGTTTAAGAGCTACAATTTCATTTTCAGGAGTGAGTGCGGGCTCGACATCTTGTTCTAAGTTTTCGAAGTTATTTTTAGTTAGAACTGGTTCAGGGGTTTTACCAAGCAAATTGGGTCTTACGGATTTTATTAGGAAAGACAAAGTCATCCTGATTTTCTTTAAATTCTTTGCACTTTTTGACTTTCTTCTTTTTTTTACATTTTTTTAAGCAGCTGCGGCTTGAACTACTTTAATTGTATTAATTTCGTTAATTTCCGCCTGAGTAGGAGGAGAAGAATGTTTGGGGCATTCGGGTTCAATAGAAGGTGGTAAAGCCTTAAGCTCTCTTACCAAAGTTTTCCTTTCTTGAAGTGCCTCCGAAAGCTTTGAGATATAATCATCAGTAGGATTTCCTGGCATTGGGTTGCCGATCAGTTGATTGTAGACAATGATTTCTTGTTCAACCTTTTGAAATTTTTCCATAGTCGTTTTTAGTCTGAAACAATCATACACAGGCTTCGTAGTTTTTGAAATGCCGGAACGTGAAGAAACTGATTATTTTTATTTTATACAAAGTCTGCATTTTTCAGATTGCAAATCCATGTAGGATTCTGAATCACTCGTCATACTGCTAAATAGAAGCGGACCCTTGACCATAAAAATCCTTAAAAGGGCTGCAAAGAACTTGATGTGCTCTCTCTGACTTCTAAAAAATTTGGAAGCTCAGACATGGGTCTGAACTGCTCGACTTCTCAGCTATCCTGATAGAATGATGGGGCGGATTTTTACCGCTGATTTTTGTGAATGAGGTACCTAGGCTGCGCCAGCAGCCTTCAACCCTCTGTATGTTTTTGCGATGTTCATGGTGTTGCATCTTTGGTTGGGGAAAGAGGGCGTGACTTCTGAAGTGGAGATCCAATAGGAGTGAAGGAGACATCTGCTATGGAAGTGAGCATTTTGATTGGAGGATGAAATTGAGTTTTGGGATTGACTGCACAAACTTGGGGAATGGAAAAAAATTGAGAATAAAATAGGAGTTAAATTTTGACAAAAACAATAAGGAGAAATAAAAAAATTTTAAGAGAGAAATTTAAAGGGTAAATTTAATAAGGGTAAATCAAACTTAATCCATAAGTGCTTCTGCGAGGAGTCAGGTTTTTTCTTCTTCAGAATTTGCATTTTGAAATCAGAGAGAAGGTCGAGAATTTTTTGAATTTTATTTACTAAATCAGAAATATATATAATATTAAAAAGTTCAAGAACTTGTACTATAAGTCAGAGGCATTATTCTCTTGACTAAGCAATCCACAAGAGCTATATTTTTCTTTCTTGTTATTGATAATGGTTTGATTTGGGGTGCTCCACTAACAATATTAGCGAAGGAAGTCTCCTCTCTAATCCTGATTCTGGCGAAATTTTTCTTTTTCTTTGGGTCAGCAAAAGGGGCATCTTTCTTTGGCTTAGAGAATTTGGGACTTTTTGTATAACATGCCGAGTGACCATAGTCTTGGCAATTAACACAAAAAGGGTTTTCTTGCCTTTCTTTTATTTCGCAGTTTCTAGTGGCGTGTTTTTTGCCGCATTTCAAGCATCTTGGTTTTATATGGCAGTTCTCAGCAGTATGAAAACAGTTATTACAATTAAAGCATTGAGTTATTCTTCTAATGAGAGGTAACCCTTTACTTTAACTTGTAAATAACCTAAATGAGTTAGGTCGAAAATCCTTTTGTTTGAGTCGTTTCTCAGAAGAATTACTTGGAAAAAGGGGAGGGGGTTTTAGTCCTTTTCGAGATAAGCTGAGTACAGCTTTCTATGACGTATCCTTCTTCTAGATCATTTTAGTGTCTTCAATTTTAGAGAAATCGGGAGAGCTTTTATTACAACTTTTATCGGCCTATCTAATTTGAGATGAACAACATAGTATTCGAATTCTTTATAGGCCGCCATAACGTGGATAAGACTTCGATACTCTTCAAAATTCGGGTAAATTTTGATGACATCACCTGAAGTTTTATTTCTTATGTTCGGGAATTTTTCGTAGAGAAAATTTAATTTGCTCCCTGAAATTATTTTTAATTTTAAGCATGATAGGAGGGGGAAGCTTAGGCTTGGGAATAACTTCTTCAGTTGTTACTTAACTTTCAGTCGCGAGTGGTTGCTCGACATCCTGTTCTAAGTCCGAGAAATGATTACTCATTTCTACGGGATCCTGGGTTGAAGTGCGGGAAAGAGGTCTGGCAATCTTTTAGGGAAAAATAAACTCATCCGCGTATTCTTAGTTTTTATTTTTTTACGCTTTTTTTACTAAACGTTTTCTTTTTACTTCTATTTTCAATTAAATCATCCCTTTTAGAGTTATAATCATTAGAATTAATTTTGTCGACTACTTCAGAAGGGGGGATTTTATGATTCTTGCAGTCATATCTAGTGCAGGGGGGATCCTAAGCTCACTCACAATTTTCTCCTTTTTCCTGGCGATGGCCTGGCTTTTCATCCGATATTGCTCGAGTAAGATTTCCTGGAGCTGGGTGAACGATGACTTTCCTTTTCTTGTAGTGACTGATGAAGGGCGTAGATACCTGTGACAGTATCTCTGAGCTTTTAGCTGGCGGTTAGTTAAAGATGTCTTGACAGCGAGAAGTCCATACTATTGCTAAATCGATCATGATAATTTCAATCCATCAAACGGCTGAATCTCTCGATTATCTATCTAAAAACCATTTTTGCTTACAATCTATATGTATACACTATATCTATACTCTTTCCCCTCTTTTTAATGTCTTATTAGAATGGTGCGGTTCGCTTAGGAGTCTTTGGGAAGCTGGGTATATTAGATACCCTCCGTCTCATATCTAAAGTATCATAGTTCTTTTAATAAGTTGATTATAAGAAATTAAAGTTAGGAAACAAATCAGTCCATGGATGACGCAAGCGTCTGTTCGTTGAATGCAGTCCAGGAGTCAGCTCCTGATTGGTGAGGGGCAGTGACGTCACTGGTTGGGCGTGGAGTATCTCTCTCCCTGAAGTAAGTGGGCTGACAAGATGATTGATGAGGGTGAGTCCTGGTCTTTTTTGGTCGGCGCGTGTCTCGGTCATGAGTATTCTTGGTGGTATCGTGAGCATCGTCGAGGGAATGATTGATAGTGGAAAAATCAGAACTGTCATGGCGGAGATGTCAGGCTGGGGATGAATGACGTCTAGCAGTAGGACCGTTAAGAACGGCCGTGTTGAAAGGATGCAACATCATTGGTACAGGGCAGTGCAAGAGAATCCTCTCTATTGGTTGGGCAAGGGTTGGGTAGATTTTAAGGAAGTAAAGTTTGAATGTTAGAGCGGGGTATAGAATAAGATTGAAGTTAGTAATGGAGTTTAGTATAGATGAAAAATTTAGGATGACTTGGAAAATTAACTTAATCGTCCTCTTCGTCGTCAAAGAAAGTTAAAATCGCCTTCTACATATTAGATTTTCCTTTAATGTTAGAGAAAGGGGGATCTGAAATATTTATCAAGCTAATTTGTTGTACAAGTGTGGATAGGGCCTGGATCGTTTGTTGAAAGGTCAGAGAAATGAGATCTAGTATTTGGTTTTGATTACTATTTCCTGAAGGTAGAGTGGGAATTGCGATGTCTGTGTTTTGTGTAGTCGGTTGTTCTGTAGCTGGGGCAGGTGTGTAGTGGGGTGCCATCTGTTGGGGGGAGCATGGAGTGAGACGTTGTTTTAGTGATAGTGGCATAGGAGGTGTTGGACCTAACGATACTATTGACGGTATTGGTGTAATTAGTTTTAATTTCAGTGCCTTCGCGGGGCTTTGGGTACAGGGGACATTTCGAGTAGTTGGCCATGTGGCCGTAAATCTGACAGTTTATACAGAATGGTGAATCGACCCTTTTGATCTGGCATTCACGTGTCTGGTGATCATTTCCGCACTTGATACATCTCGGGGTGAGATAGCAGTTGTCTGCCGTGTGAATGAATAGGTTGCATTTGAAGCATTCGGTTGCCTCTTTGCAATCAAATCCTTCCACTGAAATATTTAAGTAGCTTAGAGTTTTAAGAGTAAAAATTTTTGAGTTTGAGAGGTTCCTTAGGAGTGAAATTAAAAATAGTGGTAGTAGTTGTTTCGTAATATTGCCTGTTAGTTGTGTCACCCGATCGACGGTGATTCCCAGATCAATAAGGTCGTTTTTAATGTCTATTGTAGAGGTGTCACGTGGTAGTCCCTTGATGACTACTTTGATAGGCCATTGTGTTTTGGGGGTGATAGCGTAATGTGGTAGTTTAACGTTTTCAAGAAAAGTGTTAAGTTCGCGTCGCTGATCAAACGTGTCGGTGTAGAGTTTGAAGTAGTGACCAGACTTTTTTTTTACTTCTTACGTAGGGTGTTTTAGTGGTTATGAGTTTCATGTGTGACCTAAATTTGTTAGTGATTTTTAACATGGTGGGGGGAGGCAGATTTGAGGTGGTGGTGTTTGCGTTTTGTGTAGATTTGTTGTTCGATGTGTTGGCGGCGTATGGAAGTGTGGGTGTAGCTGCTACCTTTTGCGTATCTATAACTGAATTTTCTAACGGGGTAAATTTATTAACAAGTTTAATATTAAAATTTAGTTCTGGAACAGAGTTTGATCTTTTGTTTTTAAAAATTTTCCTTAGTGGGGGGGGGAGGTGAAGCCGTCTATGCTATCTTTTCTTTTGACTGATGGTTTAGGGAGAGGGGGAAAATCCTGAATGTTGTTAGTGTTAGTGGGAGAGTTAACAGTGGTACTATGAAAATTACAGTTTGGGGTGTCACAGGGGGGAAGAGAGGATAACTCACTTACCACGTGTTGTAGCTCGTTCTCGAATTTGCCTTGAAATTTCAGTTGATCCTCGATGAGTAGTCCCTCGGTGATTCCATTACCGTTAAATTTGTTGAAAGCATTACATGAAAATTGAATGGCAATGTTGAGGTACTTTATCTGTGTGTTCTGAGAAGGCTAGTTGTCTCTGGCAGTAGGATTCCACAAGTGATTCAGGTCGTGAAAAAGTTGGAGAAGAAAAATCCATAATGTTGTCCAAGTTCCTTGTAGGAGCTCGATACAGCCGGTTTTGTCGTATTTGTTGAGACTCTCCCTGCCAATTGGAGGAGGCCAGTCGTAGAGGGTGGAGTCAGGAGTGAAGTTTGTCGAAATCGGGAGGTGGAAAACTAGCCACCCTATTGGTCGGGTCCAGTGGCGCACACAGGAATTTTTCAAAGGGGTTGAAAGTTCACTATTCTTGTATCATGCTCCTTTTGATTTTGTCGATTTTCAGGAACAAAACACAGTAAAAAACTAATTATTGAATAAATAATTAGCATTAATTAATAAAATTAATCATTAATAACAAATAATTAAATTTTCATACTATGTACTTAGAATTGTAATCAATTGGAAAAAAATCAAGGGCTTTGGGGGGGTCCGGATCCCCAAGACGTCCCCCCTTGTGTGCGCCACTAGTCGGGCCTCTCTCCTTCCATAGGAAGGTCGAGTTGCCGTATACTAAGAAATGGTAGAGGGGAATTTTTAAGAATTTTAACAAACAAAATTCTTGATAGATACAGTAAAATTTGATAGTAAAAATGGGTTAAAGTAAAGCGGCATTTTTGGTTTGGTAGACGAAAGTTGAAGCACAACTTATGCCCATTAGTCATTTTTATTAGTGAAATGCTAGTAAAAGTTACCTATTCAATCTGTGCTATTTGCATTTCTTAGCTGTAGTCCCAGTTCTAAAAGAAAAGGGTAATCAGCGAAGCGTTTGAGAAATTTCAAAAAACGCATTCATGACGCCGAAGGGTTGTTCAGTATTATTTTCATTATTATTTGATTGGGGGGTATCTTTGAGATGGGCTGTAATTGCTTCTGCCGACCTGGACTCGTTTGATTTTGTATCTTGTTGCATGCCTGTCAGGGTGCTTACTCAGGAGAGGTCTTTTCTAAAGATGTTATGCACCTTGGTATTATTATTATTATTGTCACTGTTACGGTATTGGGAGGCTTCTACCTTTTTCTGTTTAATTTTGGAGAATTTATCGCATTTTTGTTAGAGTTGGCTAGATGGCCTTTTTCGTTAAAATTTATACAGGTAGGGTTCTCTGTTTTTTCTTTGATGGGGCAGACCCAGTGTGGTGCGGCTGAAAGCATTTGAGGCACTTGGTACGCATGTGACAGTTTTTTCACTAGTGGTTAAACAGGTTACAATTGTAACACTGCATAACCCCGGGCGTCGGTTAAAGGTGTCTACCTTCACAGCCAGGTAGCAACACTTTTTCAGAGTGAAGATGTCTGGGGAACCCGTCGATTTTTTAAACTCTACCATGAAAATGTGGAGTTTAGTTTTGGTCTTCGCTTTGGTGAGCTGTGCCACCTTTTCTTCCGTAAAACCTTGTTTGGTTAAGTCTTTTTTGATGTCATCGATATATTTCGATATCGGTAGCTCTAATTACAATCTTCTGGAGACGGGAGGTCAACGGTTGGACGAAGAAGTGCTCCTCTCTTATCTCAGTTAGGTACGAAGTGATGGCACGCTGCTCATCATCGCTACAGAGGAAAATCTTAAGGTTGACAGGATAACTTTACGTTGGACTTGGAGTATTTTCTATTAATTTTTTGCACAACTAAGTTAAAATTCTGTTTGTATCGGAACCAGATTGGGGGAATTTTAGGTGTTGCAACTGGAACCGTTGCTTGGTCCGAGGTCGGTGTGTCGATAATTTTTTCAGCTAGCCTGCTAAATCTATTATACAACTTTAGGGATATCATTTAGTTTGACTTTCTTGGGATGTTTCTTTTTGGAAACAAAGCCATCAGTGGTGGGAGGCTTTTTTTATTTATGTTTGCTATTAGCAACGTTTTTGTTTTTATTATCTTTACTCGCTTTTCCAGCGTTTTTATTTTCCTTAGAATTATTTGTTTTTACCACAATTTTGTTATTTATGAGTGTCACGTGTCAATTTTGTTATTTATGAGTTATCGTGAGTGTCACGAGTTTGAATAATTTGACGGACCAAGTCCTTCCGACTAAAATTTAATAAAAACAAAAAGGTAACATAAGTTATTGTGGGTTTCGTTGTGTAAAGTAGTTATTACCCACGTCAGCAATACTGAAATCCTTCAGCTTCTCCGAATATATCATCCGGCTGGCAGGTGCGCACGCAGGCATCTTCACGCATACGTCATACTCGCAGTCATCATTACGCAGGCGTCAACATCCCGCCCGGCCTTGCTATGTACACATGCAAGAACTTAACAATTTGTATCTTAACATAAGTAATAAATTTTAAACATGAATTAATACTAATAAATATTAAGTGAATATATATAATTGAATATCAAATTTCAGCAGAGAATTAGCTTAAGTTCTCAAATAATAAAATACATAATATAAAGAAAATTGTAATATATAGTAAGTAATTTGATACATGAGACAATATCACAAATTCTAACAATAAATTCCAAGTTAATAATATCATAGATAACCATACACATTTAATTTTCAATAGGCAGTATGCTCAACCTATTGATAGACCTTTTATAAATACCTTTACCAGTTTTAATGTCTACAACTCTAACTTTCTTATCCTTCCCCATGTATATTTTAACAACACGTCCCAATAACCATTTACAAGGAGGAAGATTTTCTTCTCTTATTAAAACCATATCTCCCAATTTGAGATTTTCTTTATTAACAATCCATTTCTTTCGTTGTTGCAGACTATTTAAATATGAAAGGCTCCACCTTTTCCAGATCGTTTGAACTGATTTAGTTATTCTCTGCCAAACATTTAAACGATTTGATTCGCATTGCAACAGAGACGGTTCCACTATAGCTGTGATCGGTCTCCCGATTAAAAAGTGAGCTGGGGTTAAAACCTCCAAATCATCTACGTCAGATGAAAGTGGTGTAATAGGTCGAGAGTTCAAAATTGCTTCAATTTGCGTTATTAAAAAGTCAATAATTCTTCATAACTAAATTTTGAGTTTCCTGCAACACGTTTAAAATGATATTTTAAAGATTTTATATTAGCCTCCCATAGACCTCCTCAGTTTGGGTTTCTAGGGGGAATAAATGACCATTCAATGCCTTTTTCTGCGAAAAACGCAAATAAAGACTCTTCTCTATCTCTTACTAATTTGGACAAAGCTTTTATTTCTCGATTAGCGCCTAGCATGTTAGTACCATTATCCGAAAATATTTTATGACACTTACCCCTTCTTCAAATAAATCTTTTCAATGCAGCAATTAAAGCTTGCGAAGTTAAGTCACTGATTATCTCTAAGTGAATGGCCTTTGTTACAAGGCAAATAAATATACAAACATAAACTTTAATTTCAGGACCTTTCCTCTGATATTTATTTTTGATAAAGAAGGGTCCACACACAAATCAATTCCAGTTGAATTAAAGACCTTATCAGGAGTTATTCTTTCTTTTGGCAAATCGCCCATTTTTTGAGAACAAGTTTTAGGATTAAATTTAAAGCAAATTACACAGTTATGCACAACTTTTCTGCAAATATTTCGCCCGTGAATTGGCCAATATTTAAGTCTAACCTGATAAAGTAAATGTTGGGGCCCAAGATGAAAATATTTCTCATGGTAGTATTTAACAATAATTTCAGTTAGTTTACTTTTCGCAGGAAGCAATATAGGATGTTTACTCGAATAAGGAAGTCGAGAGTGTTTCAGTCTTCCACCTACTCGAATGATTCCCTTATCATCTAAAAATGGGGATAAATTTAAAATCTTACATTTATTACAAATGTCATCACCATTTTGCATAGCTCTTATTTCCGTATAGAATGAGCTAAGCTGTACTTGTTTCATTAAATAAATTTCTGCTTCCTCCATCTCATCTGAAATAAGAGGTCCCCTTTTCTTGTTAGTTGGATTTCTAATGTTAAATAGAAACCTGTAAAGAAAACTTAACACTCGAACGATAGTTAGAAACCTATTACTACGAGAAAGTAAATGATCAAAAATGTTTGATTAAAGTTTAAAGTCAATACAGTATGTTCTTTAGAGTCCTTCGATTTTAGTTCAGGCAAATAATCCACTTCATTCAGTTCCGGGCACTCAGAGACTGTTTCTGGGAGTTCGTTAGTTCTTAGGAAGGCTGGACCAGTCCACCACATGTTGGAAATAAGTGTATCAACACTAAGTCCCCTAGACAAGAAATCTGAGGAATTGTCTTGTCCTGAGCAATGAAACCAAGAATCAGGATCAGTTAACTTGGAGATCGCCTGCAATCTGTTGGCCACGAATTGTTTCCATCTTTTAGAAGAGCCCTTAATCCAGAATAGGACTATTTTGGAGTCTGTCCAGTGGAACACTTTGCACTCATTTTTATTGCGGATGATTTCTTGCACCCTTGAACTCAATCGAGCTGCAACTAAAGCTTCCAGAAGCTCAAGTCGAGGCAAAGTAACTGCTTTCAGGGGTGCCACCCTCGTTTTTGAAGTGATGAGATTTACGAGCACTTCATTTTGTTTTCTTACTTTGACGTAAGCTGCTGCTTCACAAGCGAGTTTAGAGGCATCACAGAATATGTGAATTTCAATGAGATCACTTACCTCATCATTCGTTGAATCAAGAACTAACCTTGGAATTCTAAGATGATCTAATAGGTGCAGTTCTTTACACCAAATCAACCACTTTCCCTTTAACTTTGGAGGTAAAATTTCATCCCAAGTTATTTTTTTATACAAAGTTCCTGTATGAGGCATTTTATTCTTATAGTAAAAGATGAGAGCAATCCCAGGGGATCAAATATCTTCCCTATTGTTTGTAACATAAATCTTTTAGTATTTTCGTTTATCGAAACGAATTCCAGCAAACCTTTAGTATCCAACGTCAGACAGCCATCTAGAGTTTGCCAAGCCATGCCTAACACTTTTGTTTTGTTTGTTCCCAACCTGAGGGATGCATCCATAGGATGTGTGTCGAAACCTTCAGCCGCCCACTGAGCCATTAAAACGGTATCATTGCTGATTCATTTTCTCATCTCCATTCCTGCTTCTTTCATAATATTCTTAGCGTGGCGAGACATGAAAAGAGCTTCTTCTCGAGTATCCTGTCCCGTAATCCAATCATCCACATACATGAAAGAATCTAAATGTTGTACAGTTATGGGATGAATTTCGTTATATTTCTCAATGTGATATTTGATTGTTGCTGCTAATAGAAATGGACTAGAATTAACTCCAAATATCACCCTTTTAAATCTATAAACTTGCAAAGTGAGCTTTTCCCCAATACGTGGATTACTATCTGTCCATAGAAACCGTACAAAATCTTTATGCTTATCCGCCAAGCAAATTTGAAGAAAAGCCTGACGAATATCCGATGATATGGCAACTCGATTTAGCCTGAAATTAATTAAAACATCTAAAAGATTAGGATTCAAATTAGGTCCAGGCCACAAGCAATTGTTCAGTGATAGTTCGTTAGCTTGGTGTGAAGCTGCATCAAAAACAATACGAGTAGAAATAGTAACACGACCCTCCTTTTTTATCGCTTGGTGTGGTAAGTAATACATTAGTTTGTGTACATTAATTTCAGTATCTTTGACTTTTTTCTATGATTCCTTGATTCAAATAATCTTGAATCGTTTTTTGTATTGAGTGTAAAGCGTTTTATTCCTTCGTAACCTTCGCCATAAACTCCGGAAACGTTGTTTTGCCACAGAAATGTTATTCGACAATTCGTTCCAATGTTTACGAAAAGGTAATTCAACCACACACCGATTATTATTATATATTGTACAGTTTCCTTAAAAATATTCATAGCTTGGTCATCTTTCCGATAGCAAAGGTCATCTTTTATGCCAAGGGATTCGAGCTCAAAAAACAGCTTTAATGTATCCTCAACAGAGTCATTATCTTTAAGAAAGTAACATGAAAAGTTATTAGAATTGGTTCCCTGGAGTCGTCCACCAGCAATCCATCCAAATTCAGTTTCCCTGAACAACAATTCTTTATTTACTTTATATACGTTTTCTTTAATTATTCTAAAGAAAATATCCGCATTCAGTAAAGCGTGAATTTCCTTAGCTTCGTAAAAATAGGGATCTGATAATTCTAAAAATTCAGGAATTTTTATTTCCGAAACATCTAACGTAACACTTGGTGTCAACCCGGTAATCTTTTCAGTCACAAAAAATTCTACGTTTTCTCTAAAAGTACCACTTTTATTAGAAATTAAAGTATTAGTTTGTCCCTTTACATTTTGTTTTGATGAATTGAGTCCTGAAACTGAGGAATTTATTTTTTCTATTGTAATGCCAAGAAAATCACACATTTTTCTGGATATAATATTAATGTTAGACGCTGAGAGTAAAAAATTACGGGACATTTTAGTTCTCGGCCTTCATTATTTCGTAAGAAAACGCTACCAGTTGATATTAACACGTTCTTTCTATGTTGAGAAGCAGTGCTACTCAAAACTGTGTTCTGTGTGGAAGAATCTACCACATCCGATTCCCGGTCCCCCGTGTTAGTTAGTACTGGAAGTTCGGCGGAGGGAATAGCCCCTTTTCTTCGGTCACCTATTGCCGCAGTACTGAGGGAGCGAGAATGTTTATAGCTACATGGGCACATATACGTCGAAGTACATTGCATCCTTTTGTGGTTTTTTCGCAAACACAGTTCACATAACATATGCAGACGGACTGGATCTAATCGTTTTGCGGGGTTTAATTCTAGAAACTTTTTGCATCGAAATATCGGATGTGAAGTTTTATCCTTATAAACCATGCAACTCTTGTTTTCAACAGATTGATTCATTAAAAGATTGGTTTTTGTTTTAAAGGATAAGCTAGGTTTTCTTAATATCGTTTTTGTTTCGACAATATTTTTATCTACGGATAAAAGAATGGTTTCGCGTTGTTCTAAAAATGCAATAAATTCATCAAATGTGGGAACATCTTTTGCTTTTAAACTCAGTTCGAAATTTTTTCGTGATTCATTATCCAATTTCTTTAGCATAATATTTAATAAAAATACATTAAATAAATTATTTTGCTCATAGTTTAATAATTTTAGAGCTCGTAAGTTTTTTTTAATGCAATCAATCATTTCACGAATTTCTTTCGGATTCTCACGTTCTATCTTCTTAAAAATTTAATATTTGTTGCACATGAATATCGACAATCAATCTTTTGTTATCATATCGGGATTCGAGTGCTTCATACAATGAAGAAAATGTATCGAAAGTGGAGGCAAATTCTTTAACTTCATTTGATAGACAGGAATTTAAATAATACAATTTCTGTGACTGAGTCAGTTGTTCGTTTGTTGTAATTAAATCATCAAATTGAGATTTAAAGTTACTAAATTGTTCATATTTTCCCGAAAAGATGGGAAGTATTATAGGTGGAATTTTTGTTTGAGCATAAGTTCCGTTTTCGTACTTGTTTTTTTCAACTGCAGTCACAGACAATGATACATTAATGGAGTTAATCAATTTTTTAACTCTTACCTCCAAATCGTGTTTCACACATTTGTATAAATCTTCTTCGAATTCCGCTTCTTCTGTTGGTTTTGCGGTTTCTAATCCAAAAAGTAGCTCTTTCAATTCTTCAATTTTCCTCTGGAGTTGGTCAATTTTCTTGAGTGTGACCTCCAACTCGGTTATGTCAACATGTTCGGACTCGTTGTCCATGAAGGTTGCAATTCTAGTAATACTTCCTTTTAAGGAAGTTTTAGCTTTGTTTAATTTTAAAATATCCATCGCGCTTTAGTTCGTGACTCCGGCTCGACGGACCAAAAAATGTTCGTGAGTGTCACGAGTTACAGTTGGTGGGAGATAGAGAAATCAGGTGATATCATGGTATGGGCGACGGGTACCTTTCGGTATGACGGGGCTTTGGTTGATCCTTCAGCTGAACGCATTTAGACAGATCAGATGCATTTAGCAGAGGATCCGCACCCCTTGAGAGCGTGACAGTGGTAGAATTTAACGTTCTATTCTATACAAAATTTAGATTTTTTATTGGAAAAATACGTGTGCCAAACCAGGAATAATTTAAAAAATAAGACCCCCACTGCGTGTAACAATACATATGGAAAGTTTTCAAACCCATTAACACTATATCAAAATATTTTTGTTTAGAATTGATTTGTATAAATGCGACGTAAATGAACAATCAACTATTTTCTCACATTTATTTTTTTAGATTTATGGGAATAATTAATATTTAATTACTGAAGATATACAACTGAAGATAACTTGAGATATTCAAAGAAATAACAACTAAGTATATTTGAAAAATTCGAAATTAAATGAAACTTTTTTGCTAAGCTTCACAAAAGCGTTCTCCCTTCCTTTTTAGCACACTTTAATAAGTTTCACTTGTATGTAATGGAATTTTTGGACTCGATTTTTACCCACTTTAGAAAGTCAGATTAATTCGAAATTTTGCACATTTGTCAAAAACCGATGAGAATACAACATAAATATTAATTAATAAATTTACAATGTTTTACAACAATTTTAATTAATACAATAATATTTCCGTTTTCCTGATCAAGATCGTTAAAAATAACGATTTTAGCAATTTCGGGTTTTGGCGACTAATTCCAGACTACTGAAAGACCCTACTCCTTAAAAAAGTGCAACCCTAAAAATGAAAACGTTTGTTATTAATACCAATAAACAAACAAAAAAGTGATCTTTATGTAAAAAAAAAAAAAAAAAAACCTCGCACATGTGAATAAAATTTATTTTCTAACTGCTAAATATTTTTTATTTTTATAAAGCATTATATTTAGAAGTGATTGTACGAATTAACATTACAGCAATACGTTTAAAAGGTGATAAATTTATGTTCTAACTGCTAAATAGTTTTTCATTTTGATAAAGCATTATGTTTAGAAGTGATGATAGGAATTAACATTATGGAAATACATTTAAAAGGTGATAATATGATTGACATTTAACATTTCCTCTTAACACATTTTATTAGTTAGACTTGTATCTATAGAGATGGAATCTTTGAAATATAACGATTATGGGGCTCATCCGTGGCCGCGTAAACGGAGAGAATAAATACCCTTCAGACCCTTTAATTAATATCCATTGAAGAGCAAGACTAATTCCAGCATTCACATAAAATTCTGGCTTCAAATATAAAACTAAAGGATAAATTCAACAAATAATAAATGATAGTTTTAAAAACTAAAAAAACAGCCTTTGATTGTAGATCAAACTAAAAAATGAAAAATAAATTCTAGATTTAAAAAAAACATTTTTAAAAACCCGCTTTTTTATAGTGAGCCGAATTAAAAAGTAAAAAAATAATTCTTTACAAAATAAAATGAATAACGAGAAAATTGATGTCATTGTGGTAAAAGCGTGGGGTGTGTGCTTTGTACTACACTTTTACACAAACTCAGCATTTCGGAATAGAGCTAGTAAGATATAACAATTAGTATAGAGCAAACCAACCTTTTACCACAATGACATAATTATTTTCTCGTTAATCATTTTATTTTTATATTAAGAATTAATTGTTTACCTTTTAGTTCGATCCACTATAAAAGCATGTTTTTTTTAAACTATAGTTTTTGACGTGTTTTTATTTACAAGTACTACCGTAAAGCTTTCCATTGGGGCGCTGCTGTCATTAAGACTCTTCCTTTTGCGGTTATAGCAAAATCCCTATTTAGCTAAGAAAATTAACAAGGTTTTTAGGAAAGATATTGAAATAAATAATATAAAATCCTGAACTTGAAATGTATAGATCAAATTCTATCCATACAGTTCAAAATTACATTAGAAATTTGAAAAACTCAGTGGCATTTCAATGTATTCCTGTAGATTACACCAGAAGTAGGAATGGAAGTCTTTCAGTTTCGGCTCAAAGTTGTTTACAAAGTAGAACTTGTCCATAAGATAAATACATCAATACTTTTAATGCAATAAAATATTTTACCACTTTTTAAATACATGTTAATTTCAAAACTATAAATATTTCAAAAATTAGATATCTTTCTTAGACAGGTATGGTCAGAGATGGTAGACAACTGCTTTTAGACCGTCGTCTACAACGATGGCAATGATAATAACCGCGAATTTTCAGTGGTAATCTGTCTTCTGAGTAAGCTGTATCTTCAGTTCAGTAAAATCTTGAAACACGCATACAAAAAAAAGGCTCATTGAATTTGCTAGCAATGTGTACGCTCGGCCTAACTGTCTTTTAAAATTTGGTTGACTGTTTACAAAATTTGCACTTTTATTGAAGCCAGAAAGTACCACAGAATAATATCGTTGGTTTGAGTACCCAGCTGAAATATTGGCCACACGAAGGCGCTGCTGTGCGCACCTCTGTATCAAAATTGTAATTAATGTTAGTGTGTAACTTATATCGTAGAATGTAAGCCGCATTGCAGCAAGCTCGTACCTAATTAAACATTACTATACGAAAATTATGTCATGGAACTGCTTATTATGGACTGTCTAATTCGCACTCATTTCGATTGGTTTGTTTTCGAAATAAAGAACTCTTTTCTTCGTTTATAATTCGTCACAACCTCATATCAGTAGGTATTTGAGTAACTGTAAATGATTGACTTTTGCCCTTTGTTAAGAGCACAGAATAATAAAAAGGAAATAAACACATTCGTTAGAAAATATTTTCATATTTATTTATCCAACGCCCGTGCTTGGCTTCTTGACCATTTGATGCCGAGCCTTCCAGTATGGACTGGCGATATTGCATTCAACTTTGACTTTTTTTACTTCAAAGAGAGGGCTGTGAAGTGGTTCCTTCACTCTGCCTCTTATCTAGCATTGAACGGAAATTAGAATTTTCAGGTGCCAACGCCGAAGGCGTGTATACCTAGTATGAGAAGAATAGGAAATCCATGATGAAATTTAATAAAAATCAACAACCCCTCAAAAGGAGGGGGAATGAACGAGACGTCTACGACGCCCACCGAACGAGCTGGGCGAACAACCCAGAAACAGGTTGGTGACGAAGCGGCTTGAATGAAAGGAAGGACCAGGAAGGAATCCATCGCCGAAAATGCACATGGAGGGGGGAGGTGACAGTCAGAACTGACCCTGTTTCGATTTGCAGTAGAGCATTTGGTGTTGTAGATGTTTGAAATTAATGTTTATTTGTTGAGTTACGGCGGTTTGAGCGGGATCTGCCATTTTGCTGTGGCATAGGCGTATTTCAATTTAGGATGTGGATAAGTGAACATTGTTTATGCTCGAATAATTGGATTGTCATGATTTTCGATTGATCTGAAAACATTCCTAGCTAACTTAGTGATGTAAGTAGAAATCTCGGCTCCATGTGTAGGTCGTAGTGAATAACATCATTTCTAACGTACCAAGGTGCATTAGTAATGAGTCGAAGTATTTTATTTTGGATAACTTGGATTTTTTTCATGTGGGTGGCAGCCGCTGCTCCCCAGACAGAAGAAGCATATGTTATAATTGGGCGCAGAACTTGCTTGTATAAAATGACTTTGTTTTCAAGGCAAAGTGGAGAATTCCTCCCAACAAGGGAGATAGCTAAATGAATTCTCCCCAGAATTTTTCTCAGAGATAGTCGATATGCTTTTTGTAAGTTAAGCAGCTATCAATGTGTAGACCCAAGTAACGAACTACCGAGACCCACTGTATGTTGTCATCAAATAGAATGAGTTGGAAAGGGGGTTCGATCACTTCCCATTTCCTGAATATGATTGCTTGAGATTTGTCAACGTTAATTGCAATTCTCCATTGTGTGAGCCAATCTTGTAACCTGTCAAGGAAGTTTTGCATGTTTTTAAGTGTGTATTTGAGCTGGGTACCTTGCGTAAGCATGGCGGAATCATCCGCGAACAGGCAAGTACTGACGGTGGAGTGTTCTGGGAAGTCGTGTGTGTAAATGTTGTATAAACTGGGGGACAGGGAACTACCCTGAGGGGTTCCACTTTGAATAAGTCCATTAGTAGAAAAAGCGTTATTTACACGAACCCTGAAGGTCCTGTTGTGTAAATAATTGTGAAGAATTTTAATTAAATATATATCCAGGGAATTTGAGTTTGATGAGTTTGTATGTGAGGCCATCATGCCACATCTTGTCAAATGCTCTCTTAACATCTAAGAAAACACCGACAGTGTAGAATTTGTTAGCGAAACCTTCATTTATAATATTAGTCACTCGTATCAGTTGGTGTAGCGTTGAATGGCCCTCCCGGAACCCGCATTGTTCCGGGGGAATGCAATCTATGGCTTTGCAGTGCGTTTGAATTCTTTTTAAGATTATTCTTTCGAAAACCTTAGCAGTGGTACTTAATAAGGAAATCGGCCTATAATTTTGACTAAATTTGTGGTCCTGATTTGGCTTTGGCAACATAACCACGTTTGCTTGCTTCCACTGTGTCCGAAAGTGATCTTTAATGAGGCATTGATTGTAGATTTTTGTTAAGTGTGTAATAGCATTTAAAGTTAAATATTTAAGTGCAATATTTGGTATATGGTCGGGACCCGCAGCTTTACGGTTCTGCAATCTTTTAATAATGCCTCGGACTTCAATAGGGGAAGTGAGGGGAGGTGTGAGTGTGGTGAAATTGTCGCAGTAGCTACCCACTACATTTTCGACTTCTTCGTCACAGTAGGGTTCAACATTTTCTTGAAAAGTGACTTCAAGTGTCTTTGAAAGCCTCCGCTTTTTCGAAATCAGAATAAGCCATCCCTCCTGGACCATGGAGAGGGGAATGACCGTAGCTCTTTTAGTGATTTTCCTATGTAAATTGTACAAGGAATTATCCTGAGGATTTAATGTTAAGTGAAGATATTTCCAGGTCCTGTTTTTATGTGCTTCGATCTCTAGCATTGAGGTTCAATTGCGATTGCGATGTGAGTGTTGTTCGGTGGGTAGGAGGTGTGGCTTCGGAGGCAGGAACCAATGGGGTGGTTCGTTGCACTTTTGTTGGAGTTCTAAGTCCTTCCGGACTCTAACCTCCTATCCTGGAATGTAAGTGACTGTAAAAAATTTACCATTGCCCATTTTAAAATATAATACTATAAATTAAAAATTAAAATTGTGTATGACTTTTAAAAAATTAAAATAATAATACATTAAAATTAAAAACAAAAGCTCTTTTAAGAGCTAGAAAATCTGAACCTATGAAAGCCCAAAGTGGGCGGAGCAAAGCTGGCCAATCGGGTTGCAGCGAAGAACCATGATCAGAAAGTGCGGGAAAAAAATTTCGTGAATTGGAAAAAGGAACAGAGAATGGAAGGGAGTAATCCTATTGGCCGAGCCAAAAGTTCAGCTAATATAGTATATCTAGTATCAAGAAGGTGGGAGCCAATCAGAGTCCGTTCCTCGCCCTCGTGACGTTTTTTTTATTTTCGTCCTCGTTCGGCTGTTTTCTTCCTCCAGCCTCCCCCTGCGGGGGAGTGTATTCAGATATTTATTTTCCTTGAAACTTTCTCTCCGCGAATTTGGGTATAAGTTATTTATTTTGCTGGCACCCGTTAAATCTAATTTTCGTTTCGAGCCAATCAGAGTGCTTCTGCGATTGAACAGAGTTGGATCGCAGTGGAAGAATGTGAAATTTAGGAAAATAAAAGAATTAAATTAAATAGAAATTAATCGAAATCGGGATTGACCAAGGCATCTCTTGGTCTTCTAACAGAGAAGTGGGAGAAGTAGTTTGGAATATCTTGGATAGATGGGCAGTCGTGCCCATCTACAGTATTAAAAAAGTTAGTGGAGATTTTACGGATAGTCTGTCTAATAGTGGGAATTTTAAAGTTTCTTCTGAGATCGACAATTCTCATATACCAATGGGCATCGAGAATCTGTCTAATAATTACGTTCTGAGAGCTTTCAAGTAAATTAATGTTGGTTCTTGCTGCATGTCCCCAGACTGGTGCGGCATAAGTTAGGAGAGGTTTTAAAATCAGAGTGTAGATAAGCAGTTTATTACGTCTACTTAATTTAGACTTGCGACAGATAAGGGAGTAATATTTATGGGTTACATTTTTAAACTTAGTTCTAATTTGTGTGATGTGTTGTCTGAACGTGAGGTTTTTATCAATAATGACACCAAGATATTTGGTGTGGTGAGACCAGGGGATTCTTTGGTTTTGGAGAGTAATTTCAGGGGGACTCTTTGCGAGAAAAATACTGCCTCTGTTTTTGAGGTGTTGAGTGCGATCTTCCAAACGGAGAACCATATCTCAAGGTGAGCCAGGTGTTCATTGATATCCTCAACGAGAGTGTTGAGGTTTTTGTGTCTACTTAAAATAGCTGTATCATCTGCATACATACAGAGCATGGTGTTAGTGCTTTTTAAAATATCATTAACATAAAGGTTAAATAAAACTGGGCCTAGAATTGACCCTTGGGCAATTACGGCACTAATAGGTCTAGTTTGAGAATAGGTGCGATTAATTTTAACAGAAAAAGTTCTATTACTGATATAGGATTTAATGATAAGGATTAGTGGAGTAGGAATATTATAGTT
The DNA here is from genome assembly GCA_019973935.1 of Trichonephila clavipes. Taxonomy (NCBI): domain Eukaryota; kingdom Metazoa; phylum Arthropoda; class Arachnida; order Araneae; family Nephilidae; genus Trichonephila; species Trichonephila clavipes. Next base: position 53,660 of record BMAU01002944.1, on the reverse strand, counting down.
AATTAGTTTGAAGAGTAGGCCAGTGTGCCATACTCTATCGAAGGCTTTCTGAATGTCTAGGAATACTGCAGCTGTGCATTGACCCCTATTATTTCCTTCCTTAATATATTCGACCACTCGTAGTAGTTGGTGAGTAGTGGAGAGACGAGGACGGAACCCGTGCTGCTCCGGTATTAGGATATTATTATTTTCAAGGTAATCATTTAGTCTGGCAGAAATGATTTTTTCTGCCAGTTTACTAAGGATAGGAAGTAATGAAATAGGTCGATGGGATTCCGCTAACGTGGGATCTTTCCCAGGTTTAAGGTATCCGACTACGTTCGGAGACTTTTTTTTTAAGTTTTCAAAAAATCCCTAATATTTTTACATTTTTAGTTTCACTTTTATACACAATAATAAAAAGTACAGTTAGAAATAATATATGTACATAAAAATTTGCAAAAATTAAAATTTTTAAAGAAATTTTAATCAAATTTTGGAATTTTTTCAAACACTCTATTTTTTAAAATATTTTATATTTTCCATAAAATATTGCTGCAATACATTTTTAAAACACATTTCTAGAGAATGACCTACAAGTGTTAAATTACTTCTTTTGAATCAAAAGTTATGGCCAGTCGAGCTTGCGAACTAGGAAATTCAATCAAATTATCGTAACTTTCAGAAAGAAATACAACTATAAAATAACTAAAAATTGTTCAATTTCTTAGCTTGTAGGTCATTCTCTAGATAATACCAGTAATAACATTTGTGTAAAATTTCATACAAGTATCTCTAATAGGTTTTTAGATATCATGTTTGAAATATCATGAAATTTACAAAAAAAAAAAATGATTTTGAGAAAAATGCATTTAAACTTTATAAAATCAATTTCAAAACAAAATATGACAAGTATATTACTAAAACTCTTCTGATTTATAAGTAACACTCCCACTCTTTGGAAGTTTGTGAAATTTTTTCTTTCTTTGGGCCTCCTTTTTTTTCTGGTTGATTTTATAAAAGGCAAAAAATGTTGTTTCGAGTCACCGACTCGAAAGATGTCAACAAATCTCTCATCACGCAGTATATAATTCCCTGCATTTATGCCAAATGCTTTCAAAATACCTAACACATCAATGAAAGCTTTTTTTAAAAATAATGACGGTAATATATGGGTACCCAAAAAAAATGGTTTTAGCTCGATAAAAGTTTCTTTCAAAATGATTTGCCACAAACAGGCGTTAAATGATACATTTTTATTTGTGTCTTACCGTGGAGGCAATTCTATAATAACTGCTTATCACTCTGCTTTGTGTACACAGGTTTAACAATATTTTAAAGTTTCACAGAAATACATACAATTTTTTCTGTTTATTGTTTTCTGGTGTCGTTTCCTCGTTGATAGTCACACCAGTTCTCAGCTCAAATCGGGCACGGCCCATATATGGGTTTCTCCCTGTTGGAGCAACAGTGAAAAAAATACTGCTATTGTAGCACTTAGCATAGCTTTGGCGTGATTGGTGTTAGTGCTAAAACAGTGTAGAATTTTATTAAACATAACATTGATAAGTTTTTCCTTCTCACCGAGGTTTTTCTTGCCTTTTTTAAAAATTTTCTTTTCCGACTACTCAATCTTTCTTAGAAGTATCTTATGCACTCATATGATGACATTGTTGACACCATACACATCTTTAACAGAAAAGTATCCTTGGAATCACCATCACAAAAGAAATACATATTTTTAAGATTTCGTAGTGCAAAAACATACAAAGATTTTGTACGCACTATGTTTGAAGTAAATCCCAGATGATTGCAGGAACACGCATGTATGACTGGACTTATAGAATTCTAAAAAACTTTGATAACATTTCTAAATCTAGAATTTCCCAGTGTCAATGTATAAAGTTTCTATAGAAACCACATTTAGCGATGAATGTCCATGTGTCTCTGCCGTCAACGGATATTCCACATTCTTCAACTGACATTTTGAAACATTTTATAATGTTTTTCGCTTAAAAAGCAGTGTCGTTCATGGCATCTTTAGCCGTTGGTGTAGCAGCACAGACAAGACTTTCTTTCACAAAGTCTAAATGCTCCTTTTGTAATACAAGGCCAGTTCAGCTTAGCACATAGCTTTTTCACAGGTAAATATCATCTTTCAATCACTCACCTTCTAAAAATAGGTTGCAAATTAATAACACTTTGCTTTTTTAGCTTTTCAGTAGCTGAAAAAAGGACGATAAAACTTTAATTGGAGCATTTTTCAAGTCACATTAGAAGTCAGTCCAAACATGTAATCTTCATGCAGGTACAGATTATTCTCAAAACAATTGGAGAAACACAAACTTGAAAACACACTTCCCAATTTAAATAAAATATTCTATTACCTCTTAATGTTCCACTAAAACATTCTTTGTTCTGTAAAAATACCTTTACTTATCCCAGTTTTCGTTCATTACAAATTTGAGCACTTCAAGTCAAGAACATTACAAGTCAACACTTCCACTGTTTTTGTAAATGTCTCACCAGCATAGTTGCGTTTTCAAGAGGTTAATTTGATTCATTTTTGATAATATCAAAAGCAGAATGTTCAGAAACAATTAACAATTAAAAATTGTGCAATTAAAGCAAAAAAAATCAGGTTTTTGAAGAAATTTGCGAGCAACATTCCAAAGATTCAAATCAAAACAAAAATATATGAGGTCAGAAGAAACAGATGTTGCCAATCGCAAAAGTCCAATTAAAAGATTGAAATTGTTGCCTATCAATAAAATAGTTTAAAAAAATGCAAGAAATTGCTTTTAAAATTATAATGGGTTGAAATTGCAAAAATTATGGGTAAAAAGCATGTGAAGCAGTCAACTTCCGGTTTCGATTTCACCTCTTCCGGTTTCAACTCCACCGCTGTAATAATATTTTAAACACCTGTAACTTTTTTTCTAATTATCGCACAGACAAAACAAAGGCAGATTTAGAAAGATAATTGTTTGAATTTTAAAAATATCAAATAAAAAGAAAATGTGATTTTTGACCGAAAATGACGTTTTCAACGTAGTCGGATGCCTTAAGAATCGGGACCACCACTGCAGTCTTCCAGGCACTTGGAAAGTATCTTAGATTAAGCATATTATTTATAATGTTAGTAATTTTGAAAATAGTAATAAGTGGGATATATTTAAGCATTTTATTTGTAATACCGTCTCTTCCAGGACTTTTTCGAATTTTGATCTTTTTAATGTAAGAAATAATTTCCGATGGAAGAGCGGGAGGGAATTGGTCAGTATTATTAGTATTTGCAGTGAAGTATGCATCAACAGTGTTTGTAATGTATTCGTCTTTGTGTGGGTTCTGTATGTCATTTAATTGGAATTGACTCTCTAGCGATTGAGCAATTAGTTCTGTTTTGTGTGTATCGCTGAGAGCAGTACCGGTCGGGCCGTTAAGGGCTGAAATCGGGGTGGCCTTCCTTCTAAACGCTTTAGCAGTTCACCGAAGGCAGCTGTCTTCAGTGTCCAGAGAGGTAAGGTGATCCTCCCATACTTGTTGTCTGCATAGGTTTACTTTTCTTTTAATGGCGTTTTGTAGTCTGTTTAGTGCAGTTTTGTCTTGTGGGTGTCTGGTAAATTGCCAAATCTTTCTGGCTCGGTTCCTCTCCTTGAAGAGGTGTTTGAGCACACCCTGCACAAATGGTACTTCCGAATGGGTCACTGGTTTTGAGGCTTTTTCGTGTGCGGTGAGAATCTCACTAGCGAGATCTCTGACTTGGTTCTCTATCTCAATGGTGGAGCTAGCCGTGTGGAGATAGAGATTTTCGGTGCTCGCAAGATTACTTGTAAATTTGCTCCAAGTTGTATTCAGTTGAGGGGGGGAGTTCAAATTTTGAGGTTCTTGGGAAGTGAAGTTTAATCGGATTGTGGTCCGAGCTGAGCTCGGGAATAGAATTTATTGTACATGGCCAGTTAAGATTTTTAATTAGTGCATAGTCAATGATAGAAGCAGAATTAATTCCATATCTTGTAGGGGTCGGAGGTGCAAGTACATCAATGCTATTTTTTACAATATAGTTATACAGTCTATTTCCTCTGGTGTTGCTACAGTGGCAACCCCACGAGGTATGCTTGGCGTTATAATCTCCCACAAGAATAGTTTTACTGTTGAAATTAAAAATGGTGTCGAGGGCGGCACCAAGGTTACGGAAATAGTTATTGATAGGCGGGATGTAAATTGATCCAATGAGAATGGGGTCATAATCGATGGGGGTGATAGTAATCAGAGTTACCTCGACACCTGTAAAGAGGGGCGGGGTGGGGACATGATAGTGGGAAATAAAATTTTTAATTAGGATCGCAGTTCCACCTCTGCCAGGAGCTGGGTGGGTCCTGTCGTTCCTATAACAAATATAGTTGGGGATTTTAAAAGAATGCTCTGGTCTCAGGTGTGTTTCTTGTAATAAAAAGATATCAGGAGAGTGCTTATCAATGAAATCGCGTATCTCAACAATACGCGATCTCACTCCGTCCGCGTTCCAGGAGAAAATTGAGAGTCCGGAAAAAGACTTATACATTATTAATACTTAAATTGGTGAAGGAGGAGCAAACTCCTTTAAGCAGACAATTAAGTTTGTCTGCCGGATTTGTGCAGTTAAAAGATTTTTTCATTTCGCTTAAGAGCGATGGGAAGAGGGTGAAGATCTTCTGCATTTCTAGAATGGCTTGGAGGAAACCAAACTCATTCGAATCATTTTGTATGGCATTTATTGTTTCCTTATTTATAGTTTCATTTTTATCATTATTTTTAGTTTGGCTATTATCTTTATTTTGAATAGACGCCGAGGAGTCATTCCCTCGAGCCGCCATCTGTTGGATTTTGTTGGGGTTTAAAGCTTGCGCGAAACTTAAACCGGGAATGATATGGGTATTTTGGGTGCTTTCGTTTCGTTTTCGGTTTTCGGTAGCTGATTTTCCGGTACCCTTTCTGGGTTTGGGAAAGAGGGGGCATTCAGTTGAGGAGGCCATATGGCCTTTAGTATTACAGTTAATGCAGAGTGGGTTGTCAATTTTTTCTTTAATTGCACATTGACCTGTCCTGTGGTTTTCACCACACTTCAGGCAACGCGTTTTCATGAAGCAGTTTTGACTGGCGTGATGAAAATTGTTGCAATTATAACATTGCGTTACTCTATTGCTTTTTCTAAAAGGATCTAGTTTAATTTGCATTTAGAGACAACTCTGTATTTGATAGATGTCATTGACATTATCATCACGGGTTATCTCTATTAGAAAGAGTGGAAGTTTAGCCTTAGTTGCGAATTTTTTCAATTGAGCGACCTTTTCTATTTTTATTCCTTTTGATATTAGGTCTTTTTTAATATCTTCAGGTTCCACGTCATCAGGTAGCCCTTTAATGACTAGCTTGAGTGGCCTGTTATCTGGGGGATTTATTACATAGTATTCCATATTTTTAGTTGTTAGGTATTCAGTTATTTCGCGGTGGTGATCTTCGGTTTCAGCTTCAATTTTATAATACCCTTTTCAGTATTTTTAGCAGTGGGGTGAGTTCTATGGATTTCCTGAAGTAAGAGGTTATAATTGGGGGTTATTCGCATGAAGATTGGCTTAATTTTTAGTGGGGGTTGGGTGACGTCCTCGGCGTCTTTATTTGCAGTGTTGAGGGCTGCAAAGCTATTGTTAGTATTTACTTGGTCATTTTTCTCCGTGGATACATTTTTCGCTGTTTTCTTAGGGAAAACAAAATCCTTATCTGAGCTCTTATTATTTAAGTTTTTATTGGCTTTCGCCATAAATTTTGCCGGCCTAATTAATGATAGGATCGGCAGATCTTTTGATCGCCTTTATCTTATTATTATGCATACACTGAGCAATTGGGCAAGGTAAAAATTCAGTCATCTTACCTTCTAGTGTCTGCAGTTTCGTCCCAAGGTTGAGCAGTTCTTCCTCGAGCTTCTTCGTCGTTTCCTCCATAGGGCTGGGTGAGTTCCTTTCAATCTCTAGCATAGTGGTTACATAGTTTTTCCTCGCACTAAAAATGCGGATTTCTTTATCAATTCCATGAATACTCAAACAACGACTCTCATCAGTAAGTAAAGGGGGGAAGGACTCATTGTCTTCCATATTAATGCATTGGTCATCGACCTGTTCATCCATGATGCGTCCTGCTCTTACGAGATTCAGGGCTGGAATGAATGGGGTGGTGGCGACGATTTCAGCGGTTACATTGCTATTGGTTTGTGATCTATGGACTTTAAGACTGTCTGACCCGGTAGGAAAAAATTAAACTATTGAATTTAATACGAAAAATAGATTGTGATAATCGAAATTAATGGCATTGGAAAAGAAATAATGAGTGAATTTTAAATTAGTCTATTTAATTTGGAGTTAGAGATTAATTTACTTTAATTTGACTGATCCATGATAGCTGTTAAAATGAGAAACGTTTGCTCTTTCATATCATTAGTTGCTTTGAGTGCTGGGAGAATTTGAGTTAACTTTGGAAATTGTTTGACAATATTAACAATTATCTTGAAGAGATCCATGATATTTTGCGTTTCATTAGTATTTGTTTCCTTGTTAATTTGAGATTGGGAGGTGCTTTGGCTTTCCTGGGAATTGATTTCAATTTGGGGGGGATTACTGATTGGGGTATTTCCTGAAAGGACGTTGGCGAAGGACAGGCCCTCGAAAACTTTATTACTATTGAAATTAGGGTTATTTTTAGTTCTATTTACAGTAGGGGCTCCTTTTCTAGGTTTTGGGAATTTTAGGCATTTAGTGTAGCAGGCAGAGTGCCCGTACTGATGACAATTAATGCAGTAGGGATTTTCAATTCTGGAATTTATTTCACATTCTTTAGTGGTGTGTTCTTTTCCACATTTGAGGGAATGAGGTTTCATGAAGCAGTTTGCTGCGGTATGAAAGAAGTTGTTACATTTGTAACATTGGGTTACTCCATTTATTGAGTAGCCTTCTACTCTAACTTGTAAATATCCTAAGTCGGTGAGGTCAAAAGAGTGGTACTTTTGTCATTTTGGGGAAGCGTAACTAGGAAAAAAGGGAGTTCTAATTTCGTTCGTTTGGAAATTAATTGACTACAACTAATAATAGTGCAGCCAAGAGCTTCAAGATCAATTTGAATGTCTTCCGGCAAAGAAACGTGCGGGAGACCTTTTAAGACAACTTTAAGCGGTTTATTTACCTTAAGCTGTGTTACGTAGAATTGATAATTTTTGTCTAATTCTAAAATGTGGGCACGGTTTCCTTTTTCTTCTTCCGTTTTCTGAAAAAGCCCGATGTAATCTCCTGCTGTTTTAATGGAGATATTAGGGAGGCTTTCATTAATTTTCTTTAATTGCTCTCTGTAGTTTTTAGCGGTTTTCAAAGTAATAGCTCAGACTCGTACGTCTGAACTGCTCGGCGTCTCCTTGCCTCTCTCGATATTGCATTCCAGCAAGTTGGGGGGGGTCTTTGGGAAACTGGATTTTATGAAATCCGCCGTCCCATATCGAAAGTAGTTGAATCATTAAAAAGTGGTAGTTGGAAATTCTAATGCACATAATGTAATTATAGTTCACTATTGTTCTTAAAAATCTATTGTCCGAAATGTTCAAAATGTTTAATCATGAGTTCGTTTGCTGTCTTGGGTGAAATAGTAGAGAGTCTTGAGAGTTCGTTGTGGCTCGCGAGGAGCCTTGCTTTCCTTAGCAGTGTGGTTGGAGCATGATGATTGATGGGGTGACATCGGAGGTGAAGCGCTTGTCCGGAGGAGTGACGTCATCTCGTAGAGGAGCGGGCTGTCAGTCTTGATGGATGGCCTTTCTGTCGTTGTCGATCCAGTTGTGTGAAAGAGGGCACTTCTATTGGATGTTAGCAGAAAGTGAGAATCCTCTCTAATGGCTGTGCCGAAGGTTGTGCAGAAAGTAGTGGGGAAAGATTGAATATTTCCTGATAGATGCATTGAATTTAGGATTGATGGGAGTTTAGAGTAAATTAGAGTTTAATGAAAATTTAGAGAAAAGTAGATTAAAATTTAGTAAGAGGCGGTTCATTCGCCGATTGGTGAATGAACATTTAAATAAATTAAGGCGGATTGTAGGAGTCTAGGAGAATTCTCCTAGGTCTTTTTTGAGTATCCAGAGGGGTGTAATTTTCTAGATTGATGATGTTGGAATTATTGATGTTGGGGAGATTGTCATAAAAATTTTTGGCTAAGTCTTGTATATGTTTTTTAAAAGGAGGTATTTTGATGGCTCTGTAAATATTTTCGTTTGAGTTGTATCTGCATGCTCTTACGATACATCGGATGATAGAATTTTGTGCAGTTTCTAGGTTTTTATGTTTGTGTTAGCTGCGTAGCCCCAGTAGCTCAGAACGAAAACGGCCGTATAAGGCTTTTGTATAGATACAAAATTCCGGCAAATTAAAGAGTTTTTTAATGCGATCCGGAATTTATCGCGCGCATAAAGAATATGAGGCTTCCATGTGAGGGTTTTGTCAAAAGTAATTCCCTACTTGATGTTGTTTGAGACCAGCGTAGTGGTGTGGAATATAGAGTGGGCGGCGCAATTGGTTTGCGAGCTTTAAATAACACCGCAACGGTTTTATCCACGTTGATTTTAATTTTCCAGTCATTGAATATTTTTCGAGTGTTTGTTTAGTGCAATTGTGACTGATTTTGTATTTTTGTAAGTGGCTGAGATCGCAGTGTCATCAGCATATAGATTAATCATAGTGCGTGGGTGTGAAGGTATATCATTAACGTAAATGTTGAATAACACAGGTCCCAAAAAAACCCTGTGTTACCCCAATGTTGACGCGGTGTGTAATTGAGAGCGTGTCGTTCACTCTGACTTTGTATTTCCTGTTAGTGAGGTATGAGTACAGAATATGAATAATAGCAGGTGGAAAATTATACGTAATAAGTTTATAAATGAGTCCGTCTATCCAGACACGGTCAAATGCCTTTTGGATATCCAGGAAGACAGCACCAGTGGTCCTGCCTCTCTGAAATCCTGAGGAAATTTTTTCCGTTAATCTGAGTAGCGGGTGGTAAGTAGAAAGTTGTTGAGTGAATCCAAACTTTTAAAAAGTTAGTGCTATAGATGTGATTTTTGATTCTATTTAAAATTATGTGCTCAGCAATTTTGCTGAGCGAAGATAATAGAGAGATTGGCCGGTAGGCATCTGGAGAATTTTTGTTTTTTCCAGGCTTGTGAATTGGAAAAACAATTGCAACTTTCCATTCAGTTGGAAAGTGCCTGAGTAATAAAATTTTATTAATAATGTAGGTAAAGATTAAGATAATTTTAAAAGGAAAGTTTTTAATCATTTTATTGGTGATATTATCGATTCCAGGTGCTTTGGAGTTTTTTAGTTTTTCATATAGTCACAGATCTCGTCTGGGTCTGTGGGAGAGATAGAGATGAAGGTGGAGTAGAGAAAAAATCTTGTTAGTGTATTAGTGACTCCTTCAGGTGTCTCCCCCGGACAGCATTTTGCCATTGCAAATCCTGACTAGCGCATTTCATCATTTCACTGAAACAGCTCAGGGTTTAATCAAATCACTTGCTTTCATCATGGGAATGACATTGAAGAGCAAAATGCTATCCAAGGGGAGGGGAGATACCTGGGAGGTCGAGTCCTTGTACTTACGAACCATACAGGTCAAATATCCTCGGAACAATGGGGAATTTAAAAATGTTTTAAAATGTTTAAAAACGTGAAATGGGGGAAGGAATGGGGCTATTGGGATAAAATTACATATTTAAAGAGCTCATAGGGAGAACAATCGAATCTAGCGAGTGCGGTCGACCAAGGTTGCATAGGATTCGAGTTATAAATGGGGAAGCCCTGTTGAGGGGGAGCACCGGAGGGGGCAAATTCCACGTAAAGCTCGCGCATACACGAAAATATGGCGAACCTCCAAAAATCAAGTCCCAAGCTCAATTATTTAGGGAGGGGGTGAAATTTTTTCAAACCCCATAGGATTAACATGGGAACATATTTTAGTGCTTAAGCGACAAATTTTAATGGCGGCATTTGGATCGAACTTGAAAAATATTTTTTTTGTTACAAAGAATTTGATATATTTTCTGAAATATTATTGAGTGTGAATTTGGTATTGCATCCAACGCATCTTATTTTTGTATTTTGTTCTCTGTATATTTAATGACAGTTTTCTTTCATGTTGAAACTTAAAGGGTTCAAGGCGGAAGTATACGTTAAAGCATGAAATTTAATATATATATATATATATATATATATATATATATATATATGTTTACACATCTTTCACTTGTAAATTTCTCCCCATCCCGGAGTGAAGTCATAACGGATTTTCCTTTCACCCTTATGATGCTCGGTGTCAGCTATCCAAAAGGGGACAAGGGCAATAAGAGGTTTTGATGGATAGAGCTACAGGAGATGTTATATTTTAGTCCTCAGTGTAGTTACTATAAGTTAAAACAAACTGTTTTGATTTCCACCATCATTACACTATTTTTCGAAGAAATTGGTCTGCTGAAATGAACGATTCTTTCTCTTATATTTCACTCATTTGATATAATAACAAGTAATTATGTCCTTAATTTCGAATTATTTGATTTTTTAAGACTATATATATATATATGTCATGATTTTTAAGACAGAATCAGATTAAAGTTAGAAAAATGAAAAGGCGACCTTTATTCTTTCATTTGTACATCTGTTCTGACACGAGAGCAGGGAGGAAAAAGTACGCCATGGTGGTGGTTTCAAGTGGATAACACTTGAAAAACATATGGTAAGTATCGCTGCTTTGAAGAGGGTGCTTGCAAGTTAATGCTGACATATGTTGACTATTAAATCCAACGATCTGGAATTAGACATGTTTATTCGCTAGGCCATATGTTCGGAAGAAATAAATGGGTGATTAGTTTGATACTTGAAGGTGGGAACTGAGAAAGATGAGTCAAGTGCTAGATAGGGAATTTAATTTTTAAACTAATTTAATTATCCTTACATTTGCCCCCCAATTTTAAAAGGGAGTCATGGCGTAGTTTTTTTCTCTCTTTACAAACTTAATCAATTTTCAATAAACACAAAACAATACATAACATTATTTGGAAAGACATATTAAACACAGTAGAAATATTTAAGCAATAGTAATACTAAAATCAAAAAGCAATACAATAATCGAAACTATAACAACACAGTAAGGACACTTCCAACATATTAATTGATAAAAATGAATTTCCATACATATAAATGAAGATTAGCTTGTTCAAATCTATTCGACATCTAGAATAAGAGCTCGCGTTTCCTCCTATTCTTTCATAATAATAGATTCGTATTATAGCAGGTAGATATTTTCAAAAAAATTATGTTGGAAAATAATGTATCAAACAATAAGATAGTAAATTTAAAAATACATGAAATCATACAAATGTTAAAATAATAATTTTGTATAAAAATCTACTCTGGCGCCATCGTAGTAATACCTTATATTGTTACACACATTTTGCATATATGAAATACATTTTTTTAAAAAGATAAAAAAATATATAGACACTAATAAAATGAAATTATTAATAATATGAAAAAGGTGTATAACACACAACTTCTATGCACTATCGAACACAATAAACAATGTTTTATTTCATATGCGTTATAAAAATAAAAATTATAAGAATATAAGAATATAAGAGCTCTTTTTTATTATTTTGAGTCGGAAAAGTGGACTCACTTCAATAATAACTTTTAGTATTTCTGAAAATTTTTCACAATATTCATTGTAACTTAATATCGCATGCAATATTTTGAATCTTTCCGTAACCTTCTAAAAATACGTTTCATAGACAAAAATTCTTGAGTTTCTCTTGCATCACACATTCACTAATAAAACTGTATCACCTTACTTAATTTTGAACACACTTCTCTAAGAAATCTGCGTCATCAACTCACAGATGTTCAGAGATGCTGATAAGAAACAATGAGAGGTGTACATATCAAACTAAACAAGTTTGTCCTCTTAATGTTTCGAGACAAAATTATGATGATTGTATTCTCGTTTATCCACTGTATAATATCCAAAAATAAGCTTCAAGTTATTAAATTAGTTTTAATTTTAGATAAGAAAAATTTCGAGAAATAGTGAATCCTGATATATGGCCGGTATATATAAAAACACACAATTTCAATATAAAAAAAAATTAAATGACATGCAATAAGATTACTGCTGAATAAAATGATTAACAAAACAATAAAATTCAGTGAAGAAAAAAGAATACATTGTAACTTTACTTTTGTTTCTTATAAAAAAGAATATCACTAGTATTAGTTTATTAGTCATTTTTCTAAATACTTAATTTATATCTTTCACTTTAAAACACCAATTTCTATCATAACTGTTAACTCATTCGACATCTTAAGATAAAATTATGAGAAGTATATTAAAATTTCTCAAAATTTTGTATGACTAAACCTATATACTTTGTTTTCTCAATTAAAATATAAAGAAAATATCTCATTCATAACACAACTATATTATAAAAATTAAATATCATATTATATCATATATTATTCTTTTTCGTAAAGTTCTGTTCAGCAAAACTCAGTTCTTCAATGTTACTAAAATTGGAAATATACAATTTAACTGACCTCCACTTTGCAGCGGCATAAACCCTTGGTGAACGGTAATCCAGATGCTGTTGTCACGTTATTTCACTAGTAAAATTTTATTTATTTATTTTTCTTTAAATGTTGGTACTTCACTATTATTATATGGTGGTCAAATTCACAATATTACCGTGCAGACTTTCCGGCGAAGAAGATTTTTTCCTTTTCTTTATTTCTCTGGCGGAATGGAGTGATGTCTTTCATCACTGAGTTGGGGAATTCACGCTTCCCTTTTTGTTTTGTTTCTTTTTCTCTCCATTAGAATGTTTCTTCCATTCACGGTAAACTGGATGGCCTCTTCAGCAAAGACAGAATATCGTTCGGCTGTAAACACTGCATCTTTCTCGGTGTTAAGAGCGATGTTCTTTCGGGGATCTCTCTCTCACTAGCGCGTTTTTTTCTTTTTCCGTACCATTTTTTATTCCGGAAATCCGTCGTCTTCAGCATTTTGGCATATGGTGCATTTGGTGTTCCGTCAAATTCTCCATATCAATTATTACTGCAGTTGGCTTTCGTTTTTATATTAAAATATTTTATAAAAAAGATTAGTTTTTTACATTAAGATTTGAAATTTAATGGCAAATAAGATCCTGCCGGCTTTAATTCTGTCATGATTTTAAAGACAGAATCAGATTAAAGTTAGAAAAGTGAAAAAAAGATCTTTATTCTTTCATTGGTACATCTGTTCTGATACAAAGAGCAGGGAGTAAAAAGCACGCCATGGTGGGGGTTTCAAGTGGATAACACTTGAAAAACATATGGTAAGTATCGCTGCTTTGAAGATGGTGCTTGCAAGTTAATGCTGACATATGTTGACTATTAAATCTAACGATCTGGAATTAGACATGTTTATTGGCTAGGCCATATGTTCGGAAGAAATAAATGGCTGATTAGTTTGATACTTGAAGATGGGAACTAAGATGAGTCAAGTGCTAGATAGGGAATTTATTTTTTAATCTAATTTAATTATCCTTACACACACACACACACACACACACACACACACACACATATATATATATATATATATATATATATATATATATATATATATATATATATATATATATATATGTTAAGTATTGTAGTAGCGTTGGCGGTGTTGGTTTGTTGTCATATCTGGTTTATTAAATACATCTTCCGAATAAATTTTCCTCCTTTATTATGAAGCACACATCACACACAGCAGATTAAAACACAATTGAGGTACATTTTCACATTGAATAAGCAGCGGCATGTTGGAGGACACAAAGACAAAGAGATGCTTTTATTTACATTCTTACATGATGAAAGCAGGCAGACAAAAAAGAAGAGACGGGATTGTGGATGACAGTCTATTTTTGGGTACCTGGACTGATAAACAGTCCTCAATCCCATACAATAATGTCTTTGATGTAGGACTTGACTTCGTTACTTTTTTCAGTCTGCGGAGTGACATGTTGGCGATTGGCTGTGGCGATGGATTCTGGGATGAGGGGCTTAGAGATGACTTCTTGGGGTAAAAGTTTTATACAGTACTGAGAACTTAGGAATGCTCTCTCAGTGAGTTGGGGGTGGAAGTGAATTTAGCCTCAGGCTGGCTGCCCATGCGGGTAAATAAAGTTATAGAATATAAGAGGGGAAAATACTCTTGTCCAGTGGGGTATAAAGATTATTTAAAATATTAGACTAAAAGAAAATAAGATTTTTAAAAATTTACTAGGGTGCAGTAATTAAAAAATTATTGCAAGGATAAAAAGCTAAGGCGGGTTGTAAGAATCCAGAAGGATTCTTCTTGGCCTTTTAGTATTATCTTTACAGTTGTAATCGTTTAGATTTAAGATACTTACATTATTAGTATGTGGCAAATGATCGAAAAATTTTATAGCTAATTTTTGAATATGTGCTTTAAAACTACTGATTTTAAAAGGGCTTTATTAATGCGATCGTTTCTCATATAGCGGCACGCATTTACAATCATTCTAATATAGGAATTCTGCAGAGTATTTAAAATATTAATATTGGTTTTATCAGCATAACCCCATGCTGGACAGGCATAAGCGAGTATTGGACGCATAACGGCTGTATAAAGAAGCACTTCGTTATCTCTACTTAAATGTGAGTTCCGGGAAATTAGGGGAAAAGTTTAAACATTATTTTTCGGAACTTATCGCGAACGTGTAATATGTGTTGTTTCCAAGTTAAGTGTGAGTCAAATATAACGCCAAGATATTTGGTTTTCTGAGACCAGGGAATTTGTTTATTGTACATTATGAGATGGGGGAGGTGTGGTGCGTTTTTGGTAAAGATGACTGCACAAGATTTTTCTACATTGATACTAATTTTCCATCTGTCGTAATAATTTTCTAGCAGCTTGAGGTGTTTGTTAATGGCAAAGGTAGCAGACTTTAAGTTTTTGTACGTGGCATTAATGGCCGTATCATCCGCATAGAGACTAATTTTTGTTAGTGAATAGCTGGGAATGTCATTAATATAGAGATTGAACAACAGGGGCCCGAGCAATGAGCCCTGAGGACACCCTGCAGAGATGGAATGAGAGTTAGATAATCATTCATTTACTCTGATCCGAAAGGATCTGTTAGTGAGGTACGAGTGGATGAGGTGAATGAGGGGAGAGGGAATATTGTAAGTAATTAGTTTGAAAGTGAGTCCTAAAATCCAAACACGGTCGAAGGCTTTCTGGATATCCAGAAAGACCACTCCCGTGCTCTTCTTTTTTTGGAAACCTTCCGAGATACTTTCTGTTAGTCTGAGAAGAGGATGAAGAGTAGATAGTTTATTTGTAAATCCATATTGATTAGGGGTAATTAGGCTTTTATCATTAATGAATTTTTTAAGTCTATTAAGAATAATGTACTCAGTTAATTTACTTAAAGTTGAAAGGAGATAAATAGGTCTATATGAATTAGGAAGATTTTTATTTTTACCAGGTTTAATTACAGGGAAAATGATAGCTTCTTTCCAGTTACTAGGAAAGTGATGAAATTTAAGAATTTTATTGACAAGAATAGTTAGTATGAGGATTAGTTTGATAGGAAAATTTTTTAGCATTTTATTGGTGATAGTATCTTTACCGAGGGCCTTTTTAGAGCTAGTATTTTTAATGAAGTTAATAATTTCATCAGGCATGGCAGGTTCAATTTGAGTAGAAGGGGGGGGGAGAGAGAGAAAGTTATTCACAGCTGAGGTGATAACCTCGTCATCTTGTTCGTAGTTGTCCTGCATGCGGTTATTTTCAATGAAGTTATTTTTAATCGTATTAGCAAGAAGGTTAGCCTTCTGCGGATCAGCGACGGCCATACCAGTAGCACAGTTCAACGTGGGTATTTGAGATCTTTTATTTTTTAAGAATCTCTCTCTGCGCCTCCCAGAGGCTATTGTCAGATGTATTTAAAGCTTCTAGTCTGGCATTCCACAAGTATCATTACTATATATTTTAAGTTCCTTTTTGAGGTTGGCTTGAGCTCTATTGTATAATGTTTTATAAAAAGGATTTAAAGTCTGCTGATAGCGCTTACGAAGGTTGTTTTTATGTTTAATAAGTTGATTAATGTGATTTGGAGTGTAGTTTCGGCGAGCGTTTCCTATTGGCTGGGAGGCGTGGCTATGGGTAACGACGACCGCTTCGGTGAACTCTGTAATTTTGGTTTCAAGATCATTGGTATTATTAATATTATTCGGATAGTAGTTAAATAGAGAGATGTTTTTATTTAAATTATTTCTAAAATCCTTCCAGTTGGTGGTAATCGCTCTAGGATTTGAGGATTCCACTTTAAGTTTAAAATCGAAATTTAGGAAAACAGGGTTATGGTCAGAATAGAGGTCATTAATGGATTTAATAGTATAAGGGTAGTACATGTTTTTGATTAAAGCAAAGTCTATTGTGTTAGCTGAGTTATGGCTAAATCTTGTGGGAGAGTCAGGAAAAGCTATGTGCAGATTTAAGATGTTGGCAAAATTAAAAAGATGTTTGCCTCTCTTTGAGTTTACATTGCAATTCCAAGCGCTATGAGTAGCATTGAAATCGCCGAAGACGACACAATGACTACTCGTTTGGAGAAAATATTCTAAGTCTATTGTAAATAAGTTTTCATCTGAGGAAGGGGAAATGTAAACAGAGACAATAGAAACGGGGTCATGGTCGTGGGGAGTTAGAATAATGTTAGTCGCTTCAATAGCTTGTAGTTGGGGGAGACAGTAATGTTTGAGACTTTTTGATAAGAATAAGAGTTCCGCCGGCGGCCGCTGCGTTAGTGATCCTGTCATTTCTGTAGCAAGTGTAAT
Organism: Trichonephila clavipes; assembly: GCA_019973935.1. Lineage (NCBI taxonomy): Eukaryota > Metazoa > Arthropoda > Arachnida > Araneae > Nephilidae > Trichonephila > Trichonephila clavipes. The sequence continues at coordinate 36,729 of BMAU01002944.1, read as the reverse complement.
TAGCTATTGTAAAAGTGTGCGATGGTCTCAGATGAGTTTCCTGTATGAGAGAAAAATATCGGGAGAGTGCTTCTCTATAAAAATTCGTAGTTCTACTCTACGTCTAAGCAGTCCGTTTGCGTTCCAAGAACACAAATTGAGGCCAATGGGGGACTTAACCATTATTATTGTTACAAGAGGCCTCTAATAAGGCGTACATTTGATTTGGGTTATGTTTGTTTGCTTTTTGCACTTGGTTAAAATTATTCATGAAATTAGGATTTAAAGTAGCTATGGCTTGGGTAAATTGAGATAGTTGGCACAAACATTGCGTAGTCATTTGTAGGGTCGTTTGCAAGTTAAAATTATTATTAAAAATATTTCCCTTAAAGTTATATCCGTTAAAATTATTATTAGACTTGTTAAAATTTGGGATAGATCTATTATTTGGAGAGGGATTTCTATTGGCCTCAATTTGAGCAGAATTCGCAGGTCCTTTTTGCTCCATTTGTTGTTTATTTCGGGAGTTAGAGTTAATTGAAATTTTATTTAGATTTGCGGCTTCAGCATAGGATACGTTTGGTCTGATAATGCTATTATATATATTGGTATAAGAATTTCGATTATTGAGGGCTGTACCCTTAGGGGGCTTTGGGAAACAGGAGCATCCTCTCCAGTTTGCCATATGGTCGTACATTTCACAGTTAATACAATAGGCGGTTTCTAGCCTTTCAGTTATCGGGCATTCACTGGTAATGTGTCCCTCACGGCATTTTAAACAGCGGGGGTTTAGATGGCAGTTTTATGAGTTATGATGGAAGTGGTTACACGTGTAGCACTGAGTAACACCTTTTCCATTATAACCTTCAACACGAATACTTAAATAGCTTAGGGTTTTTAGGTGAAAGATTTTTAGATTCTCAATATTTCTTGGGAGAGTCACAAGAAATACCGGGATAGCTTGTTTACTTCGGCTGATTAACTTTTTCCGGGGTAAAGCCTAGTTCTTCCAAGTCGGCTTTAATTTCTACGACTTTGAAGTTGCGGGGGAGTCCTTTCAGTACAACCTTGATAGGGCGCTCGTTTTTGGGCTTAATTTCGTAAAATTCGAATTTTACTTTTTCAACAAAAGTCAACAGTTCGTGATATTGTTCCAAGTTATCGGTATAGAGTTTAATGAATTCTCCGGTTGTGCGTGACCTTATATATATTTTAGGGAACTTTTCATTAATAACTTTCATATGGCTTCTAATCGTTTCAGTAATTCTAAGCATGACTGGAGGGGGAAGCGTTCTAACGGGGTTTTGATTGCCGGAAGGGGTAGAGCCAGTGGCCGATGGGGGTTTGGGAGTAACGACGAGAATAGCGTTTTGAGAACCTGTGATTTCATCAATATTGCTATCATTAGGTAAGGAAAATTTATTTGAGGAGATGGAAATACTATCGTTAGGTATATTTAAAATTTGTCTTTTGGTTGTTTTCCTTAGAGGAGGATATTCAAAATCGGAATCTTCTTTTCGTTTATTAGAAGTTCTGTTATTATTAAAGTTTAAAGTTCTTTTAGTAGGAGTTACATCTGGGGAGATTTTAGGCGTATTAATTTTCGATCCTGATTCATGATGTGGGCAGCCAGGGGAATCACAAGGAGGAAATGAGGCTAAATCATTTACCGCCAAGTTGATGGTTTCTTCAATTTCCTGAAGCTCCGAGACGGCACGTCTGTAGAAGGGCTCATCGGGGTGGTGGACAGGCATGGCTTGTAGTTCTGAGATGCAGGCCAATTTGAACTTTTTGAATGTCTCCATCTTTTGCAGCTGGGCTTTGTTCTGTAGAATCTGCTCACATGCCGAAAGAAGTGGAGGAGTTGGAGTTCGTCTGGGCGAGTCGATTAAATCCATATCCGTAGGTTCGTCGTTTTGTTTATCCATATCCAGTCGTTATCAAGTCAAAAAAGAGAGGGGAGAATTAAAGTGTCTGCTCTAGCTGGTTAGCCCTGACAAGGGCTGTAGATAACAGATGCACTATCAATATGGGGGGGGGGAATTGACGAGATACTGCCGAAGCAACATGCCACGTGGTGGTCGGTCGTAGTAGCAGAGGGAGAGCGTTCGCAGTTCAACCTCACTGGTCAGCGTCCGAGCGGAGAATGCGAATTTTTATTAAACGAGACGGGATTTCCAGAGACATCGGTTTTTATACCCGACGGTGAAGACCACGTGACATTTTTGTAGTAAGAGCTCTGATTGGTTACAATGAACGGGAAAGGGATTTATGCTGTAATAATATTAGTCGATTACGATTAAGATCAGGGTGTTAGTTTCGAACCAAATAATTAAAAGATTATTTGAATATTGTTAAAAGAGTTAATTAAAAGAATGCTAGGGGGAATTATTACATATATATATATATATATATATATATATATACAGAAAGAGAGAGAAAGGGCATTGGAGAGAGGGGCGGCAAAACTGCTACAGCCGGCCCTGATGCCACTGTGGCACGTGTGCCATGAGTTGGCCACCCCTTCTTTAGGCTGATGAAATAATGATCTCCATTTCTTTCAAAAAGCGTGTATTCTTTCCATATTTCAGATATCTATCCCGAAATATTTTCAATCTTTCACTCCTACACAAAGCAATCATTTCTTTCATACCTTTTTCATTCAAAAAGAAAAGTATCCATTTTTCGAGCTTCTAAAAGCTTTATTTAGAAATTTAAGACATGATGCATAGAATTAGAGCATTTATTCGAACAAATAATCAACTGTACTACAAGAAACCCATTTCGAAATATTTTAATTTGTAGATGGCGCTCACATGCCAAAAAGATGTCACTTTTTAAATCCAGGTTTTGACATTTTTTGATGCTAGTTTGATATGGGGGGTAATAGCGCCAAGTTGTTGTTTATGTTCGCTAAGATGGGCAATAACATTACAATATGGTTACCTTAATACTTTTATCGTCTGTTGATGTGGTTGCCATGGGGATAACGTTTATTAGAAATAACTTTTATTGGTTTTTTCCCCCGCGGTAACACTATTAATTTCAGACGATTTTAATTGACTCCTTTAAAAATTTAACCATTTTCAGAATAATCGTTCATTGTTTCCACGTCTTCTGTATTATTTTGCGCTATTTTCGAATTTCGATATTTATAAAATGAGTGAGTACTAGAATAATTTAATTGTGCTTTTAATTATGGCTACAAATCGTTTATTTTCGTTTTAAAAATGCTTTTTTTTTAACATTCTTCGTTCGATGAAATTCGTTGAAGGAACTTGCTGTGCAAGTTTTATATTGCAAGCTTTCAGTACTTTGTAATTGATATTCATAATTAATTTTAACATATATTATGTAATTATTTTATTCATAATGTAAAACAAAAATGCAATTATTACTATGTGTAATAATCATATAATATTCGTTATTTATAATTGTTTCTTTTAATATTTATTTATAAATATTATTACATATTTTGTTATTTATTTATAATTATTATTGTTATTTATTTATAGCTATTATTGTCATTTATTTATTATCAGTATGCTATTTATTTATAACTATTTCTGCTGTTTATTTACAGCTATTCTTATGTTATTTATTTATAATTATGCTGTTATTTATAGTTATGTAATACGAGTAATCTTATGCATTATTTTTATTTTTTTTTACAATACGACGATTATTTTTTTTATAATTACTATTAAATTATATTATATGATTATTATTTCTAATAACTGTTATTACATTGTATTATATGAATATTATATATAATTACGATAAAATAAGATTATTATATGCTGCTTATAATACTATTATTAGTACAGGTTACTTTTTATTACATAATATTGGTATTCATTATTTATTTATTGATCTAGGTTATTCTTAATCTTTTCCTATATCCTTCATTTGAATAACATTGAAATGTATTTCAAAACAATTATTTAAAATTATTGTGTATCATTAAATTACTGCTAGGCCGCCATATTGGATTCCATTCCAGCAACAAGAAGCACTGCTTGGCGCCAGTAAGTACAGAAATACAGTAGTTCAAATACAGAAATTTAGGTGTACTGCATTTCGCTTACCACTTTTTAAATTCTTTTTAGTTTTTTAGTTATAAATACTTTTAAAATTTCCGGAAGCTATTAGACGGTGAAGGTGAGAAATGATACGCACGTGCTGCTAAATCTCAGAGACTCCATCTGGGCAAGGAAACTTTCCATAGTACTAGCGACGAGTATACCGCCACTAGTGCAGAATTGGGAAACATCCACACCACCCTTCTTGCGCCAAGGAAAGGATGAACTTACCGCTGTTCCGGCTCCCCATATCTATCGAGGCCCTGCACGCCCTCATCAAGAAAGTGGAAGAGCAACGCACCCATCAAACTCCTGTGGACTCCACTCCAAAGATAATTTTACACACACTCATATTGATTGATATATTTACATCGTTTTAAGACGCATATAAATACCATTGTAATCTATTCATAGTTTTATTTTAACTGTACAATATATTTTCAAGTACATGCAAAAGAGACTGTTCCATCTGACACCGCACTGAACTCTCCCAGCAAGAGAACTTTAAAAAATTTAAGACTGAAAACAAACAAAAAAAGACTGATTGATGATGATGGGTTTCAAACCCCAGATAAAAAACATACCGCAAAGAAAATTGGTAAGAAACACCCTTCCTTGCCTCCTACCACCTCCCAGACTTCTAACTCCGCTCAAGCCCCGCCCCCACCTGCTGAATCGAGTGATTCTGAGATTGAGAACGAGGATACTGGTAAAAGCAATCCTACGGCTGTTGGCACCCCCCAAAATCGAATTCCACCAATTTTTGTCAACCCTCTTGACAATTGGTGCACTTTAATTTCCATAGCTTGGATTAGCCCCAACTCTAATAAGTAAACTAACTGGTAAATTTCTTCGCATCACTGTCCAAAGTGATGACGAATATCGTAAACTCGCTCAGTTCCTTCGACATGAAGGAGTTGAGTATAAATCATTTATGCTTAAATCTGATCGGCCCATTAAATTATTAATCCGTGGTCTTCCTTCTTCCACTAAAGTAGAAGAAATGCGTGTTGAAATCGAAAGAGAAGGATTTCAGATCCATAAAATCTCCCGATTACAAAAATTTAAAACCAAAGCTCCCATGCCGCTAATTTACCTACAACTTGTAAATGATGCCAAAGCTGACACTATCTTTCAGTTTACTGAAATGTTTGGCACACAAATTTCCTTTGAGCGCTATGACAGTAGTCGCAATAAAAGACCCAATCAATGCTGGAGATGCCAGAGTTTTTTCCATTCTTCGGAAGTCTGCCATCTCCCAATTAAATGCCTTAAATGCGCAGGGCCTCACGAGGCTAAAAACTGTAATCGTGCATTTGAAGACCCACTAATTTGTGCCAACTGCGGTGGGGAACATGCGGCGAATTGGCGCCAATGCCCCCGTTTTACGAAGACTAAAAATAATAAAAAAGCGCCCCAAAAGGGCAATAAAAATAAAAATCATCCTAAGGGAAATAATTCTAATAACTTGCCACAAAATAAAATTCAAGAGAGAAATTTAGGCTCTTGTAATGATCTAAACTTAAAAAGTAGCATGCATGCTCAATCCAAGATCCAACAGCCTCAATCAAACTACCGCGCTGTCCGTCTCGTATTCTAAAGTTGTTTCTGGACAGATCAGGGAGATTAGTCATGTTAACTCCCCAAATTCCAATTTTTCAACCATTTTCACAAATGTAATTCAGATAGCTAATGATGGAGTCGATGAGGAACTGTTGGCCCGGGCTTTCCGAGCAGCACTCTGAAAACTTTCTCATCCTGACGATAAGGCCTGTGAAATTTTTCAGGCCTATGTCGCGTTAAAAAATGGGCGTAATTATGTTACCCACAATTCAGCCTAACTTTCAATCGTGCAAACGTGCAATCAATCTCAATTGAGTTTTGGAACACAAACGGTCTGCGCTCCAAAATTCATGAAGTCAGAGATTTCGTTTTGGAGCAAAATCTTGATCTGTTTTTGGTCCAAGAAACCAAACTAGAACCTCGTCAGGAACCCCTGATTGCAAATTATCATCTTTATAAAGATGATCGTGTAATTTTTCCTAGAATTCGTACAGCAGGAGGTACCGCTATATACTGTAAAAGTAATTTCGTTCATAGCCGAGCCCCTTTACCGGGGATACAGCATATGAATGCTGCTGCTATTGAAATTAAAATTAATAATTTCCCTCTCCACCGAGTAGTTTCTGCTTATGCTCGTTTTTGTGTGGAAATAAACAGAAAATTCCCCGAAAAGGATTTTATTAAAATTCTAAATTCAGGTAATAACTTAATCATTGCTGGAGACCTTAACGCTGCTCACAAAACGTGGAATAACACCAGGTCGAACAATTTTGGCTTTCGTCTTAAAAGAATTATTCAAAATTATTCCAATGCAAGGATTGTTGCACCTTACACTCCAACGCATATTAATTCACGTTCTCGGCCGGGAGTACGTGACTCAATTATCGACCTGGCTGTTTTCAAAAATATCCCTTTTAATTATGACATTAGAGTTATAGATGATCTTTGTTCGGATCATCTACCGGTCATTTTAACTCTATACACTAACTCTGATACCATGAAAATTCCAGCGCAACTCTCCACCAATTGGGAGAACTTCCGATTCCTTCTTAAAAATAAGCCACTTCCCATTCCGGCGTCTCCCAGCAATGAGCATCTCGACATTGCGATTGGTCGGCTTGGAGAAAATATCTCCGAAGCACTTGTGGCTGCTTCAAAACTCAAATTTAAAACCGCACATATTAAATTACCTCCAGATATTCGGTCCAAAATTCACCACAGAAATAGGGTACGGAGATTTTGGCAAAGATCTAGAGACCCTGCTCTTAAAAATGAACTCCGTACTATCAGCAACGAGATCGCCAGTGATATGACACCTCTCCCGTGCAAGATGGGAGAAAACAATTGAGGAGTTATCTCCCGAAACAGGCACTCTTTGGAGGCGTACCTCCTTTCTCAAAAAGCCTTTTCATCACATCCCACCCCCCTAAAGGGCTCTCTCGGCAGTATCGCAGTTGCCCCGATTGAAAAGGCCGAGGTAATTGCTGACAGCCTTCAAAAACAATTTGAACCAAATACTGATGTGGAGAATCCTAGATTCTCTGCACATATACAAAGGAAGGTCCAAAGATTCCTTGATTCCCCTACCTGTATGGATCTGGAAAAAACATCTTCCTCTGAAATACAGGGATTCATTAAAAATCTCAAACCAAACAAATCTCCTGGTATTGATCTCATCACAAATCGTATCCTTAAAATTCTTCCCACTAAATTTATCATTTTCATTGCTTTGCTGTTCAACATGCTTTTGGAAAATTGCTACTTCCCTAAAAGTTGGAGGATGGCCGTAGTGATCCCCATTCTTAAACCCAATTCTGATGACTCGAATCCTCAAAATTATCGTCCAATCTCCCTACTTAGTACCTTGAGTAAAGCATACGAATTCGTGATTTTGAACCGCCTGAACCAACACTGCTTAGCCAGGAATATTATTATTCCAGAACAGCATGGCTTTGTAACTAAGTGCTCTACAGTAACCCAGTTACTCAGAGTCACTGAATTGGTTCACACAGGCTTCCAAAACCATCAGGCCACGGGTATGCTATTTGTGGACATAGCCAAAGCCTTTGACAAAATTTGGTATGATGGCTTAATATCCAAGATGATGAGACTTGGATTTTCGGACCAAATCCTAAAAATTATTCACTCATACTTAAACTCGAGAGAGTTTAGAGTTAGAGTCGAAAACTGCCTCTCCAGCCCTCGTCCAGTAAAAAGTGGAATTCCTCAAGGAAGTTTGCTTGGACCAAGACTTTTTAACCTATATATTAATGACATTCCGAAGGCTGACAATGTCCATTTAGCTATGTATGCAGATGACACTGCTATCATTAGTCAACACACTTATAATTTCAAAATTATTGAAAGATTACAAAATTACATCACAAGGCTTCAGCTCTGGCTCGTTGCTTGGAAAATCAAAGTTAATGCATCAAAAAGCGCAAGCCTCCTCTTTACGAAACAAAGGTGTATAGGAAACTTACCCAATATCTATATTTTTGACCAACCCGTCCCCTGGGTCACTGAATTTTAGTACCTAGGGTTCATTCTCGACGCAAAATTGAACTTCTCCCCCACATCCGTGCTGCACTTCAAAAAGCGGCAGGAATGAGCCAAACTCTCAATTGCTTAATTTCTCGAAAGTGTAAGCTCCCAATCAGACACAAGGTTTTGCTCTATAAATTATTTCTTCGACCAATTTTGTCATATGCATCTCCCATCTGGGCTTCTGCTGCAGTAATTCACTTGAAAAAATTGTACGTTTTGCAAAATAAACACCTTCGAAAACTTACTAATGCTTCCTGGTTTGTCAGAAACGAAATCTTGCACAAAGATCTCAAAATTGATCCAATTCTTGATTTCATTAAAAATCAGTCCAAAAAGTTTTTTGACAGATTACCTCAAATTCCTAACCAATCTATCCGAGTCATCCCTGCCTATGATAACTCGGTCCCAAGCTCTGCAAAAAGACCTAGACCTTCACCACATATATCAGCCTTTTCCAGTCCTTAAAAGACTTCGGAGATCCTAAATATAGTCTTTCGTAACTCTTTTAAATTTTTTTCTCTCTAAAAAAATCCCTCTAATTTTAACTTTTGTCATTTTGTATATATATATATATATGTGCAAGATTTCATCTCCATTAAATTACTTCGACTTAAACCCACATTCTGTTGAATCGGTCTTGCGTGGTAGTTTAATTCCATGTCAATTATTCTCTTTTTTCCACATCTTTTGTGGATCATCATTTATTTTGGTCATTTTCCAGCAGATGGCATCACATTATGGACACTTTCTGTGTCAACGCCTTCTCTTTTCGATCGCTGTTCAGCGACACTCGTCATCACTAAACGATTCAGCAGTGTTTGTCCTTTCCCTTTATTTAAACATCAAGTACCACGAGCACCACGGCATTAATTGCTTTTATTTTCCATTTCACATCTTTTTATCTTCCAAATTCCGTGTCTACTTTCTGATTTCGTTCCGTTAAGGACGAATTAGTGAAGAGCACAGATTTCTACCACCTCCCTCCGAGATGGTGCCTCATTAATTATGTTCCATACTTGCCGATTGAATTATTTCTCGCTCTCTCACTGGTAGTATGTCCTCGGCTACTGGTGAGAAGCTTTCTTTTAGAACGGCTCTGAGCTGTTGTTAATAATTTTGATAGTATCTTTTAAATTTTATGGAATTCTCAATTAATTCTTCTCTTATTTCTTATTAATTATGATGAGAGGGTAATACTGTTTTTTGGTAAGGTACCTCGTATTTTGAAGCCGTGTGATACGCACTTCTGCTAGACCGTCTGTATGATGACAATTCGTATCAACCGCTGTTTTAAATTAGTGGTGATTTGGCGCATCTCTATTGAATGTACTGACTTGTGTTTCTGAACGTGAAAAAAAAATAATTCTAAAGTGTGTTCCTTCTGCCTAAACTGTCTTTTAAAGATTTGAAGAATGTGATTCGTTTTCAGACATAAATTTCACTTGTCTCACTAAGTAGTGTTACCTCTATGCTATGTGTACCTAGTCCTTGAATATCGTGGGTTGTGCAGCAAGGAAACAGTTTTCTAGAATATTTTTTGGACATTAATTTCTTTGTTGTTCTGTTGTTGTTGTTACTAATGCCACCTGATCGGCAAAGGTCAGATCAAGGCTCACGAAATTCATCATAGCAAAGGGCTAAGTGACGCCTGTCAGCCGTAACTTTTAGCACCATACAGGTGACAGAACAATTTAGCTCGGTTTCACCCCCCAATTTAGAGGGAGAACACCATGGGAGTGGTCAGGGGCCTTCCCCTTCCATCAACCTCATGAGAGGACTTACAGCTCGACGACTATTTAAAGCACCCCATGCCGCGAAGGCCCTATACATTTATAAACATCTATGTCTTCTCCGGGATTCAAACCCAGTCTCAACGGCACAGCAGTCAGCGTCGCTAACCACTATACCGAATAAGCGACTGAATTTAAAAAAATTTTTTTATGCAAACCGGAAAGCGGTAGAGAATAATTGATGAAATAAATACATGAGCCAAGGGTATGAACTGAGAACGTGAGCCAAAGGCTAACGTGGGCAAAAGTTTAACTTTAAATGGGCCACAAAAAAAAGTCAATATTCATAGAAACGTAAGTGAATAATACATTATTATTGTTGCTGTAATTTCTAATCCCAGATTGTCTAGCAGTACTTGGCAATCTCCATGAATACAAAAAAAATCAAGAAAGTCTAAAATCAGAAGAGGGTCCAGAAGGACTTCGTCTTTTTTGAAATCCAAGCAAGTCAAGTTGTGGAGAGGAGAGACGAGCTCGGACATTATAATAAACATATATAAAAGAACACATGAAACGTATTGCTTACATTCTGACACTTGACATCTCTTCTCGGCAATTATCTTTCCTGTTTCGAGAGAAATTTTGATATTTTATTACATATTATTGTATGTCGATATTCTGGCCGGCCGCAAAATTGTTCGCCGCGAGTTCGACACCCCCAAATTAAGCTAATAAAAATATACTTTTCTGAATGAAGATCCTATTTATTGATACACACAAGTGATTTTCAACCTTTGTGCTGAGTAGTCTTCTACTGCAGCAATTAAGTTATATTGAAGCTTTCAATAGTTACAAAGCAATGGTTACAGGTACCAAATCAAAAAATTTTGAAAAATGGGTCGGTAATTTTTTTTATAATGCTAATAAAATGTACATGCAGAATATTTAAAAAAAGATACAAGATTTAGCCTTTTCTGCCCCAAAGTACTACTTTAAAGTTAATTCTGTTTTCTTGAACACATCATTTTCTTTCACATAATTAAAAAATTGGGCTGAAATCATTCTAAAATTTTTTAAAAAAATTTCTTCAGTTTTACATTTTATGCGAACTTTGAGTAGACTCCATTTTTGCATTGCGGGCTACAATGGCAATTATACACTCACATAATTTTATTAGACATGATTTTTTTTATCAATATACCTTACATTTGCAAAAAAATCTTCGGAAATTCTTCACGTAAGAGGTTCAAACACATTCAAAATATACCAAGTCAGAGAAAAAAGCGAGCAACATACAAATGTGGAAATCAGTCGTTCTTCAGTCTGCGTCATATGCAGTGAAATAGACGAGTATTGGAAATACTGTAAGGGGTAGAGAATGTATACTGTGGCGTATTAAGTACGAAAACACACGGTCAGGCTAGAGATATAAATATATACAATTTTATTTACAGAACATCTAAATCACGATCTTACACTCAGAGCACGTTTCCTGCTCTCTGCTTTCAGCCGGGATTCTCAAATACGATCCTCGCGCATGTCATTTTTCTGGAGGAGTCTATCTCGGAACGTAGGGGGAAATGGATTCTAGGAAACCCTTCTCCTCTACTATCTCAACCAGTAACACCATCCGCTTTCCGTCTCCAACGTCATCATCTGGTGTCACAATAATAATCGTTACAATACGTACAATTTGTTGGCACGCAGCTCTCTCTGTCGGGCTCTCTTCTCCAATTAATTACATGGTAATTCAAGTGATGCGTTTACTTTTCTACCCAGTGAATAAAATAATATGATTAAATTTTTTTAAACATATATTTTAATATAAGTGCTTTGAAACTAAAATTTGAAAAATAGAAATACAATATATATATATATATATATATATAATTTAAATATTTGATCAGGACAGTAAATGGAGCTATGACTTTTCGATTGCATCAACAAAGACCTAGGCAATATATTTTCGGATAAAATGAACAAATTCCGCTGTTTAGAAATGATTAGTAAATCCTATATATAATTTTAAATTCCCCTAATCCCAGAATAATATGCTAAATTTACAAGACAAGCGGTGCCAAATTGGAATCAAGTGATGAGGTTACAAATTGTAACACGAGCATTGTATTTAAAATTCCTCTACTTAACGCTTCCGATATCTTGCGCTTTAGCGTTATCCCCGTATATTTAATACATGCTTCATACACTATTCTAATATACCTAGTAGGTAGAAAATAACATTGGGCACATAATCATATGACATACGTGCCTTCGAATTTCGCATTCAGAAAATCTATCTACTCCAACAGGGGTCGAACCCGCGTGATTTAGTAAATATTAGCATCGCATTGTTCAGCTTGTGACGGGGCTTTATTTATCGGATTTTCACACTAATCCTCTTGGGGAATCTTTGGGACCATAATGGCGTTATTTCATATCCAATCTTCTCAAGAAGAAACCGCGATATTCATAAGCAATGCTGCCCCTTACGTTATAATGGCGATTCAATGAAACTTGGCGATAGAGCTATGTTGGCATCATTTTTGGTGACCAAAATGGCGGCCAATTTGGCGACTTTGGTGACCATTTTGGTGTCATTGGTGACCATGTTGGCGAGTTCTCAACCCTCTGGAATCTTCTAGAAAGTAGGGGATCTCTCGAATAATGTCACGCTCACTGACACGAGCGATTATATTTCTGGAAGTTCCTGTCACGCCAATAAATAAAGATGCTCGTCGGAACGGCAGGCAGTCTTGATTAAACCAGCGAGTAGTGAGGATTGCTTTGACTAGCGATTAGCTCGGCTGTGCTTGTGAATAATCTTTCCTTGCGTGTATTTTTAAACACTGATTATTGTGTTTGATTGCTGTTGAAGGTGGGAAGACCTTCGGATATTTACCCTGTGAATATTGCCGCTAAATCCTGTATTTGAAGGATTGGATTTTTGATAATAAATTCTCATCACTGGAAATTTTAGCCTTATGTCAACGAGAGTGGAAGATCTTGAAAAGAAGCTTCTAGATCCCGGGAATGTGACGAACGAAAGCAAGTTTGTCCCTGCCGCTCCAGTACATGTGCCTTCTTCTGCAGTGCCTCTGACTGTCTCACCAGTGTCAGTAAAACTGTCTACCTATGACGGAAAGACCAACTGGGAGGGGTATACAAGACTCAATTCTCAATAATTTCTGAAGCCAATGGATGGACTGAAGGGGTGAAAGCATGTCAGCTAGCAGCATCCCTTAGAGGAGAAGCTGCTAAAGTACTGCGGACTCTTCCCGACACAGAGTGACTGAATTTGAACTCCCTATGCAATGCTCTGGATCTTCGGTTCGGCCAGAAATACTCCAACGACTACGCACGTCTTCAGATGAAAACAAGACTCCAGAAAACCGGAGAAAGCGTGCAGGAGTATGCCTCCGAAGTAGAAAGGCTCACCAACTTGGCTTTTTCCGACCACCCAGCAACTGTGCGAGAAGTAATCTCTTTGCAGTATTTTGTGGATGGATTGAAGGATGGAGAAATCCAGAAGACTGTGAGAATGGCAGATGTCCAAGATCTTAAATCTGCCCTGTTATATGCCCTGAAATTGGAGGCCACCACTCAAGTCAGTCGCAGAGATCTCCATTCCATCCGAGGAGCTAGAGTGACTGTAGATGAGCCCTGTGAAACTCGATGTATAAAGAAAATTGAGAAATTAAAAGAGGAAATGCAAGCTTTAATAACTCAACATCAGAACCACAAGAAACGCAACTTTAAGTGCTGGGTGTGTGGTGGAATTGGACATTTGAGAAGAAACTGTCCCCGAGAAGGGAAGGATGAGAATATCGTCTCTTCTTCCAAGGAGGCAAACTAGCCAGAAAATGAAAAGTCCATCACAAAATTTTCCTCCAGATTGCGGCAGTAAATGGTGGCGACAAGGGACTTAAAGTAATAGGACAAATTAATAACATATCGGGTCGTATGGTCGTTGATACTGGAGCCAATGTGTCTATAATCAGTAAAGATTTGGCTCAAAACTCGAAAGTTAGTATTATCTGGACACCGCCCAGAGTTTCCTTGCAAACAGTAACGAATGACAAGGTTCAGGTTCATGGAAAAGCTAACGTCACTCTAAGGTTTGCAAATATAGACTATCACCATACTGCATATATAGCAGATATCACCGATCCCTGTATTCTTGGACTGGATTTTCTGAAGAACAGTAACTTTAAATTCGACTTTGAAAATAGCAATATGCATTCAAAATTTGAAGACATCGCTCTTTTTGGCTTTTAAACTCAATTGGAATCCAACCAGAAAATTATAGCAAAACCCAAACTCTTATTATCACCCAGAACTGAAAGTATAATAGCCGGTTTAGTAGCAGAAAATAGAAAATACCGATTCGGCCTAATTGATTATCCGGACCCAGACAACTCAAAAGAAGGAGTACTGATAGCTTCGTCAGTAGTAGACCTCTCGAAGTCAGTCATCCCAGTGAGGGTGGCTAACATCAGTGATAAGACGAGGCTAATCCAGGAAGGAGAGTTAATAGCAGCTTGTGCTCCTGTCGCTTCTGTAGACCGAAAGTGCAATAGCCAAGACCTTTCTTCAGAGAATCTGGTCAAGGATTTACTACAGAACACGGACTTAGATGAGAGACAGAGATGTGGTGCAGGAGGGCTGATTAAAGAATTTCAAAGCCTATTTTCAAGAACATCTGAGGACTTTGGAAGAACAAGACTAACGAAACACCAAATTGATACGGAAGAGCATCCTTCTATTAAGCAGCACCCCCGACGACTATCGTTTGCTAAACAGGAAGAAGTCCAAAAACTTATTAATGACATGAAAGATAATGATGTCATTAAGCCGTCGTCAAGTCCCTGGGCATCTCTCATCGTCTTGGTCAAGAAGAAAGAAGGCTCTACCAGATTTTGCGTGGACTACCGTCGGTTAAATGACGTTACCAAGAAGTACAGCTTTCCTCTGTCAAGAATAGATGACACGCTTAACACACTTGCCGGCAAAATACCTGGTTTTCTACTCAAGATCTCAAGAGTGGGTATTGGCAGGTAGAACTCCACCCTGACGATAAAGAGAAAACTACCTTCACCACGGGACAAGGACTATGGCAATCTAAGGTTATGCCTTTCAGCTTGTGGAATGCACCTGCAACATTCAAGTGCCTTATGGAAACAGTCCTCGTAGGACTTTCATACGAGGCCTGCCTGGTTTATCTTGACGACATTATCATTGTGGGGCGTTCCTTCGAAGAACATCTTAAAAATATTAGGCGTGTGTTACAAAAGCTTAAAGAAGCTAACCTGAAATAAGTCCATCCAAGTGCCACTTGTTTCAGCGTGAAGTCGTCTATCTCGGACACATCATTTCGGCAGAAGGTGTACGAGCAGACCCGGATAAGATCTCGGCTGTGATAGACTGGAACTGCCCGACAGATGTTCCCCAGCTCCGGAGTTTCTTGGGATTATACACGTATTATCGGAAAGTCGTGAAAAATTTCTCAACGATCGCCAAACCACTCCATAAGCTGATCAAGGCAAAAAAGAAATTCTTGTGGACGGTTGATTGTAATAACGCCTTTAACAAGCTTAAGGACGCACTAACATCTGCTTCAATCCTAGCATATCCTGAAATTGGGAAGCAATTTATTCTGGGTACAGATGCAAGTCATGAGAGTATTGGGGCTGTATTATCTCAAGGGATAGATGGTCAGGAGCGTGTCATCGCCTATTTTAGCAAGTGTCTGTCCAAACCAGAAAGAAATTATTAAGTGACCAGGATGGAAATGCTTGCTGTAGTAAAAGCCGTAGAACACTTCCATCGTTACCTCTACGATAGAAGGTTCCTGCGGCGAACAGATTATGCCTCATTGACCAGGCTACTGAATTTTAAAAATCCAGAAGGCCAAATAGGTAGGTGGATACAGTGACTACAGGAATATGACGTGGAAATTCGCCACAGAAAAGGATCAGCACATGGAAATGCAGACGCCCTTTTGAGAAGATCCTGTCCTGGGAGCTGCAAATACTGCTCGAGAATCGAAAAGAAATTTGGCGTAATAGATCCAATAGTCCGCCAAGTTACAACGCCATCAACATCGACATTGGTCCCGTGGACTGATGAGAGCGTCCGAAAAGATCAACTGGCTGATTCTGAAATAAAACCAATCACAGAATTCAAAGAGTCGTCTGACGAAAAGCCCAGCTGGCAAGAGGAATTTAAATTAGAAAAATTTAAAACATTGTAGAAATTGAGATTTTAAAAATATATTTCTCAAGTTAATCACATGTTAAAAGCATTTATTTTGTAAACAAAGTTAATTAATACAGTCAATAAAGAAACGTCATAAAGTTCCATTTTGGCTGAAAACTGCGCTAAATCTGATGAGAGCGGAAACGTCCTCCCGTTTGCGTGGTGTGGTAGTTAGGAGAAAGAGGTGCCAGCTCAGGTGTCATCTCCGTCACTTGACCATGGTTCAAAATTACGTGGTCCGTCGCCAAAAACCCTCATGTAGCAGAGCAGTGCGACGTTAATATTCACTCACTCACTCACTTGGCGGAAAACTGATTTTCGACGCCAACTTTTGTCATTGTTGTAACAATAATAGTGCTAAAACAATGCAGACAAATTAAAGTTGGTGCCAAAAACTGGTTAATAAAACTAGTTTAAATTAATATCTTTTTAATTAATTGCTATATCGTACTGAATTGTGAATCTAAACCATTCTGGAATCCACTTGAGCCCCCACAAAAAATTTCATCAAAATCGCTCCAGCCGTTTAAGACGTGTTCAGTCATATATATACGCACAGAAGATTTTCATACATAAAGATACTAGCTGGTATACCCGTTCTTCGCACGGGTGACCTGGAAAATTAAACAATACAGATTGAAGGATAAAGAAGTTTTTAATGAGTTAATTTTACGTAAATTGCAAATTAAACAAAAAAAGATTTTGGCATATCTCAGCTAAACAAAAAAAAAGAAAAGAAAAACACCTTTGTTAAATTTTAAGTATGTAGATCTAATAGCTGATAAAAAGGATTTTTTTCTTTATAATTCCCCGTAACACTCTTGAGGGTCGATTTTTGAAAATACCTCCCTAAGCTGATCTCTGCTCAGCAAAAGTAACACATTGTTAAAAGTTTTGCGTAATGAACGCTTAAAATAGCGTAAATAATATTTATCTGAAAGTGTAATACATTAATATTACTTTCTGTTGTATTTATTTTATCTTAAAATTGTAATATTCGCAAGCAACGCCGTTTCTTAAATTATAATAGCTATAATGGAGATTCAATGAAAAACACAGCGAAATGATAATGATAGTCAAATTGGCAAATGTCTAGCTACTTTCATAGTTCAGCTTTATTAGAGGTTTGTAAGACCCACCGTGTAAGGGTGCGATGCACGTTAATGCTTTATCTACCACATTATGATTTACTGCAGTTTTTTTTCATGCAATATTTTTTTTGATTACTAAATTGAAAATTAAGGGATATACATAAACAAAATACTTCACTTTGGGAAATTTAATCCGTTAGAGATAATAAATTAATTAAAGATATTCCACTGTAAAATTAATTATATACACCGTTGACTTAAAATAAATAGTCAAATCGTTTTCTAAAGTCTTCATTAACATACAAAAACATAAGACAATTAAATTTTGACATAAACTATTTTTTCGGGACAAAAATAATAATCTTTGCAATCCGCTGAAAACGCCGTCAGCTGAAACCGCATATCTGCTGCAAAACTGTTCGCCCTCCCCGCTAAAATACTCATCATAAGACTCGTGCTGCCATACATTTTGGAAGAGTGGATTTCAAAGAATATTCCTGCTAAGTATTGGTAGAATATTTCTTCTAAGTTTGCGTGGTGTGGTAGTTAGGAGAAAGGGGTGCCAGCTCAGGTGTAATCCACGTCACTTGACCATGGTTCAAAATTACGTGGTCCGTTGCCAAAAGCCCTTGTGTAGCTGAACACAGTGTGACGTTAATATTCACTCACTCCAAAAAATACAGTACAGTAGTTATAATTATTTTTATACTTAAAAATGCAATATCCGCCTATTCAATTAAAATTATAGCGTTATAATTAACTACTAACCACAAACAAACTATGGAAATATGTCCAAATGATGTAGTGTGAAAGACAAAGTTTATCTACTGTAAGTACCCGAAAAGCAATAAAAGTATTTATTTTGAAAAAAGATCAATTTCTTACTATACCAAATGTGCATAATAAAATCATTAAAAAAACGTTCAAATAAAGAGAGATTTATAACAATCTCTCCCTTCAAAACTTCGTTTTATTCTGAAATAAAAAAAATAGGCATTATGCTGATCAGAGGAATTAATTAGAAGCGAGCACCTTACGTAGCCAAAACAAAAATGTTTTTCACAAACAAAAGATAAAAATACGAGTATGCTGTGGTGGGCTTTTTTGCAGCGCACGCCAGAATTGCTTGTAGATGGCAGAAATTTTTCCTACTTACTTGACAAATATCGTTATATTTTGAACACTTTATACAATATCTTTATAAATTATTGTCTATGCTATAAATTATAGCCTATGTGCTATTCTGATGTATAAGCTATATTACTGTAAAGTTTCATTAAAATCCATTCAGTTGGTTTTGCGTGAAAGACTCCCAAACATCCTCACAAACTTTCGCATTTATAATATATATCTAGATATATTAAATTTATACAGAAAAAAATTGCGGAAAAAAGTGTGCATGAAATTTTTACTTTAAAAAATACGCGCCTTTAACAGTTTTTAATTTAAAAATGAGCTCGCGTCACTGATCCGATCACGATTTCTGACTAGAACCGAAAAATACGAGTAGCATAACAAACTGGAACCTGACGCTTTATTTATAAGTTCTCTCATCCTCAAAAATCTCCTAAAGAAGTTATCACTTTAAAAGTCATTTTAGTTATTTATATTTATTCTTACCTTTTAAATTTTGTATGGCAATGAAAAATATTCGTAAATCTATACATAAGTTTCCCTTTTCAGAAATTTTAAAATTTTCCTTTTTATTAGTTGAATGTATTGGTACGAAACTCATGGAATAATAAAACAGTTTAAAAATTCAATGTAGTAATTTAAAGAGTCAATTAATTAAAAAATAACGGACGGGTTCAAATTTCTGTTTAAAGCTAATGGAAATCTTATTCAGAGCTTAACTTGACAACAACACAAATCTTGTGCATCAAAAGTCTACGTACACTGGAAAAAACCCTTAAAATAATGGAATGTAACTAAAAATCAATACTTTTAAAGCTATTTCGTTCTTTCTATAACTCTCTCAACATATTTGGATGACCGCGGTAGCCGAGTGGTATAAGTATCGGACCGTGGCTAGCCTTGTCACGAGTTCGAGCCCAGTACCACTAAAGACCCATCGTGCAGGGCAGCGATGCACGTTAAATCCGTCGAAACCTAAACGTCCCCCCTTTGGTGTGGTAGTTTGGAAGGGAGGGGGTGCCAGTTCAGGTGTCCTCCACGTCACTTGACCATGGTTCAAAATTAAGTTGTCCCTCGCCAAAAGCTCTCGTGTAGCTAAACAGTGCGATGTTAATATTCAATCAATCAATCAATCTCAACATATTTGGCAAGGATTTAACTAGCTTAGTTGTTCCATCTGTGGATATTTTTTGTTCCATTCTTCTACTATGACAGATTTGAGCAACTCCTTGGATGTTATTACGTTCTCACTGATTATTCACTCGAGTAAATTCCACAAATGCTGTATTGTGTTTAGGTCTGGGGACTAGGTTGGCTTACGGAATTGGTTTGGGACATGTTAAAACAGCCATGGGTTCACAATGACTTCACAATAAGAGCCATTTGCTTAGGACCTTCGTGGCGCTGTAAGTAAAAATTATCACTCGCTGCAAGTTTCCCGGCATATGCCCTGATATTTTACTTCATTAAGTTCAAATAACCAATTTTTTACATTGTTGATCCAATTATTTCAGAATAACCAGCCGAAAGGCTTCCAAATGCACCCTCAAACATTATGCCTCCCCCTCCATGTTTGATAGTCGAAAAGGGATTTTCTTCTTTTCTTTCTTTCTTTTTCTGTCCATAAATTTTTGCAGGCACAACTCTGTGCTTTTGATGCTAAATTTAAAAAATTACTTTCAATTGAATATATTACATTTTTCTAAAAAATATGTGTCCTATTTAGGTGTTTTCTGGCAAAGATCATTCGAAAGACGAATGGCTTCTTGAGTGCAACGCGAGCATGATAGTCATCCTTTTCCAATTTTTTTCGAATTGTAATTAAAGTCACACTTTTTTGCAATATCTCAGCAATACTTTTAGCTATTTGTGAAGCTTATAGTCTTAAATTTATTTTTATAGAGTGTATTACAAAGCAAGATTTTCGAGGTAACACTGCAGACGGGCGGCCAGATCTTGGCCTGGATGTTAAAATTTTAGCTTATTTGTAGGGTATGAACACTTTTTAAATCAATGGATGTTTCCTATTAACATATTTCAGCAATTCCCTTAAAAATTTCCCCCTTTTCTGAAGATTTTTGATGATGTTTTCTTTCTTGATATATCGACCTCTATTCTGTTGCCTGCCATGGAACCACAAAAGCGTTCAAATCTCAAATCCTAAATAAGTCGTAAAAGAAGCCTATAATTACTTAAAAGCCCGATTTAGTGCAATTATCTAATATATATTATAAATGCGAAAGTTTGTGAGTATCTTTGTGGGTCTTTCACGCAAAAACAAATGAATGGATTTTAATGAAACTTTACAGTAATACAGCTTATACATCAGAATAGCACATAGGCTATAATTGATAGCATAGACTATAATTTATAAAGATATTGTATGAAGTGTCCAAAATATAACGATATTTGTCAAGTAAGTAGGAAAAAATTCAGCCATCTGCGAGCAATTCTAGCTTGCACTGCAAAAACGCCCACGTCAGCATATATCTATCTTTTGTTTGTGAAAGAATTTTCTTTTTTGTTTTGGCTACGCAAGGTGCTCGCTTCTAATTATTTCCACTGATCAGCATAATGCCTATTTTTTTTATTTCAGAATAAAATTAAGTTTTGAAGGGAGAGGTTGTTATAAATCTCTCTTTATTTTAATGTTTTTTTTTATGATTTTATTATGCACATTTGGTAGTAAGAAATTGATCTTTTTTCCAAATAAATGCTTTTATCAGTTCTGATACTTAAAGTAAATAAACTTTCTCTTTCACATTGCATCATTTGGACAAATTTTCAAAATTTGTTTGTGATTAGTATTTAATTATAACGCTTTAATTTTAATTGAATAGGCAGATATAATTATTTTTATACTTAAAAACGCAATAACTACTGTACTGTATTATTTGGAGTGTGAGAGTGAGTGAATATTAATGTCGCACTGTTCAGCTACACGAGGTCTTTTGGCAACGGATCACGTAATTTTGAACCATGGTCAAGTGCCGTGGACGACACCTGAGCTGGCACCGTCTTCTCCTAACTACCACACCACACCAACTTAGAAGGAATATTCTACCAATACTTAGCAGGAATATTCTTTGAAATCCACTCTTCCAAGATATATGGCAGCACGGGTTCCATGATGAGTATTTTAGCGGAAAAAATAGTATGTCAAAATTTAAGTGTCTTATGTTTTTGTATGTTAATGAAGACCTTAGAAAATTATTTGACTACTTATTTTAAGTGAATGGTATATATAATTAATTTTACAGTGGAATATCTTTAATTAATTTATTAGCTCTAACGGATAAAATTTTCCAAAGTGGAGTATTTTGTTTATGTATATCTCTTAATTTTCAATGTAGTGATCCAAAAAAAATATTGTATGAAAAAAACTGTAGTAAATCATAATGCGGTTGGATAAAGTATTAAAGTGCATTTATCCCCTACACGGCGGGTCTCACAAAGGTCTAATAAAGCTCGAGCTACGAAAGTAGCTAGGCATTTGCCAACTTGACTCTATCGTTAACATTTCGCTATGTTTTTCATTGAATCGCCATTATAATTTAAGAAACGGCGTTGCTTGCGAATATTACAATTTTAAAATAAAATAAATACAACAGAAAGTAATATTAATGTATTACACTTTCAGATAAAAATTATTTACACTACTTTAAGCGTTCATTACGCTAAACTTTTAACAATGTGTTACTTTTGCTGAGCAGAGATCAGCTTAGGGAGGTATTTTGAAAAATCGACCCTCAAGAGTGTTACGAGGAATTATAAATAAAAAAAATCCTTTTTATCAGCTATTAGATCTCCATAAAGGGTGTTTTTTTAGAGGTATAGAAATTTAAATTGCAATAAAACAACGATGTATTATTCGATTGACATGAATTTTTTTTTATTCGAAAGATAATCTTGTGGCATGACATTTTAAATATGTTCAAGCAAGGCGTAGATTCGTCGAATGGGCCCAAAACGAGATAGCCGTTGTTCCCGACTTTCATAAGCGAATTTTTTTTAGCGATGAAGCGCACTTCTGGTTGAATGGCTACGTCAACAAACAAAACTGCCGCATTTGGAGCGAAGCTAATCCACAAGTGTATGTCGAAACACCGTTACATCCAGAAAAATTGACTGTTTGGTGCGCTTTATGGGCTGGTGGAATTCTTCTTCAAAAACGATGAAGGCCACAACGTTACAGTCAATGGTGATCGGTATAGAGCCATGATTACTAACTTTTTCATTCTTGAATTGAACAATCATGATGTCCAGGAGCTGTGGTTCCAACAAGATGGCGCAACATGTCACATAGCTCGTGCCACAATCGATTTATTGAAAGACACGTTTGGTGACCGCCTATTTTCACGTTTTGGACCTGTGAATTGGCCTCCAAGATCTTGTGATTTAACACCGCTAGACTATTTTCTGTGGGGCTATGTAAAGTCATTGGTCTATGCGGATAAGCCACAAACGCTTGACCATTTGGAAGACAACATTCGCCGTGTTATTGCCGATATATGGCCACAAAGGTTGGAAAAAGTCATCGAAAATTGGACGTCCAGATTGGACTACATCCGATCCAGCCGTGGCAGTTATATGCCAGAAATCATATTTAAAATGTATTTCCCCAAGATTATCTTTCGAATAAAAAAAAATTCATGTCAATCGAATAATACATCGTTGTTTTATTGCAATTTAAAGTTCTATACCTCTAAAAAAATATCCTTTACTTAAAATTTAACAAAGGTGTGTTTTTTTCTTCCTTTTTTTTTTGTTTAGCTGAGATATGCAAAAAGCTTTTTTTTTCTTTCGCAGTTCACATAAAATTAACTCATTAAAAATTCTTTTTCCTTCAATCTGTGTTGTTTAATTTTTCAGTTCACCCGTGCGAAGAACGGGTATACCAGCTAGTTTTACAATAAAAGATCTTTAAAAGCTCTATTTTGTGAGTGTACACAGACTTTTGGCGCGGAAAGTTAGTGATTATTTGGTGGTCATTTTTGTTTTTTCTTGTTAAGGTGAATTTTGTTGTTGTCAGTATGAATAAAGAAATTTAAAGAATTGCTGACTAGTATTTTGATTTTTTAAAGCGAGATTTTAATAGTAATTATAGCATTAAAACGTAGGATGATTGCCTGTACGCAGACTTTCGGAGGCATGTGTATACTCCTTAGACACTTTTTGCTAGGATGGCATGAGGGCTAATTAAAAATTGAATTCACCCATGAAATGGTCGCTAGTTCATTGTTATTTGTAACCACTAACCATTACAATTACAAAAAGGAAAAAAGTTATCTCGCAATTTGTACCAGCACATCTATTGCAAAATTGATATATATGACTGACGTGAATTTCTTACTGAATTTTTTTAATACGTATGATCGTCAAAGCCATAAGATATATGCGTAATGACGACATACGTAATGCTCTTAAAATTAAAAGTTTCAAATCACATATTCAGAATATCGCAATTAACTTTTTTAACGACTTAGAAGCTACCAATAATATCAATATGCAAAATTTATCGCAATATACCCCTAATGACAAAACAAAGAGACCAAGAAGAATTCTTCTTGACTCCTATAATCCCCCGTAATTCTATTTTCTCGTGCAATTTTTATTGCACACCGTAATTACTAAAATTTCACTTTCTGGCAAGTGGCATGTCAATTACGGAGTGCCTGTCTCTAACTGGGACGTACCTCCTCATCAGAATTTTAAGAATTAAGAGCCGAATTAATGGGATTAATTAAAATTAAATTTAAAAGATATAATAAAAATGGGCAAAACAATTCTGCTGGAACACGCCTCCTGCATTCCATCGCTCGACCAATCGCCATCATGCCACTCAGCAGAATGGAAAACACCACTTTTGCCATGCCCAGCATCATAGACTCTCAAGATATGGGTTTGAGGACTGTTTACAGTCCAGACGCCCAGAAGAAAAAACGCCTATTCAACGCCTACTGAAGTTTAAATGTATTGTTCTTAAATGTTAGTACTGCTGACGTGTTCCCACATGCAATAACCCAAGGTGAAATATCACACAACATAAGTCTTAATTTTCTCGTTTCCTTCAGCCTCATAAAAAGCACGTGTTTTAATAGTGACGTCACACATTGTAAGGGGGTCACAACGCAAGAATAAACAAGAAAAATTCTTTTTTAAAAAAGGTAAACAAAAACATAAGGACATTTATTTGGAAATGAGATTTTATATTTTGAAGAACCTACAGATTTTATTTCAGTAATGAATAATTTAATTCTGTTATATGGCATTGTTGTAGAATCAGATTATTTACTAAGATTTATTATAATAAGCAAACGGTTTTCAAAGAAGTATTAAATACGCGGGAAATAGAAATACTATACCGAAAAATGTCAAAGAGACGTTATTTGATTTTTAAAATACCTATACAACGGATAGAAATGAAATCCTTTGATATAACTCTACATGATGAGGATAACCTTTTATATATATCTTTGAAAATTGTTAAGTCATAATAATTCATAATAAAAAATGAATTAGACATTATTTTTAAAATAAATTAGGTCTTTTTCGAAAAATAAACAAGGTTATTTCAATTTGAAATGACAAGATGTATGCTTTGGAGTTAATCTCTTATAAAGTATAATTTCAGTGAGCGAAATAAAAATTTAAAAATCAATGAAGATTAATACTGCCGCCAGAATCACACTTGACTATAGCAATAATACATTTTAGATACAGGATTGCTGGTATGGTCTTTTTCTCACACACACATGGGTGCTTACATTTATAATTTAAAAACTACAGCAATATACATGCATATAGTATCCACAAAAATGCAGACTTCTCTATCTGTATTTTAATTATTATTTTTCAATACTTGTTTTTGACACTGAAATTTTGTAATTATAATGTATGAACATATCGATTCATTTTTTCATCCTTTACCAAAAGTTTTATATCCATACATTTAAGATGTTTTGAAGTTTCTTAAACATTTGCAAGTCATTTTTAAAGTGCAACGTATATTTTGTTCAGACTTTAAAAACGGTAATTCCTCACGCAAGGTTAAAAAAAGGTTTCGTTTACATGTGTTGCTGAAATCGGGAGATAATTCTTATTAATTTTGAAAATAATCATCCAGAAATCACAGTTGTATCTGAAAACCTTAAGCAATAATTGAAAAGAAATATGTATATACATACATAACTTTATTAGTCTAGTATTTGTATTATTTTTTTCGATGCTAATTTCTCAGTAGCTGACAGTTGCTGCAATGCCCCGAACGTCAACAAAAACAGTCGGATTGCACATTTTGCAACTTATCTCTACATTTTTTATTTCTTGTACTGTATTTCTACCAGGTTGTTGTTTTACCCGTTCCTTTCTTTCCTTCATAAAACAATAATATTAGTTCAGAATATTTTTCAAACTGTTTAAAAACAAAAATCTTAGAAAATAAAAATTCGTGTACTAATTTACCTAATAGCTTGTGAATAATACAGTAAATTAGATTTTTAATGAGTAAATTTTTTCTTAAGTCCCATTGAAACTTTTGAGCCGACCAGTGTTTTTCCTCTTTGATCTTTTACTGATAATTTTTATTTATTTGATTTGAGGGTTCACACCTCACCTCAGGTTGGAAATGAACATAAAGGCATAGTTCACTTAGAAACATATTTAATTAGGCACGACACAAATACTGAAGTATGTAGAATTAATAAAAAGGAGGGAGGTGTTATGCCCTTTACATCAGCTGGCGAAACTTGTTCATTCTTTCTCCAACTCTTCGCTGGAGAGAGTGGCACAAGCAGGTAAAACAAAATTACTTTATGAATCAAGATCATAATTGAGATGACTGACTGGTAGTTAAATTTATTGATTAGTTTCTTTTAGTTGAATTTTGTTTCAAAAGTTTTATTACTTTTCTACGGAAGAATATCAATACCTCCAAAGAAACTTTTACCAATTATCTTATTATTATCCAGTTACCTCTTAATAAAAAAAAATAATATAAAATTAATTATAAGCTGTTTGCCATGCAGTACACCTTCAGCATGGTAACCCTACTTCCTCGTTTCATCTAATAGACTTTTGCCAGATACGGGATTGAGGGTTCTCAGTAACCCGTATGCCCTCAGACATTTCCTGAGATTTCCGAGAATCGAAAACTCTTTTGAGTTAAAAAAAAACAATTCTTCATTCAAATTCATTTTTAAAAATCTGTGTAAATATTGAGTTTTTAATACCATTATATTTTTCTAGGTAGCATTGGTGGTTGGCAATGAATTTTAAAGAATATTTAAAATATTTATTTTTACAATCTACTCACTGTTATGAAGTAATTATATTAAAATACTATTTTAGAGGCATTTATTTCTACATATATATAATCTACTTAACTTCAGATAAAAAATTTTACGACACTAATAATGATGCTTTTTAATAATTTTCTTATTGCTTATTTCTGTTTGAAATACAGCGTACACCTTCTGAATAGTATAATTAATTGTATTTAAAGTTAATGATTTTTAAAATGGTGAGAACAAATCAAATGAAATGATTAAGATTTCATTTGTTAGAATATACTGTTCGAATTAATAGAGACAAACATGTTTTTTCTTGTCTGAGTTGGTATGTAGTTAAAAGTTATGCCCCAACCACTCTCACACACACACATACACACACGCCAAACCAGTTACATCTGCCCAAAAGTAATGTGACGGATGGACCTTGAATATAATTTACTCATTTGATTGGTTATAGTACATTAGTAGTTCAGTTGTAAGCCTTTCTGCGTGGTAGCTGGTGGTTGTAATTTTGCGTTCCATGTAACATTTGTTACTTTTGCTTGTTCAGAGATGGATATTACTCCGAGGAAGAGTTCTAAAATAATCGTTCTTACTAAACACACTTCTATAACTGCGAGAGATATAGCTATGGTATTTGGTGAGAGCAAATCAAGTGTTTCATGAATATTAAGAACATTTCAAGACTCATTTCACATCGTCTCTAAAAACAAAGGAAAAATTTGTGTTAAAATGGAAAATTAGTTCAAGCATTGATAAAATTCTAATAATAAATAGCAAAATGAATCAAAGTAAGACAAGCACGGACCTTAGAAGGGATTATTGTGTTGAAGTGAGTACCTCAACTGTATAGCAAAGGGTTCTGGAAGTTAGTCGTATGGCATCAAGACCGATGGAAAAGCAATTTCTAACTCAGAAAATGATGAAAATCTTTTAGCATGGACCAAAAATACCGATTTTGGATTGCTAACGACTAGAAGTTGACTTTCGGTGATGAAATGCATTTATTTGTGCAGGGATACAAATCGTGTAGTTTAATCAAGTGAAAGCATTTAAATAAATATATATGAGTGTGCGTGAAGGGGGCGCCCTATGCATGTGCACTGGCACGTGACTAGTCCGCTTCGTAGGGAATAGGAGCGGCGAACCTTAGAGACGAGAACAGAAAATGAGAGCGCCATGACGAACTTCTTTTCAGCCATTTAGTCAATAACTCTAATAAAATGTTATTCTGTAATTTCTTTGTTACTTACTGTTAAGAAGGGTCCGGCACTTGAATTTTTGGACAATTATCGATTTCACTTTTTTTATATTTTCTAAAAAAAAGTTCAAATATTTCTTTTTAAAATGACGTAAAATAAAAACACTGGGCTTATCCAAAAGTGTATGAATACGCGTCTTTTAGATCTTAAAAGCGAAACAGAGAAAAAAGTTAGGTGATCGAAAAGGCCTAAGAGGTCATAAACGACATTATAACATCAAAAATTCAAAGGTATTATAGTGTGGCTACGAGAAATCTACACAGCATGCAAACTGCAGCTTGGGTGTTTATTTTTATCTTAGGTCTTTAAACAAGAACACTTAGCATGGAATGTGTCCTGCGATTATAAATGCCTGGCGTAAGTTTCAAAAGACAGAAGCTGAATGTAACAAAAGGCACTTTGATCATAAACACACTTAGCATCATGAATTAGATTATACCAATTTTTAGAGATATAGGTGATCCTATCTTCTGTACAGAAAACGTTTACATAGAAAAACCCAGAGCCCAAATGAGTCATTTAATAACTCCATATGGTCAATGATTCTAAGATCTACATTTGTGGAATTAAAAACTCTAAAATTAGGGGTAAATATGACTATTGCACAGTTCAGTATGAGTCATGTAGCAAAATTAATGACCTTAAAACATTGTGATGTTTAACAAAGTTGTAACTGTGCGTCATGCTTAAAAACTAGATACGCTTAGGATTCGTGTAGCCCAACGAAAGCATCTAGATATCCCAAAAAAGACAAAATTGTTAAAAATAATGAAAAAAAGAAAATTAGGAGAGTCTTTTGCATAAGCAGACAGAAAAAAAATGCTTCATATTCTTCTGGAAAGTACTAAAAAATTAGATGCTCGAAAAATTACAAATTTTTATTTTAAGCCGATTTTCTCAAAAAATGTAATATATACACAGTATATAATCCTCAAATTTTCACTGAGAAGACCTTTAAGATATTTACACATTTTAGTGGAGAGAATTAGATATATCTAGCAAATTTTTTTAGATATGAATATTAAATTAAATTTTAGAGGAAAAAATTGGGCTTTATAAATAGTCATACATAATTTAATTCTTAACAGAAAGTTAGTTCCCTTCGTTAAGTTTAATTGATAGCATACATAACCTACTGCTAAAATTTTAACCAGGATTAGTAAGCAGTTTCTGAGAATACGATTCATATACTAATGGTATTTAACTTGGGCTCCTATAACAGAACCTTTTTTAAGCAACGTTGAACACGAATATGTATGGAAACATCTTATGTCCATTTACATATATATTTAAAATCTGATTTTTAAAAAAGTGGTATTTAGTTAAGTTAATTATTTTATACACATATATATACATGTAAATATGTAAACCCCATTGATTTAAAATTAAATGCTTATTTTCTAAAGCACATAGATTCCTTTCTGTAATAAATCATTCACTTCCCTTAGAGGATATAATTTTAGAATCGAATTATTAGTTATGAATTATTATAAAGAGCAACAGTTTGAAAAGAAGCTTATCAATAAGCCTTAATATTAAAAACATAGAATACCGAAATTCTATGTAAACCTGTGTACAAAGATATCAAAGAAATTTCATTTGTCCTTTGAAATATTTAAGCTATAAATAATAATTAATTATTTGATGTAACTCCACATGATATAGATTTTGATGTAACTCCACATGATATAGATTTTGATGTAACTCCACATGATATAGATAAGTGTTCCTATTTGAAAATTAATTCAAAATAATTGTAATTAATAGTGAATTACATTCTTTTATTAAATAAATTACGTCATTGGAAAAATAAACAAGGGCTTTTTGGGGTTAAAAATTAGTGAAGACAAACACTGCTGGCAGGATTGCACAAACCGACAACAGAGGCCTGGAATATATATTTGTCCATATAGCCAGCACATCCTAGATACAAGGACTGGTTACAGAAATGAGAGAGGCTTGTGGCGTCACACATTGTAGGTATAGAGAACCTGCTTGTTGAACCAGTAGGTGTTGACAGGTTCGATTGGAGCGCCTGATTCCCTGAGGAATCTAAATCTCCTATCAGAAATAAGTTGAGGAGTGACATTGGATCGATAGTTTGCCCTTTTTTGATAAAAAGTAATTAAATTTTAAAGAATTGTTGAACTAGTAGGTGCTGATAGTGGCTGCCTACGGAGTGGATCGAGACAGCGCTATTGCACCCAGATAGTTTTTTTAATGCAATGCTAGCGCCATCTGTTCTCCAGAAGAAGCCTAGTCTGCCCTAGGTTTCTGCCGCAGTTATGAAGTAATCCTAAGAGAGGGAAGAAAGAATGAATTTCGCCTCGGAGAGCGAACTAGCTTTGGCATGCAGGCACTGGTTATAAGGGAGAGGGGGGGAGTAAACGTTCCGAAAGAGAAATGAAAAGGATTTTTTTTCCTTTTTCCGATGGTTTCGTTTCGTTAGAGTTGCGCGCGGGGAGGGGGAATTCTTGTTTTTAAAACGCCGGTTGTAGGTTCATTGGCAGGCGATGCGTGGAGAGGGGGGGAGTTTGTGAAATGATTCTGAGTATTTATCGAGGGATTGTACATGATTTATCGGCTGCTCGCTCGCCTCCGTTTGGTGGCAGCGTCAGTCGACAGTCTTACACTCACACAACAACACAAACAGTTCAAGCTCCAGCAATAATTATTTTTTCTTGTTTCCTTTCTTTGGTCACAATCAATTTTTACTATTTTAATTTTTTCTTTTCTTAAGATTTAAATTCTCTCTTTATTAATTTTTACTTCCATTTATTAAAACTACCCCCCCCAACCATGGCAAATCATCCTCTAATGCTCAACACACAAACTTTCAGATATGGGATTAAGACCTCTCATGAGATCATGTTCCCCAATAAGCATTCAACCAATCAACCGTTCGTGGGATTGTGATGGTATGGAATTGAGGAATGGAAATTAGTAGATAAATTCGCGTGTGAGCGTGTGGATGGGTTCAACACGAAGTTCTTTATGAAGTACTGCTCTTGGAATGAATAAGGGACCTCTGGCAATCACACGGAGTACTTAATTTTGGAGTCTCTGAAGGGTATTCAGGTGGTTGTTGGATTTGGATCCCCAGATGGCATACGCATAAGTTAGAATTGGGCGGAGATTGGTTTTGTAGATGAAAAGTCTATTTTTGAGGGTGGGTGATTTTTTGCCAATCAGTTCGATGAGAGAGAAATGTTTGTTCCGGTATTTTTGGATTATTTCTGTTACACTTATTGGTAAACTAATTTAAATTTTGCAAAGCTAGCAGTGAAATTTATGTGTCGAGGAGGCATGAAGACGAAAAACAGTTTCTTAAAATTGGCCTTTAATAATCAATCATAAAGTCACTTTGCTCGTTACTGGAGCGATAAAAAAACAATAAGTTCAAAAGCAACATTACCAGAGACATCCGATTCGAACCGTCTTCTAATATTATAAAATTAATTTCTAATCTAAAATGGTGATGCAACCTGCAGTTGCATTGCCAATCAGTTGTTCTCTCCCTCTAAGAGTTAAACCACTCACATACTTCTTATATTTCCGTTTCTCCTTCCTTTTTCAAAACTAACATGAGCCGAGTTTAAATACTAGCTCGATTTGCATGGCAGTTGCTGCCAACCTCAAATCACGAAACTCAAAAAAGATCGGGTTCGAATCGGTGTGCTTACTTTCATTGAGATCATGGAACGGGATTGGAAAAACAACACAAGGAGATCAAAAAATTTGGATCCGACTTTTAAATGTCTAACAATCGGCCCCTTTTTCCAATCTCGCACCATTATCTCTTACAAATCAGTAAATTTTAATCTATAATCACATGTTATACAATTTAACACAAAAAAATACATTTTATTCACAATCTTTATTGTAATAAACAAACTAATATTTTAATCTTAAAGAAACAAAGTCTTATTCTCTAAAAAGAAATAATTTTCTACAAAAATTCTAACAATTTTCCTTTTACCATGGGTTTGGTAAAAATGTCCGCCAAATTATTTTTGGTACCTATATATTTAATTTGGAAAACCTTGTCGTATATCAAATTCCTTAGAAAATGATAACGAACATCGATATGTTTTGTTCTATAATTTTCTACTGGTGACTTTGAAAAACTTATAGCAGCTTGATTGTCACAAAACATTACATTTCACTTAATTCCAAATTTAAACTTTTATTATCAATTACATTCTTTAGCCAAATGAATTCCTTAGCTGCTTCTGTTAAACTAACATACTCAGCTTCGATGGTCGACAGACTAACGGATTTTGCTTGAAAGTTCGCGATGAAATTGGAGTTTCGTCTATAAAAGTTATGAACCCTCCCATCGACACTCGATCATCCCTATTTGTAGCAAAATCGAGTCTGAATAACATCTTAGCTTTAATGATTTAACTTTTGAATGTTCTAATTTATATTCTTGAAATACCTCGTCAAATGACTCACCTCGTAATTGTGTGTTACCTCGCGCAACTAAGCGGGCCTTGTATCTAACAATTTTCTTATTTTCATCATATTTAATGGTATAAGCCCAACGGTTTTCTAAAATTTTTATATTATCCGGATGATCAACTAAATCCCAAACTTTACGTTCCATCATTACGTTAATTTCTTTATCCATTGCATCACGCCATTTAGATGCGTCTCTGGATCTTATCGCCTGTTTGTAACAGTTAGGAATAGTTACTTCAACCATAAAGAGCTTCTTGTTGCTCTGACAAATCTGAAAATCCTGGGATTCGGTATTATCTTTCTAAAATTAAATAAACTAGGATCATACTCAATATTATGCCTCTTACAGTATCTCTCTATTTCGTTAAAAGATTTCAATCGGGTTGCTTCCCCTTCTATACTATAATATACGTTAGATCAGTTACTTTCCTACCTATATTTCGAATCACTTAACCTCTGTACATGGGATCAAGCTATGATTATCGGAAGATACATCTGGTTTTCAGATGTTGAGGGCGTTTCCGTACTTGTCTTTGAAACTAAACGACTCGTTAATGAATCTTTTACTCTATCAAAAATCATCCTCATCATCATAATAATCAGGAAGGTTTAAATTATATCCAAGGTTACTATTAACTTTTTGTCTAAAATTAATTCCCCTCTTATTTTTCATCGAATCTTACATTAATAGTCTCGACTAATTTATTTTCATCTATCAACCATATTCTATAACCCTTAGTACGTTGTGCGTATCCCATCATAATTCCTATTTTCGCTCGCATATCGAATTTTTTCTAATTTGTTTTGGCACACCAGCATATGCCAAACATCCAAAAGGTTTTAGATGCAATACCGATGGTTTTCTACCTGAATATTTTTCGAAAAGGCGTTTTGTTACTGTCTTTGTGACAAATTCGATTCCACGCATAAGTGAAACAAAGTAATGCTTCTCCCCAAAACTTATGAGGGAACTTCACTAGATTTAAGCAATGTTTTGATGCCATCTAGAGCGGTCAAATTGAATCTCTCCGCGACCCCATTCATTTCTGGCGTATATGAATTTGTTACCTCATGTTTATACAGTTCTGTCAAAAATTATCCATATCCTTATTACAAAATTCTAGTCCGCCATCAGTTCTAACTGCTGGCTTACCTTTTACTTAGAAAACGTTCTGCTCGTTTCTGAAATCTATATTCTCTCGTACTATTCGACGCACCACTACCCCAGGTCATTTTGGAAGCACTTTTCAGTCGTTCCTATAGCTCTTATCAGAGCTTTAAGTGTGACGACCAATTTGATCTGTTCCCCCCCACACACATTGATTATATTGGACTACGACTATGGCTACGAACACGGGTTTGAATAACATCATGGATCTTTTACTACCTTCCTCCAACAACTCAACCGGAACCCCTACCGGAACAAGCTGTTAACGTCTTATCTCTATCAAAAATAACATCGAAAAATTTTCAATAGTTGTCGAAAACACCAAAACTGGCATTAAACCCTTCTTTTCGCCGGAGTCCCGGAAAATGACCCTACTCTTCTGGATCACAATCGAAGGCTCGAGGAATACCAATGGCTGCAACCAGTGGCGCACACAAGGGGGGTTCCAAAGCCCTTGATTTTTTTCCGATTGATTATAATTCTAAGTATAAAGTACGTAAAATTTAATTAATTATTTGCTATTAATGATTAATTTTATTAATTAATACTAATTATTTATTCAAAAACAAGTTTTTTTACTGTGTTTTGTTCCCGAAAATCGACAAAATCCAAAAGGAGCAGGATACAAGAATGGTAGAACTTTCGACCCCGGACCCCCCTTGAAAAATTCCTGTGTGCCCCACTGGCTGCAACAAATGGCGGTAGGTGAGTTTACCTCTCAACCTTTTTGTAACACCCCAGGCTGTACCATCCACCATACCCCTAACAATTCTCCAACCAAAATCATTGCTCAGGAATCAATCAAATCCACCGCTACAAAGCGGAAAGAAAACGAGGACGGATTCACATCTCCCTCTGGCAGGCAAATCTCTAAAAATAGACGAACTATCTCTCAAGCTGAACGCAATTTTAAAATCGACCTACAAAATAAATTCGAAAACCTTAAAATTGATCAAATAGCAGGATCTTCTTCGACTATAACTAATAATATTCAAATAACACCACACGAATAAAAAAAAAAAACTCAAAATTCTACCACCAAGACCAATACAAATGGAAACACTAATTACACCCCCCAGTTTTTCTTAAAATCTCAGATGATTACCGTGACCAGATGAAAGTTTTAAACGATAGATTACCCGCACTCCGCAGTAAAATGACTGAATGACTTATATACAGACACAGATGAACTACACCACGAACTCAACCAGGTTTTGGAAGAGCTCAAATAGGAATTTTTCTCCATCACACCAAAAAAAGGACAGAACCTTAAAAGTCGTCATAAAGGGACTCCCCCGAGACACCGACCCGGCAACAATCAATAGCGATCTGGTTGAGTTGGATTTACAATAATTAAAGTCACACAACTTTTTTGGCCGCATAACTAAGCAAAACTTCCAGTATTTCAAGTCTCACATTACCACTCAACATCCCCAACGCTAAGATTTTTGACCTAGACAAACTCAGCTACATCTCCGTTAACGTAGAAGGATACGACAACAAAGGAGTAACACAATATTACTCCTGCAATAAATTTAACCACATCGCAGATAATTGCCACCAGGCCCCGCGTTGCCTAAAATACGGCGGGAATCATGAAACTCGAAACTGTCAAATTAAACACGTAGAACAGGCATACTGCAGGAACTGTCAGGTTACATCGGTCCCATGGCGAGACTACGCAAAATGTCACCTTGCAAACCAAGGGGTGGATCACGAACAGCAAAAATGATTACTCCTCAATAGTATAATTCGATCAAATGTCTCCTACGCCTGGGCTACAAACAACATCACTTCTAATAACAACACCCAAAAACAGATGGTTTCTGCTAAATAAAGGAAATCCTGCTATCAAAGCACAAACTCAGGTCAGTCCTTTACCTCTCAACAGAGTTAACGTTAATAAAGAGATTCTAATGCTGCTTTAATTGCCCAAAAACACTACATGGAATAATCCAGGCACTCTCTCTACTCTTGCAACCCAAATTAACAACATGAATTAATCATATCCTCCCAAGTAATAAATCAAAAAAATCCAAGTGCTAAAAAAACGAGAATTATGCGCCTAATAAAGAGGCAATTCTTGACGATGACGATGAATAGACTCCCAATGCATGGCCTGAGTTTGTGTTCATTGAATGCAAAACGGCTTAAAAAAGTAAAGTATATTAATTTAAATTTTTTGTAGAGAAGCACTGTCCCGACGTAATTCTTATTCGCAAAACACATCTGAGACCATCACAAACAACTATAGTGCTACAGAAACGACCGAATAACGGATGGAACTGCATCCGGTGGAACTCTTATTTTAATCAAACACAATTTCCGCACTTCACCCCACCACCCCACTACCACCACCACTTCAACATATCGAAGCCACCATCGTTACTCACAATCCACATAATATTAATCCACTCACCATAACATTTTTATGGTTCCCCGCACTCTGATAAATATTGTTTCACACTCGACTTAGAAAATATCCTTCAGATAAACAGTAATTGTGTGATGATTTTGGCGATTTCAATGCCACACACACAATGATTGAAATTGCTCTCCCATAATTCAACCAGAGGTACACAACTTAAAAACTTCCCTGAATTAACTGACCTGAAATGGCTTTCACAATACCCACCAGATATGTGATTCACCTTCAATACTCTCGACATTGCACTTATCGGTAACTTTAATTTCTTTAACATAAGTTCCATATCTGATCTTTCATCAGATCACAACACAGTTTTTCTTAATTTCCTCTCTGTAACATTTACACAATGATAAGCCTAGAACAATTTCCACCTGTTGGTCTTCATTTCAAAATATCTCAACAATAATAGTTACTTCTTACTATTTTAAAGCATAAAAATCCATACACGCACTAGAAGAAAACTTGCTAATTTCACTGATGTTCACTTCCGCTCACGCTCAATCCCGTTCGCCAATCACAAACAAGGCACACGTCAGAAACTCCCACTTCTAAAAAAATCTATGCCAGGAAACTTCTTTTCAAAACATACTTAATTCCATTTACAAAACAGCCACACAGATTACAAGCACACATTAAAAAACAATTTAAAGATTCACTCACAACAAGTTTGGAACGACGACAGGCTCAAAGCGCTTAACACAATGAGGTTGATTCGCGACAATTTGGCGACTAGCC
>BMAU01002943.1:0-116062 GCA_019973935.1 Trichonephila clavipes | reverse complement strand
CTAAATGAAGTACTACATACTGTAATAAAATGTGTTAATGTTATTAAAGCTACTGCCAGATGTGAGCGTCTTTTTCATGTGCTATTTTGTGAAGAACAAAATGAAGACCATGTGAGACTTTTACTTCATACTTAAGTAAGGTGGCTATCTAAAGGAAACTGCTTGAAAAGATTTATGGAACTGTTCGATACTCTTAGTGATTTTTGAACGACAAACCAGAAATGAAGCACCTATTAACAATCGATGGTAAAACATTTGTGAATTATTTAGCCGATATCTTTGAAAAACTAAGCATATTAAATAAGAAACTTTAAGGAACGAATAAAACTCTTGTCAATGCAAAAGCGAAGATATTTAGTTTTATTAACAATATCGAGTTATATATATATATATATATATATATATATATATATATATATATATAGTCAGAAACATATTAACAACAAAAACTTTGAACAGTTCCACTGGCTCCAAAAATGTGAAGTAACTGATACCGTTACTTGTCATTGTAAATCATCTGATTAATTTATCGGCCAATTTTAAGGAAAGATTTTTAGATTTAAAACAAATTGATTTCCCAACATGTGGATGATGCAGCCAGTGTTAGCGGATTTGTTGGATATATCAAATATGCAGTATCAAGCAGAACTCACCGGATTGCAAAATGATGACTCAGTTAAAACTTTATTTAGTATAAAAGATGCGATGGCATGGCTTCGTGAGAAACGGAAATCCAAATACCCAAACTCAACCAAATACGGAAAAGCTATTACTACGTTTCCATCTTCATTTTGGCTGAATGTGGTTTAGTGCTGTAAATGATTTACTGTAAAAAAAAAGAAATCGGCTGGATATAACACAACGTGGGGATTTGAGACTTAAGCTAACCAAGTTGGGAGCAATATAAAATCTCTCTGCAGCAAGCCTCAAGCACCAAGGATCTCTCTAAATTAAAATGACAAATTAATATGGAAAAATCATTCTTAAAATTATTTTGAATTTTAATTTCTGTTTTTCATTATATATTTTAAATTTTACTTACTGTGTTTTGTTAACAATTTGATAGTGATTTATTCCACAATCCGTCGTTTATGTTTCTTAAGTGAACAAATTCATTTTTTAATATTAAATATTATATATGTTACATGAGGAGAGGGGCATAAAAACTTTAGAAAGGTTAAAGTGGGGCATGGCACAAAAAAGGTTAGAAATACTGGTCTGCTAAACAGTATCATTTACATCAACACAATCCTTTACAGTAATGAAGCAGATTAAAAGCAATTAATCTTCTAACTCCAAATGTAAATAGAAATCTGACACCAAAATTGACAAACTTCAATTCTAGATTTTTACAATATAAGATTACTATTTTAAAATTCTTTTTGTATGTGTGTATGTGTCAGGACATAAAATAAACATTGTATTTTACAAAATATAACAGGGATGGCTATCATGTGGATTCTGAAACTAATTTTTAGATCAAACACTGAATAGACTGCATGATAGAAAAAGCACTTTCTCCAAAGCTTATGACAACGAGTCAATTGCAACATTTTTAAATGCAGAAAAAGTTATTTAATACACACAAAAGTTGACCATTCCTAGTATACACCAAATTCCCTAACAGAAGTAATTTTATTATTTTTGGTAATATTGTATGCTTTACTAAAGCTTGCATGTATAATTGCTTTTTCAAAAAATGATTTTTCCTAACAAACATTCCTAATCCGATTTTTACGTTCTACTTTTTGTTTCCTTATATATTTGGATATTGTTTCCTTACAGGAATATTTAAGATAAGTGGTAGAAATTATTGTATTTTTCAAAAAGACCAACTCTGTTTAATTGCAGAAAAATTAACTGTGAAAAAAATCATTTCAGCTTCATTCATTTTGGAAAACACTATCTGAATCAACCAGATGTTTTTAGCAGATACTATGAGATTCGTACGTTTTTTGAACATACAAAATAAAATTAACATTCACATAATAACGTAAATTTTTCAATAATTTCACCATTAAAATACGAATATTCAACATTATTGAATGTGTTGGCCTGTCCACTACCTTTCTAATCAAAGATAATTTCCCACTTTGCAAACATTTTGAAGGTAATTAATGCTGCTTGATGTGGTTTTGTAGATACTAGTATTAGCATCTCCGTTAATAAAAACTCATCATTGTCCTTGATAAAATTTGTAAACTGAAATTTTAAAAAAAAATTATTTTGTTTTGCTACTTTTTAAATTTAAATATAAAAAATAAGTATATTTTTATAATTTAATGCTTGTTTAATAAAGTGAATTCCATTTATTGAAGATGCAGAAGTCTTTATAATTAAATTCTACAAAAGTTCTCGCATCTATTATTTCAAGAAGCAAAAATGTATCCAATTTCCATCAAAATTTTCAATATTTTAAAAAAACTGGATACAGCTAAGGATTGCAATTACAGATCAAAAACTCAATACCGGTATTCAGTATTTTTCAGATCTCAATACTGGGATACTAGTTTTAATGTCAGTAGTAGAAATTTTAGATAAAGAGAAAGAAAACACACACAGGTGTTTCTTTTTTTTCATTTGCGCGTTTTATTAGAGAGTGTAAATGTCACAAAAAATAACTTGTAACTTATAAATTAAAAAGTATATAAAGAATCACAAAAAAACCTCTTATTTATTTAACACATCACAAACATCTTATTTATTTAAATCCCCAAAAAGTGTAAATATCATTACTCAGTTTGTGGTACTATTACAAAACTTACAAACTGAAGTATTATCAACTGTTTTTTATTATGTTCTTAAAAGTAATACTTATTCATCAGTATAGGATATCATATATGCATGTATGTATGTATATATATATATATATATATATATATTAAATCTGAAAAATACTTTGAACCCTAAAGTATATGCAAATGCAATGTGAATAACAAACTCACCAATTTAAAAAATATCGAAATATTATGCACTTTCTTCATAACTATAACCATGTTTCCACAGATACGAATCCTGCACGTGTGCAGTATTGCTCTGAGCTGTAATAGAATAATTTTATCCAGCCTTTTTGGATGATACACATATTTTATCGATTGTACAATGCAACTTTCCATTCATAGCCTAATTAATTCCACCCGATAGGGTGACATAAAAACAAACCTGTACACTATTTTGTTATGTTGGTGAACACTGAACATATAGTGGAGACAATTTAAAATATTTCTAGTAAATACCGAAAAAAGGGTTTTTTAACTTGTGAATACCGATATTACAAAATTGTACAAATGGCTCAAAATACCCCAGTATTTGGTATCCCGGTATTGCAATTCTTAGATACAGCTTTAAATGCATTTTTAAAACATTAAAATTTAAAATCTAGGCTAGATAAAATTCCAGAAGGGCTACACTTCACCCATGGGCCAAATTATGTCCAACACTGTTCTGCATAGTAATAAAATAATTATGAAACTAATAGAATTTATTTTATCATTTGAATTCCAAAATAATAATAAAACATACATACCTTTAATATAAAAATGATAGATCAGTTGCTAAATGTGTGCCTGATCAAAAACTGAAATAACAAGACCTAAAAAAAGAAAAAAAAATTAATGTAAATATTGACTGTATAATATTTATAATTATTCACAGGTATTATAAAAAAGACAATTTTTTTTAACAAAATGCACTTATATTAAATATGCAATTGAGTTCAAATCAAATAAGAACAGAAATCTTGCTCATATTTAAAATAAACAGAAACAATTAAAATTAGATAGAAATTTTATTGATTTATTGATCAGTACAGTATTTATACATTTACCTTAATAAAAGGAATGATGATTCAAAAAACGTAAAGTAAAATGTCTCTAAAAATTTGAAAACTGTATGAAACAATGTCATGTTATATCTATAAAATTTAAAATATTTGTTACAATCCCTCTTATTGAGAAATATATCATTTCTTTTAATTTAGAAACAGAAAAGCCCATGCAATTATTGATTAGCATTTTTAAGTTATTTTTTTATATTTTCTCTAAAGCTTTTTTAAGTTACTGAACTTTTACTTAGTTTAAAAATTGAGTAATTGCATGAGAGCGTCCTAATTGTTCATTATCTATGTTTGGAAAAGTTTTGTTTTTAGTGAATGGCAAAGTTTTTGTAATAGCGAAGAATAGAATATAAAATAAATTCATTCAGAATAATGTAATAAGCTTGTATCTTATATATATATATATTTAGAAAGCCACCCAATTAATAATATTTAGAGGAGAAACGACAGGATGAAACAAAATTCAGATAGTCTCAACGATATTTCTAATTTCTTTTCACCCAATATTATCAGAATGTATCCATTGTTTAATTTTATATTCATTCTAATGCATATGTTGTCTGTACTAGTGTACAGGAATTTATATTGATCCAATTAAAAGTTAACTAATCTAACAATATAAACTTATTTAGCAAAAAAGATTAAAAAAAAACAACCAATCTTGAAACTCCTATTTTCCTATGTAGATTGAAACAAGATTATGATATTAAACAGGAGAATATTTAAAAACTTGTTACTTTTAAATAACATTCAGAATATAAAAGTAGCTTGAACGATACTCAATATTCTGCTAAAGTAATTTAACATTTTTTACTCATTAATCCCGTTTAGCATTAAATAGATCACTTTATTATTCATAGTATTCACAAGTTGAATTCATCTTATTTTAAAAAATGAAAACTGCGCATTATAACAGTCTCAATTTTACTATTTTTTTTAAAGATTTTTCTACTACTTAAATTGACATATGGCCACTTTAATTAAACTAATGAATTTAAATATATATATATATATATATATATATATATATATATATATATATATGTATGTATATATATATTTACTGAAATATTTATTTACACAAGAAAAGTGGATTTTTTAATGATTAAAATTCATAATTGATAGAAATTAAGTCTTGATTATGTATTGGAGCAATATTTTAATTAATATCAGACTAAATTTACAAAACTAAATCTTTGTAATTTTAAACTGGACAATCTTTGAATAACAATTATGTGCCATAAATAATACACTTGGATCTAATTACCTATATATAAAATTTCAGAACTATTTTGTGACTTATTTATATTTTTAAAATATATATATACAGTTTCCACATACTAATAGTATAGTAGATTTGACTTATCAAACCTATGAATAGATCACCAAAGAGAAAAATAATCAGAGTTATTTAATCAAATTAAGATATTTGTGTGAATGTAAATGCAGCTAGCTTTAATAGAGAATTTATTTATGCTACAAATCTTAAAATATAAATTCTGCTTTAATTTATTGCCATGCATACAGTAATGTGAATATAGATTACTTTTGTAAGATGCTTATATATATATATATATATATATATATATATATATACATTTTAAATAGCACATAAATAAAAGTACAGAAACAACTTATGTTTATGACTAAAAATCTTTTGATATATGGGAGAGGTTTGAACTCCTATACAAACCTTTGTGTATGTTACTGCATGTATATGCATTTTATGCTAAACATACTAATTATTTCATTAACTGATATCCAATAAAGCAATACATTAAAATTAAACTACAAACAACATTAACATAATGGCCAAATGAGTTACATTCAAAAGGAAAAAATCCCTGCTTATATCTATGCATAGTTACCAGTAGCACACAAAAAAAATTTTTGAGGGGGGTCCAGGGTCGAAATTCCACTATTTTCATACCATACTCCAATACACCACCAAACATATTCTTTTGATTGTGTCGATGTTCAAGAACAAAAAATAAAACAAATTAATCAATGATTAAATAAAAAACTATTAAATTAATCGATACAAATTAATAAAAATAATTATTAATAACAAAAACTTAATTAAATTTTACAAACTATATACATAGGATTACAATAAAAAAAATCGAGGGCTAGGTGGGGGGTCGGACTCTTAGCCTCCCCCCTTTCTTATGTGCGCCATTGATAGTTATCCATCCGTATTTATTTTTTAATGTTATGATGTAATGAAGGAGATTTATACAAGATACCCAATAACATGAATCTATTAAACCTCTCTCTCTCTCTCTCTCTCTATCTGATTGATAACTTTAAAAAGGAAGATTAACTCACATAAATTTTAGTGAATACTTCCCAGGAGTAAAATAAATATGGATTTTCAAGGTCAAATAAGATGAAAGTTTAGATGAGGCCAGAGGCCACTATGAGAACTGTAAGTTGTATAGAGTCTGCAACATGAAATTTTATAGCCTGCTGCCCCATTTTATAATTTAATTCAAACTTTTTTTTTCTTGTATACATACAAATAGTATTAAATGAATGGAGACTTGCATGAGTCATTACTGTAATGCACTAACTTAAACTGCAGTTTATATTTGATATTCCCAGACACCACATGTTACTGAAAGAAATGGTTTCATAAAGCAACCATTCATAACCTTTATCTGTAAGTGGAATGCAGCTTTGTAATATAGAACCCAAATACACATTTTTGCTTTTGGTTATATAGAAGAGTGGAATGAAGATGTCAAGTGGAAGGTAGC
The DNA here is from genome assembly GCA_019973935.1 of Trichonephila clavipes. Taxonomy (NCBI): domain Eukaryota; kingdom Metazoa; phylum Arthropoda; class Arachnida; order Araneae; family Nephilidae; genus Trichonephila; species Trichonephila clavipes. The sequence goes on along the minus strand of BMAU01002943.1, from coordinate 109,468 downwards.
AGTTTGTCAATGAAGAACCATCGGGTTGTTGTTTTGTGAGCTGAACAAAATAAGTGTAGGATAGGCAAACATGAATAGATGCATGTGTGTCCCCTGCATATAATCCATTTTATCTTTAATTTTAATAATAGACAAATATGCATACATTATCCTATAGTAATAGATGTTTGAAAATATTTGGAGTTTCCTATCCTCTGGAAATGTAGGACAGATAACCTGCTGATATTCAATTTCTTACTGTATATTAATACTTTTTAAGGTATTGGCGTATTATTGCAACCTATTGGTGACAGTTTAAGAAACAAAGCACCTGATTGCCAATTCAGTTATTACGACACACAGGAAATTGGGGTTGCCAACTTGGCGAGTTATTAATAGAGTTGGCAATTGTTGCAATAGGTTCGGTCTAAGAGAGCCCACACCCTTGGCACGAATTATTTTGGTTGGTGATAATTGCGCCATCTTGGTAACCCTACTTTGATACACTAGATACGGTAAACCTAACTATTCCTGGAATTTTCGTATTTTGTCGGCAGGCGTTTCGAATTTTGTCATTTTGTTGTTGGACACCAGGCTGGAAGAGTGACTGTGTGTGCGAGTAAATATATCTTAGAATTTTTTACTTTGTTGAATGCCAAAGATAAGAAAGAATTGATTGAATAGTGTATGAAGAAAGGGAGGATTGATTGCTTCAAATTATGAATGTCCTAAATGTAATGAGTGAATGGGATTATACAAACAAAAGAGTGCTGTTTTGGATGGAGTTGAATGGAGATGTTGAATGGGTATGTTCAACCATTACCTCGCAGAATATATATGGTGGCACTCCCATGGTCATTCGCTTAGCAATGAGGCATTCGAGGCTTTTTTAAATTCTGCTGTTACGGTATACCCTCCACTCGGAAAAGATCAGCACTAAGAAAGTATAAATGCTGTTTTTTTTAATTTTTATCATAAATATATATGATTAATTTCTGTATTGTTTACATATATTTTCATTGTGCATCCACCTTGTCTTGCTATATTCACTCACACCGCCATTGTCGGTTTCGCTTGGTGCTATCTTGTTCTGGCTTGGCGCTCTTTTTGACACTAATTACTTTAGTGTCCAAAACAACTTTTGAGCATCTTGGTATAGATTTAATCAGATTTTTTTAAATTTCTGCATCGATTTTTCTCTATTCTTCTGTGATTATTGTTTTTACTCCACAGTTTGTGTTTATTTATCATGTTTTCTTTTTTACATCAAAATATCACTAAACATATCTTTTACTGGGCTAAATAAAATGATTGAGGAGGTGTTTTTATAATTTGGGAACAGCTATAAGGCACCAGGGGCGTACATTGAGAGCAGTGCGCTAGGCATCATTACCCTGTTAAAAAATTAAGTCATCTCCAATATCCAAAATTCAGGCAGATAGTTTAAAATTTTTCTTCAAATATTTAAATAGAGCTCATGATTCACAATACCATAAAAAATACCAAATTACCTAATTCTGAGGCCAGTTTACACCAGAACACCTTCACTTCTACACTGAAGCATGGAGGTGGAGGAGTTCTTGTTCCACATTAATTCATGGGACGAAACTCCTTTTTTTTCATTTACAAGCTATTATTGGCCCATCGGAACCAAAATTTTTGAATTATCAGCCATCTCAATCAATTTGCTGTCAATTTTGAATTTTCTGAAACTTAATCCCAAGAACCTAGTTGGATCAATAAAACTTGGAGGTGGAAGTGTTCTTGTGTGAGGGTGTAAATTGGCCGCAGAATTAGGTAATTTGGTATTTTTATTGATATTGTGAATCATGGGCTCTGTTTAAATATTTTAAAGAGAAATTTTAATTTATTTGCCCAAAATTTGGATGTTGGAAACGACTTCATTTTTTAACAGGATAATGACACCAAGCGCACTGCTCTCAATGTACGCCACCGGTTTCTCTATAACTGTCCCCAAATTATGAACACACCTCCTCAATCCCTTTATTTAGCCCAGTAGAACATATTTGGTGAGATTTTGATGTAAAAAAAAGAAAACATGACAAATAAACACAAAATGTGAAGTAAAAACAATAATCACAGAAGAATGGAGGAAAATCGATGCAGAATTTACAAAAAACTGATTAAATCTATACCAAGATGCTTAAAAGTTGTTGCAGACACTAAAAAATATCTTACTAAGTACTAAATTAGGAAAGAAATACAACATTTAAAGCTAAATTGAGATTTTTGTTCAGTGTACAGACTTTTGTGGCGTAATTTTTAGTAGCTTTTTAATTAATAATTTTTAAAAAAAATAGTTATACTATTTGTAAAAGACTAATTATGTCATTCCATTAAGAATCAGTTGTAGATATCATGAAAAAATTACAATTTTAATATATTAGTTTTTATTACTTGAAAACATTAAATGTTAGAAGAAATTGCAAGTGTAGGAACACTTTTGTGGCACACTGTATTGTGACGTCCTCCTTTCGAAACTAGTTTCACTCTTTCAGGACAATACTAGACTGAGTTTTGGGTGCACGTGCAGCTGGGGTTCATTATCGCTTATTTAGCGTCTGGACTTTGGTGCCAGTTAGACTAGACCAACAATTGTCTGACCATTCTACTGTGGACGAAATCGCTTCCGGGGCAGTGGACTGTCGCCTTACATACACAATGGCAAATTGTCCTCAAAGGCGGTAAAACAACGACAGTGGGCCGAAGGGGCTCGGCCGTCGGTGCATGTGTCGGACACCTGCTGGTTTGTGAAGAAACCGGTTGAGTGGACGATTGGCGGATTATGGACCAATGGGCTCTAATGAGTTGAGGTTGAAGGATCGACTCATATGGGCCCACCAATGAGAAGACGTGAGGGGGGAGAAATGGACTGCCCCTGATGTTTTAAAAGGTTGGAAAAACCGGGAGAAAAGAGAAGAAGGAAGAAAAAGAGAACGAGAAAAAGAAAGAAAAAGAGCTCGGAAAAGACAAGGGCTGGTCGTTTTAGGAAGCGGAGAGGAGAATCCCAGAGTTTTCTTCGGTGATGCTGACCAGGAATCCGAAACGCGAATGAGAAAAAACGCCTTGCGGACTGGACGGAGACAAGCTGTGGAGTGAGCGACTTCAAAACGGGGCTACCATACTGGCTAGGAACGGAAACTATTAACTTTACAATCTAACTTAAATCGATTATCTTATTGGAGAAAAAAATTAAAAGTATTTTTTTACTCCCACAACCTTGCTGTGATGTATTATTTTCACGCTACCTTCTGACGACGTTACAGTATATATAATCTATAAGATATGGAGTTTCTTATTTGAATGGAAGAGATTTAAGTACCACATTAAAATAAAATGTCGCAAAATGAAAATTTTTGTTACCTGTAAAATTCAATTACATTTAATCCCAAACTTTTGGTTACGGCACATGTACCAAAAAGAAAAAAATTAACGCAACACTCACCACAATATTTGTACACAAGCACTCATTTCATTTTATTTCAACTGACAGATAAAAGGAACAAATAAGGCCGGACATGTAATGCTCAATTTTGCTGAAGGCACCGAAATCTATAATCTATAAACTAAGGTGGTTACTTTTTTTTTGACTCTTTCGAAATTGCCTAATTCATCGTTGATGGGCCGGCGCTAGGGGTGGGAAAGCCGGGCCTCCGCCCGGGGCAGCAACCTTAGGAGGCGGCAAATTGGCATTAAAATTGACTAGTTGTTTATGAAGAAAATAAACCAAGATTCATTTAAATCTGATGAAAAATTAATATGTTGAATTTTAATTATATATATATATATATATATATATTAATATATTTATTTTTTTACGAACTTTTAAGTATTTTAAAGATCAAAATATCTGAAATTCAAGAACACCACTCACAAGCATAACAAAATCACTCTGTTTATTATAATTTAAATAAATGGACACACATAGAAAAGTAAATACTGACAAATAAGAGGCACCATTAAGACCGGACATAAAATGCTCAATTTCGTTGGAGGCTCTTAAGGATATAATCTACAAACTAGATGGGTTACTGTTAAATTTTTGGCCTATTTTCGAAAATCGCTAATTGTGTCGTTTAGCCTCATTCTCGCAATAGCTCTCGCGCCGTGAGGTTGCTTCGTTATCAAGCGGTTAATATTATTACGATATTGAATATTTTTGTAACTAGTTTTGTATTGTATTAATCTTTCATTATTTATTGATGTGTTTTATTTTGCTCTTCTTATATTAAGTGGTTAATATTGTTACCATATTTAAATTATGTATTAATCTTCCTTTTTTTTATTGAATTGTTTTATTTTACTCTTTATATATTAAGTGGTTAATATTTTTACCACATTGATTCTTTTAATTTTGTATTAATCTTCCATTTTTTATTGAATTGTTTTATTTTAATATTGTGTTTACTTTCCATTTTGTTTTTACAATTTTCATACGGTGTTAATAGTTCTCTTTTTTAAAATTTCCAGGGTTTTAGCATTTGTATATTCATTTTCTAGCTTCTACCAAACTGTAAACTGGAGGATTTACTGATATATTTCGTAATTAATAATTATAATTTTGCTTGATTCAGTTATACTATTTTTATATTTTGTGCTTTGATTTTATGCATGTTTGTAACGGTTCTCTTACGTCATAACTGGGTAAACCAAAATAATGGATAAGATCTCGGGGTAATTTAAAATAGTTTAATGACATAAAATAACACAGTTACAATGGACAGACATTTAGACACAATACAGGTTAAACATTTAGAGGAAATAAGGGGAAATTAAATTTATTACATAGTCCAGGATTGGACAGCGAGACGAGTAACGTTTACTCATTCAAATCCCAACTCTCTCTGGCGGTAATACAGAGCTTCGGTTGGTAATCCTTCCGTTACAAATACCGCCATCTACATTTCGGTCTTAGTATTAAACCGTGTGTTACAGACGGAACACACGGTTCACTCTGGTTCACTTCACGGTTCACAATGGAACATTCTGGTTCCGTTGACGTCTCGGCTCGGAACCAGGAGGTAATTTCTTTTTGGGGCGGCCTCTTTTCCTTAGAGGAGCAACAAATCCAGTGTTTCTTTTTGTTTCAGGTTCTTGATAGTCCTTTAAGGCAGAAACATAATAAGTTCCAAGGGTTTGGTCTGAGTTGGCCGGGTCGGCAATCTCATATGTTACTGGTGATCTCAAGCTGAGTATGAGGTAAGGATCTTCTCTCTCGAACATAAATTTCCTGCTCTTGTTGTTACGATTTATGGGTTGAATGGTCACCCAAACTTTGTCACCAGGTTTATAATATTTTTTTCTTCGTCGATCGAAGTTTTCTTTCTGACAATCCTGTTTCTTTCCGGGATTCATCCTGTAGGGATACGTTGCTATTGAGGTTTGATCACCCGTGTCAAAGCGGTGTTCAATGAAAGGCGTGTGCTCTCCCCCTGGTTGGAAACATGCTTCATTTCTGTCCAGGTGTATATTGATTTTTCTTGCCTCTTCTGGAGATAGATTTTTACCCTCATCCTTTCGAAGTTCAAATGCGCTAAGTGTTATATCTTCCAATGTCTTCATGAAGAATTTGTACTGTTTCCCCGAGGATTTCCGGAAAAGTGCCATTTCCACCCTGGACGTCAAAGACGATACCAGCTGCATTGAGGAAATCCAATACTTGCAAAGTCTTATTTCCTTTGGCGTCAGGCAATACTAGAAATTTTGTTGGAATAACTTTTGTCTTCAATGAGGAGGTCGACGACAGTACAGTCTGTCAAATATGTTTTTGAACAATGGTCAGTTACATAAAATAGGTACTGTAAGCTAAATAAAATATATAGTAATGCGACGCTAAAGTTGGTTCATTTAATTTCCCTGACTTAAACCCAGTTTCTTAATTTAACATCGCATCATGACTTAAGTTAAAATTAATTCTAAATGAGATAAACTAATGAAACTAATCAATACTGATCGCATAGTGGTAAATAATTACATTTATTGATTAACATACTGGAAACAACGTTAAAATTTACCTGGGTGGCACTTATCTGAGAGGAAGGGAGTAGACGGAGGGTGACCCCGGGCAGCGAGTTGTTTCCCAGGCGGGAAGTTTTTCTGGCAGACGTAAGAGGAAAAAGCCCCGAGAAATTGTATGTACGTGCTCTTAAAGATGACCGCACCACTTCAAAAAGAATCCGCTACGGATTCATTACCGTCAAATCTTCCACCCTGATTGGACTCAACAGTCCGCGCAAGAAAACAACTTTGCCGGTCATAAGGTTGGTTGAACCTCGACGCACCCACATTCCTGTGTAATCCCTATTTCCTGTAAACAGGGCAAATGCAAAAATTAAAATTGTATCTCAGGGGCCGGCGGCCTCCCATCACTCCTCCCCTCTTTCAGATTAACAAAACTAGAAATAAAGAAACACAAAAAATTCATTGTAGTAAATGTAAATACAAAATGCAATAGCGTCAGCAGTTCCAAAACAAGAAAAATTCATTGAGGAAAATGTCCATATCGAAATGAAAAAAAAATTTATATCAGCAGTTCCAACAGACTCGTGTTCCTTTCAACAGGCACTCACGGACTCCTGGTCACGAACGGCTGTCCAAGTCCTGACGGGAGAGAGAAAAAACGATGTCTGGAGCGTCCTGATCTTGTTGAAACAGCGTAACAGTTCATCGACCTTGTAGTAGTAACCCGATGCTGTTTGAATCTTGTAGGGGTTCTGCTCATGGTGCAAAAGGGGGTACATCCAGATATCTGACTCTCGACGGGGGTTCATCTCGTGATACAACTAGACCTAATGCACCTGTAACAGCCATGGCTTGATGTCCTGAAAGAGAGAAAACACGAACACTCTCGTAGGAGAGCCAGCATCAGTAGAGTATATAAAATAGGGAGAACAAAATTTCCCACTCTTCCACAGGGCTTTCAGATACCCAAGGTCCCCATCTCGTCCTCCCATCACTCAAACGTAAAAAAAAATTCTAGAACAATTGTCTAAAAATTTTTTTTTAAAACAAAAAAAATTTGCAAACAAAAAAAAACAACCAACAAGATAACTGCATGTTAATCCTAATTCCTTAAATGTTGCGAAAGGAGAGAGAAAAAGGAAAAAAAATTCAACTACTAACAACTACAATTAAATTCATGTTCCGAACAAATAATTATCGAATGAGATATGGGTCACCAAGCAATTCACACAAGGACAATATATATAAAATAACAAATAGAAATAATCGAATAATCACAAAGAAACATGTGCCACTAAATCATAAAAAAAATAAGATGAGTAACACATAATAAATTCAAAAATTGCATATATAAAAGCTTCGATACTCACAATAACCACACATATGAGCATCGAACAAAATACTTTGTGATAGAAATAAGTACTAGTGAAAACATATATAATCAATACAAACGTGGCACCAAGAAACAGTCACCTCATAATCGTATAACATCGAAATCCTGACACGACTAATATGATGTGCATGTCTCAGACCACCAAAAAAAAATTACTGTTTTAACCTTCAACAGTACTCAAAGCATAAGAAATTGCAATGGTTCACTAGAAGAAACGATAACAATCTTTCGTAAAATAAAAAAAACTAAATAAAATTAGAAAATCAAGCGAATAGTGCGTAGGGGAAGAGAAATAAAAATAACTTCCGAGAATACATAATAGCCTAAGAAACTTTAGAAAATTCACAACAAGCATTGGTTAGAACTGAAAGCTTAAAAAAAATTAAATGTAATTAAATTCAGATTTGCAAATTAAAATCTATAAATTGAATCGAATAGTGTGTGTAAACGGTAAAAAAATTTTTATAACCTCTAAGAATGCTTAATAGCCTAAGAAATTTTTAAAAAATTCACTACAAGCATTGGTTACAATTTGAAATTAAGAAAAAATATTAATGTAATCAAATTTAGAATCGCAAACGATGAGTGTGCGTGTCATCAGGATACACCCCCAATGTTTACGAAGGTGGGGGGAAAAACATCCTATTTCCTGCGATAGGACGATCGCCGGCAACCGCCAACACAAGAAACAGAATGCAGAATCAAGAAAAAAGAAAAACAATGCAAATCCGATTGTAAAAAAAAATTACTATATCGATTGATACTCTTTAAAAAAAAATTTGAGAGAAAAAAAAATTTCTTCTACATTCAATACATTCGAATTTCCATATTGGGAAATGAATTCCAGAAATCACAAATGCAGTGGAAAATTTCAGAAAAAAAAATTATAAACATAAAATTGATAATGCAACCCATGACGTATGAGGTGATACATACAGAGTAAAGTAATTTTAACTAAAACAAATTAACCCTCCAACTGAACAGAACGGATTTTTCCGCCCTACTAGAGAGGCTTCGAAAATGGACTGCACGGATTTTTCTGCCTTCAAGTAACGTTTTCAAAAGCGGATTAGCCGAACTTTTCTGAAATCCTTTCCCCTTTTTAAGGTTTAACATCTTGAAAGATAATGAGGGACGGAGGAAGCAACACAGCAGGAGTTTTATGGCTCGCAGGGAACCCCGTGTTTTGACCCCCTCCCCAATCGTAAAAAATCGGGGAGAAATTTCTTTACAACCCAAGAAGTGTTTGCTAGCTTGTATTTTAAAAGTTTCCAAAAGTCCCAACGCATGAGTAAAATATGTTACAATTCCCTTTTGGTTTCATATTAATTTCAAACTGTAACAAGTTGGGGCGTGTCAGGGCAATCTGCTATTTTATATAGTTAGACAAATTATATCTTTTTTTAAGTATATTCTTTCGCTTCATTTTTCTTATTCAAAGCTTTCAGTTTTTGAAACATGATTATTTTATTATAAGATACCGAAAAAATTAATAAAACATCAAACTCTTTAAAATTTGGAACCTTTTCAATTTTCCAACCACTAAAAATGAATAAATTTAAACTTGATCAAATCATTTGAAACATTTTCTTACACTTTGATAAAAATAATAACGAAAAAAAAACGAATTAAGATTTATTAGTTTTTTTTTTTTTTTAGATTTCAAAGCCTAAGTGATCAGGTAAGTTTAAGTGCAGTGCCTGGTCATATATTGTTAAAATACACCGAATTATATTTGAATTTTAAGTGATTGAACTTCAGTTTACATCAAAGACAACATGAATGAAGATTTTCACACATTTTTTTTTATAACTGGAATGTTTGAGTAAATGGTAATCAAAAATATCCGGAAACATTTACAGTAGACATTTATATGCATATAAATAAACATAAAAATCAATTTTAAATTCGAGCTATTGAAAAAAATTCGAATTATATATTGTTCAAAAATATCTATTTATACAAAATACCTCAACATTTATCTTTCTTAAAGGCTAACTGAATAAGTAATTAAAATCTGGATATGTTTTGAAATCTCGACCTTATAAAGCCAGAAATTTTATGTTAGAAATTCCATTTGAAATTTCGAAAAAAAAATGCATCGCGCAGTTAAAAATTATTTACCATAAGTTTTAGCAATTGTTTGAGTATAATAAATATTTCAAATTTTTTATTATATAGCTTCTTTGGTATCTTTTAATATATTTCGGCCGCGGTAGCCGAGTGGTATAGGTATCGGAACGTGGCTTGCTTTGTCACGAGTTCGAGCCCAGTACCACTAAAGACCCGCCGTGTAGGGCAGCGATGCACGTTAAATTTGTCGAGAGCTGAAACGTCCTCCCGTTGGTGTGGTGGGGTAGTTAGGAGAGGGGGGTGCCAGCTCAGGTGTCGTCCACGTCACTTGACCATGGTTCAAAATTACGTGGTCCGTCGCCAAAAGCCCTCGTGTAGCTGAACAGTGCGACGTTAATATTCAATCATTCATTTAATATATTTCGAAGATTTCATACAATTCGGTTGAAAACCGCATGCTAAGAGCAAAAAATATACTAAAAAAATTGATGAATATACAATTACAATAAATTCTTACATAGAGAAGCAAAACTGTGAAGCTAAAGCGTAGGAATAAAAAATGTTGAGTATATCTGAAGTAGTTTTCAAAATATTTATTTTAAAGTTTAGAAAATTTGTGTGCGTTATGTTATACTTGATGTCAATTAAATGGTTAAAATAATGTGTGTGTGTGTGTGTGTTAATATTAGTCATGTAATCGTTTGATGACACATTCATATACTAATAAAAATTATCATGGTCATTGATGCGAATGTCAAGAATTTTATGTAATTTTAAATTCAGACATTAAGATATTGATGTAGAAAATATAAAACGACCATCTAAAATACATGAAAAATGCAGTCTGCTATAAAATGATCTTGACAAACAAAATCCGGCATTTTCACTTACTATGGCAGAGCCGGCTTAGTCAGGGGCGATCTGGAAAAACAGAGAGAGAACCGCGGTTTTGATGGATGCCGCTCTAGCTTTTAAAGCTCCCAGGAAAAATTATATATATATATAAATTACAAATGCAAAAATAAATCTTGTAATTTTCCATACATTTTTATAACAACGAATTGTGGAATTGGCTTACAATACATTGTTGTGTTTGACAATATCTAAGGTAACCATCCCTACTTTAGATAGATTTGTACTACTTTTTCGTAATCGTATTCCTTTTAAAATTAATTCGTGCAGCCGAAATACACCTTTTGTACCCTTAAAAATTTATGTTAACTATAACGGTTAATTTTAATTTATGCAACTTGTGAAATGTTCATAATTAACCCTTTCCGTCTAAACAGTTTACATGAAAAAAAAAGTTTGGACTCCTTCATTCATTAGGGATTTATATAAGATTCTAACATTAAATTTTATTTTTCACCGAATAGGATTGAGTGAAAGTGTATAGTGCTTCCACACCACAGGTCTGGGGTTCTATTAACGGGCTGCGCAAGGTCGACTCTGCCTTTCATCCCCGCTACATTGGGTCGATAAATGAGTACCAAGCTTGCTTCAGGTCTTAAACACTGAAGGTCTCTCTTCAGACAGACCACCAAATCGAAACATCTGTTCATGCACCTCAGCGTCCAATGATCACGTGTATTATGATGGGCACAGTAGTTCCTGGCCCTCATGGATTGTTGTGCTTCTGAGTTTGAGTCTTAAGTTTGAGGATTACCTCACTTTGGGGATACCCCTTAGATAAACATGTATTTCCACTCATTTGCAATTAAACATTTTTCTTTCAATTACGTTTATTTCAGAAGGAAGTTTGATTTTTCAAATGTATTTGCTTAATAACATGTATATTTGTGTATTATATTAAAAATTTGATCAGTCAAAAATTACATGTTTTTAACTCATCTAAAAGCTTTTAGGATTTTACAACTGATCTTACAATCCATATACGTTTTATAGTAGTATATTTAAAAATGATAAGGACATTTTTACGACTGTGTGAGCTGTTATGCCTCGTTTATAAATATAAAAAATTGCATTCAGCTACAGTTTTTAAAATAAACAGAAATATGTGGAGCAACAGGATACTTACATATTATGAATATTTTTGACTGCAGTAAGATATATTTATATTTCAGTTTCTTTACAATTTGAATAGAAGTTGTAAGCCATTTTGCGAATAGTTTGATATTGAGTATAAACCCATAGGCTGTTTAATATTGTAAAGTGTTTTACTTTGATACCAACACACATTAAAATAAGGCTCATTTGCAGTTATATGATCAGCTTTAGTGATATTTAAATTTTAAAAAATAGTCTACACGTACGAAAACATTCTTTCAAAACCACACACCACATCTCATACTATGTGTTCCATACAGCAGGAAATATTTGTGTATACTGAAAAATTTAATACAGGATACATTTCAAAATGTTAAAATTGTTTTTAAAATTTGGTATGGATACATTGTGGAACTGTCGGTTAACTTTACTGAACAATATTGTATTAAATGTACTGTTTTGAAAGGCAAGATTAATTAGGGAGAACTTTTCTCACAGTAGAATTTGTAATGACTGAATTGTGTGAAAATGTAGTTATCAAAGTGTGACATTTTTCCTTGTAATAAAAGAAACAGAAAGATAAGAAATTTAACTTGAGTAGAAAATGGTTAGAAGTACTGTCATGCGCATTTGAAGTATATCCCCCATTAAAATTAAAAATTATTGACTGAATGTGTGTTATGTCCATCACAAATCCCGATGTAGAAAAGGAATTTTTATTTAATACAAGTTCGAAAAAGAGAACACTAGGAAGGAAAATTTAAATTTTTTTTCTAAAAATATTCAGTTAACATAAAAATATCTTTTATATGATTTTAATTAAAATAAATTAAAAGTATTGAAATCCTTTTTTATGCTATTTTAAATTAAAAGTATAACTGAATAGAGAAAGATCGGTTTTATTTCATAAATATAATCATTGTATGTAATATTTATTGTGTTATTGTTTAAAAATGAGATAGGGCCTTTGCTCTTTTTTACCTCATTACTTTTTTAAAAAACAGGAAAGTGAGCGCGTTTTCTTAGTCTCATATTCAAAAATGAATACAGGATGCTTTTTTTTGGTTCAAATCGCAATACCAAATATAAATATATATATATATATATATATATATATATATATATATATATATATATATATATATTAGTTTTTAAAAATGACAGAAAAATAAATTTTCTTTGAAGAAAATATAATTATTTTTCAACTTCTAACATACTATTAATTTCATTTTTTCCTCTTTTTTTTTTACCTTTCATTTCGTTTTTAATTTTACAGTGACTGAACATATAGGAGAAAAAAAACACCGTATCTTTTCAAAGAGGATTGATCAAGAGAGGATATCTACGCTTTCAAAGAAGATTGCCCAAGGCAACTTAACAGCTAGCTGTAAACGATTGATCTTTTGGTTCTTACTTTTCAAAGGCACCGAACTGGGTCGTAAAATTTTCCCCGTTTGACCTCCCAAGTTCTAAAAGGGAGAAAGGAAAAAAGTCTGTTGCATTTTTGAAGGGAATCGCAAAATAAGAGTTAAACGCTTTCGGAATAACTTTTCAGGAGGAAGGTGTCCAGTTAGAGGGTTAAAGCAAAAAAAATTATTACAATTGCTACACATAATTACCCCCAAAAAATATCACTTCACTAATCAACATCACTTTTTTAACATTCCATGTAATACAATGTATCAATTCTAAATATTTAAAAAAAACTCATCACATTGTTTCAATATACTCGCAACAAATATACAAAAAAAAATTCTCAATTTTCAACAATACCGCTAATTCAATTCATCGAATTAATTACTCAAATATCGTTCTATACGTTAACCCAAAATTCTCAGTAACCTTAAAATGATTCCTCAATCATTCGAAAATGCCTTAACCTCAGATCATTCATATCTTATACCTCAATAGCACTAACTAAACTTAAATTAATCGACTTCTCCACAATACCATTAACTAAAACCCATCTATGCTTATCAGCTTATTTACACAAAATCTCACATAATCCTCAACCTGAACTTTCCTAGCTTCATCTCAAAACATTCTTAAATATACCACACAATCATTAATTCAACTTATCTACGTTCATCAACTTATTTACTCGAAATCGTACAAAATCCTAAACTCAAATTACCTTCTCTACATCAAAACAACTTCCTCAAATATACCGTATATTTATTACAACTCAATTTTCCATTTCCATATCAAACGACTCTCGAATTTACCACATACTTGTGAACGCAAACTTATCTATCTCGATAAAATAAAAAAAAAAGTTTTCCCAATTTTTCAATAATTCATCAAATTAAAATTTATCCACTTCCTTCGAATAACTTTCTCAAATATTCCTCCAAATCCTTAGCTTGACTTATCTAACTCCTTCAACGATCCATAAAACAAAAGAATCAGACGGAAAAAAATTATCATAATCTAGCTCCGAAAGAAATCGACAAACAAAAAAAAAAGAAGGGAAAAGAATGGCGACTCCAAAGGGAGAAAAAAAACTGAGTATCTGAACTCTGCTGTGTGACTGGAAAAAAAACGGATTCTATGCGTTTATCTGAACTTGGCTACGTGACAGTAAAAAAGGATTCTATGCGTTCATCTGAACTTGGCTACGTGAAAGAAAGTTTATGTATAGGATTAACCCCCACAACAAAACTTATGGAATTGAAGATGCTGATTGAATCCAACTAAAACATTTGGATCCAGAGACGGACCTAAACAAAACTTATGAAATTGAACATGCTGTAGGTCATTGAATCCAACTAAAACGTTTGGATCCAGAGACGGACCTGAACTAAACTTATAGAATTGAAGATGCTGATAGGTCATTGAATCCAACTAAAACATTTGGATCCAGAGATGGACCTCAACAAAACTTATGGAATTGAAGATGCTGATAGGTCATTGAATCCAACTAAAACATTTGGATCCAGAGACGGACCTCCAACCAATCCAGCGACTGCAAAAGGGGCACGAGGGAGAAAAAAAATTCTACTAACGCACCAGAGAACCAACAACCAGATTGATTGATTGATTGAATATTAACGTCGCACTGTTCAGCTACACGAGGGCTTTTGGCGACGGACCACGTATTTTTGAACCATGGTCAAGTGACGTGGACGACACCTGAGCTGGCACCACCCTCTCCTAACTACCCCACCACACCAACGGGAGGACGTTTCAGCTCTCGACAGATTTAACGTGCATCGCTGCCCTACACGGCGGGTCTTTAGTGGTACTGGGCTCGAACCCGTGACAAAGCAAGCCACGTTCCGATACCTATACCCCTCGACTACCGCGGCCGAAATATATTAAAAGATACCAAAGAAGCTATATAATAAGATTTGAAATTTTTATTATACTCAAACATTTGCTAAAACTTATGGTAAATAATTTTTAACTGCGCGATGCATTTTTTTTTCGAAATTTCAAATGGAATTTCTAACATAAAATTTCTGTTTTTATAAGGTCGATATTTCAAAACATATCCAGATTTTAATTACTTATTCAGTTAGCCTTCACGGAGAAAAAAAACTTACTCAAAAATGAGTACGTAAACATACTCATTTTGAAATGAGAATGTTTGCATCAGATTTGACCGCATGCCTTGATTGAATTTGATTCCTTATATGTACTCAAAATCCCCAAAAATGCTAATTAATGCTTTCGGAAAAATTAAAAAAGATATTCAGGATTGCAGAAACTCTTTTAATGTATCGGCTACATATTTTGATAATTGGGGCTTAACAACAAATTTAATTCTCATAAATCTTCCGAACTATTTTTGGTATCTACCACGCTACCCGCGGAAGAACACATGAGTACAAGATTGTTTTAGATTTTTGAGTTAAATGTACTCGTTTGTATTTCTTAAGTAACTGCCTTTGAACGAAAAATTTACTGGGATAAAAATATTCACCTTATTTTGGCGGATTACTGTTATAAATGTAATATAATTTACTTGATTCATAATAAGTCATTTTGTTTAAATTATTCAGGAAAATAATTGTGTTACTTTGGAATACTTTTAAGGTGACCAGATTTTTAAAATGAAAAGGAGAACGAAAAATTTAAGAAAAAGTTTCAACGTGAATGTGTGAAACATTTTATTAATTCAAACAAAAATGCATTGCTTCGTTTCTCAATATATTTTATAATTTATCGGAAATTTCGGAGCAAAAAAATTACCTTTCATCTTTACTATAAGTACTGCAACTAAAAAATATCAACATTCAATCTTGATTTCTGACTTGTCCATAAATTACGAACTGAAAAGACAACTGGTGCATTAATTCCAGGGCAGCACAATGTAAATTAAAAAAGAATAAATTTTCTTATGTGATGTGCTTATTTTTGAAATGATTAATTATTTCAATCCATCTTATCAATTTCAGCATGTTGATTTTCCAATTGTTTCAGTTTTATTATAATTTAAATATACATTCAGTCTGCAAACTGACCATTGTCAATGATTTTATTATCAGGCATTTCTTTTGATAAAAATATCAACACAGTTTTCTATATCTGCCCAATTTACTTGTGATAAAGTCCAAAAACACCATTGAAAACTGTTATTTCCTGTGATATTTGTTTCAGACTATTCCTCGACATATTGGAAACATGTTTGGTTCATCTCTGAATACAGAGATTAACAGATCTGTTTTAAAATATTGAAAAAAGGAGGACACTTTTCGAGGAAGGACAGGATCTATAAAAGGAGAATGGTTGATCATCTTAATAATTTTAACTTTACTTTCATATTGAACTCGAAAATGCCTTGCATGGTTTGAAAAAGGCAAGTTTACAAAATAAATTTTCGTTTTCAATTAGTAATCTTTTAGACTCTTTTATAAGCTTCACCTGTATGTAACGGAATCTTTGAATTATATTTTTACCCACTCTAAAAAGTCTGATTAATTCGAAATTTTGCACACTTTTCAAGGACTGATGACAATAGAATAATTTTGTTCCATTGTCCTGATAAGGATCATGACGATTAACAATTTCCCATTTCCAGATTTGGTGACTGAAAGATTGTTACAACTCTAAAGCGAAAACACTCATGTCAGTAATTTCGTATTATAATATAAACAATTGCCCACTTTCTTTGAAAATGGAAATAAATAAATAATAGTTTAAAAATTAAAAAAGCATGCTTTTATTGTAGATCGAACTAAAAAATGAAAAATAAATTATAGTTTAAAAAAACCAAAAACACACTTTTATAGTTAAACTAAAAATAATGCATAATGTAAGAATAAAATGATTAACGAGAAAATATATATTAATGTCATTGTGGTAAAAGCGTGGGGGTGCTTTTGTTCTACATTTTTACACTAACTCGGCATTTCAGAATAGAACTAGTAAGAAATTATAACAATTGATATTGAGCACCCCACATTTTTATCACGACATTGTCTCGCTAATCATTTTATTCTTATATTAAGAATTATTTTTTCCTTTTTAGTTCGATTAACTATAAAAGTGTTTTTATTTTTTTTAAAACTATAATTTTCAGGAGTTTAATTTCTTGTAAGTTTTAAAGAACCTTTTAGCTTATTAGTAAATTTATGGAAAATGCATTAAAAGTTCTCATAAAAATTATTTAAAGAGCTTCAACAATTTCAATATACTTTATGATTCCTTTCACTCTCATTTTCGAATATTGAAAGAATCAAAATTTACTGAACAGAAATTACAGAATGAGCAAAATTAGTTAGTAAAATTGAATGTAATCT
Organism: Trichonephila clavipes; assembly: GCA_019973935.1. Taxonomy (NCBI): domain Eukaryota; kingdom Metazoa; phylum Arthropoda; class Arachnida; order Araneae; family Nephilidae; genus Trichonephila; species Trichonephila clavipes. Next base: position 92,290 of record BMAU01002943.1, on the reverse strand, counting down.
ATATTTCAAGAATGCTTTTTATTTTTAGACATTACATATAAATATTAAATGTTCTTGATTAATAATATTTAACGACTATTTTGTTTTATTAATAATTGATCGACATTGTTTAAATTGGATTTATCAGTACTTACATATTATCACAACCTTTTGGCAACATTATATGAAATGAAGCATATGATTGGCAATTCAGCGCATATGACACATGCGAAATTGGTATTGCCAACAATTATTGCCATGTATGTAAGTACTGATTTATCTTATAACCCTGCATCACTCATGCGAAAAAAATGGCCTAAAGTTCTTGCGCAGGGTATCTCACACCCCCAAGGATGTTTACGTTCTGATTATACCATAAAATTTGTATAAAAAAGTAGGAAATACATTATGTTTATTACATTTTTCACTCTTAAATTTAGTTTTTCTATTCTTTTTATAAGGGCATTCACACAGCACATTGTTTATAAACTCCTTTAATCTAGTCGTGAATGAGTGCGATGTTTTCACGGGATCTTAATTTTTTAAAAAAACCTTTATCTTATTAAAACTAAACATATAGGAGTAAACTTTGTTTTTTAAACTTAAAAAAAATTTGGAATTTCTTTATTTTCTCTTATTGTTCCAGCAATATTTTTTTTTCTTCAAAAGTTCATCTGAAAGTGGATAAGATGTGTACCAGTTGTCTCCTTTAAAATTACGTTCTTCCCAAATGTTTTTGTTTCTCTCTATATAAAGCATTTATTTTCAACAGTGTCTCCCTCTTCTAAATTAGAATCGATTTCAGTAGAGGAATCATACTTGCTGTTATACATTTCATTCTTTCTCATAACCGTGAAGAGAATTTCTTCATCTGAAAATCTTCCCTTTTCTAAGTCCCGTAATCATGCCTGTGTGATCTAGAACTTATGGAATTTGGAATGATTATGAAACATAAATTTTTTGGGATATTTTATTAGAGCAAGGATTTTACATGAATTTTGAAATGGACTTAGGCTTAACAGAGAAAATCAACTGGTCCTAAAGGAAGGTAGAGAAAATTTAGGTACTTGCATATTATCGCAACAATGCCAACGTTCAGAATACTTCATCAAGTTAGCGACCCTGATCCTCCACGTGTTGTACATGCTTAATTGACACAACCACGTATTTAATTTCATATAATCTGGACAATAAAGTTGCGATAATATGTAAGTACCAAAATTAATACACCTTTGGTACAAAAACTCTTGTATGAAAGCATGTTACATACAAGTAAAAAACATAAGAAATCTGAGTAAGGAAGACCTGTGTACCTAGGGCCACCCCATTTTATTTGAATAATACCTAGTTCTAAGTTTTATTACTCAGTTGGAACACCAATTCCTCCTTTGGCATTCATTTTGAAATTTTTCAAAAGAAAGTTGTGGTTAGTTATAAATGTAAAACATGCTTACATAGTCCGAAGTAAAGTTCTGTAGCTCATCTCTTTTTATTGTTGTACAAAGTAAGTCAAAAATTTTCTTTGAATTTTTTTTTCTTGTACATAATTTTGTTAGTAGCATTAAGTACTAAATAAAATTTTAAATAAATCCTCTCTCCATGTGGATTTTCTGCAGAAGACATTTTGTATAAAATTACCTAGTCTTGTACCTGGGGCCACATAGTTGCCTTGTACCTAGGTACAATTGCAATTAATATTCTTTATGTTTTTATTTTATTGAAAAGTTTTCATGATAAAAAAGAGGAAAATGGTCTTAATTATCTGAACCATTTTGATTTAGTCAAGTTTTTATTATTATTGGATGTTATTAAAATGAGAGGAGTGTATATTTTGTTCTGAAACTTTCAACATGCTTGATTTATAAAAATATCTTAGCTACCATTATTGTTATTTTTCAGGATTATTTTATTTATACAAACATAAGAATGCATTTAATTAACAAAAAAACCCCAATTTTTTATAGTTATAAAAATAATATAATTCTAAATCAGATTTGTATGATATTTCAATTAAATTTTTTTCTCTTAATGAGCAATTATAAATTCCTAACTTTTTAGATACCTAGAAATCCTGACTGAATAAAATGGTCAAAAACCTAATGCAGATAATATAAGAATTATCAGATATTGAGGATTCTCACATTCCACTGATGATGCAAATTCTACAGTAACTGATAGTATTGAAAAGGGGGACTTTTGTTTAACAAAAATACAAGGCAAAAAAACTAAACATTTTTATATGGCAGAAGTAATAGATGTTAAAAAAGAACACAAGAGTGTTAAGTTTCTGAAGAATATTGCACGTTTAAATAAGTTTCTTTATAATAAAGAAGAAACTTATAAAAAAAAAAAAAAAAACTGGCAACAGAAATATTCTGTTCAAACTGTCTAAACCATTATCTGTTGATGCTTCAGAACGACAATGTATGCAGCTCACTTTTGGAACCAGTTTTTAAAATTAAATGTTGGATCAAAATACGTGCAATTCATTAATAATTTGGCACATTGCAATTTAAATGGTTACATGATAAATCAATGTATTAGCTGATATTGTTTCTTTTATTAAATTCATGTGTGTACGTTTGTTTTCTATTGATTACAGAGTGAAACCTAACTTTCAGGGAAAGGCCCTACGTACAATGATATTGTACCTAGGGCCATTTGTGAATTTTTAAAACCTTTTATTTCACAGAATTTAATATTTTAAGTTCTTATATTTTACAATTGGATGATAGTTAGTATAATGATGAGTGCATATTAGTTTCACATTTTTAAACAGGCCAGGGGCTCTGTTTTGTGCATTGAAAAATATGGCCCTAGGTACACAGGTTTCCCCTACTTATATATTATTGCAACCTATTGGCAACGTTATATGAAACGAAGCACCTGGTTGCCAATTCAGCATGTACAACACAGGAAATTGGAGGGTACTTATGAAATATCGCATCAATTGCCAACTCTATTAATAACTCACCAAGTTGGCAAAACCGATGACACACTGAAAATTGGCAACTAGGTGCTTCATTTCATATAATGTCGCCAATAAGACGTAAGTACCAATTGGAGTTGTCAATTCAGTGAATTATTAATAGAGTTGGCGATTGTTTTGATAATACGTAAGTACTGAAATCTGTTCAGTCTGACATACATGAAACACCAGTTTAAAAAAATGCTTTTATAGTTAATCGTACTAAAAAGTAAATCTTAATATAAGAATGGGTTCAGTCCTAGGAGAGCCCACACCCTTGGAGCAAATTATTTTGGTTGGTGATAATTGCACCATCTTGGTAACTCTACTTTGATACATTATGTATGGTAAACCTAACTATTTCTGGAATTTTTGTATTTGGTCAGCGGGCATATCAAATTGTGTCATTTTGTTGTTGGGCCCCGGGCTGGAAGTATGGCGCGTATGTGAGTGGATATACCTTTGAATTTTGTACTTTGTTGAATGCGAAATGTAAGAAAAAATTGATTGAATGGTGTATGAAGGAAGGATTGATTGCTTTGAATTATGAATGTTCTAAATGTAATGAGCGAATGGGATTATACGAACGAAAGAGTGCTGTTTTTGGATGGAGATTTTGAATGGGTATGTTCGACCATTATCTCGCAGAATATTTATGGCCGCACTCCCATGATTCTCTTAACAATGAGGCCTTCAAGGCTTTTTTGTTAAAATCCGCTGTCATGCTGTAGCCTCCACTCGGAAAAAGATCAGCAGTAAGAAAGTAAGTGCTGTTTTTTTTTCATCTAAAATACGTTTGATTAATTTTTGTATTGTTAACATATATTTTCATTACGATCCACCTTGTCCCACTATATTCACTTGCCGCCATCTCACTCTGACTTGGCGCTTTTTGTTTTGTTGCCAAGGGTGTGGGCTCTCCTAGACTGAACCAACAATACAAAAATTAATCAAACGTATTTAAGATGAAAAAAAACAGCACTTACTTTCTTAGAACAAAATGATTAACGAGAAAATTAATGTCATTGTGGTAAAAGGGTGGGGGACCCTTGTACTACATTTTTACGCTAACTTTGTATTACAGAATAGAACTATTAAGAAATTATAGCAATTGATATCAAGCACCCCACTCTTTTAAATGCAGTTATTATTTTTCCATTTTCCCCACATTCCAATTTCCATAGTTTTTCCTGGCATTTCTGAATACCTTGTGTTCTGTTTTTTAAATCCTGGCACCCATATTTTTGTAATTGGTTTTCTACAAAAAAGTACTTACATTTTTGCTTCATAATGTAATTCCTCTTTTGTCAGGAATAAGCCATTCTTTTAAACTATTTTCATGTTGAGTTCTTATTGCGAGACCATCATCTTAGATTGAAAACTATTGGATACCAAAATCTTATTTGCAGCAATTTCAAAACCATGCCTAAAAGATATTCGGTGTGTAGTGTACTGATATATATATTGTTCCAATGTGGGGTATTTTTGAACAGTAGTTTTTATACATGTGAACTTCAAAAAAATACATGCCTTCATGTGTAGTATTTAGAAAATCATACTTTTTAAACCTGTTATCGTGTTTTTAGATGATGAATGCTTTATTCTTAATTTGCATTAATTTCATTTCTATTAGTAAGCAAATAATTCAATATATATTACATTAAAACAATGGAGTTGACTATAGTATCGATTGTATAGTGTTTATAAAAAATAACTTATGGATGAAGGTATGTTGTTTCAAAAATCTCACTTATATTTTTGTTTATTTTTTGAATGTATGATATGTATATGTCCAATTTCCAGAATAAATATTTCAAAAATATAATTTTGGTTTGTTTTATTTTTCTTGTTTACAGTGAATCATTGAGAAAAAAAAGAGGCATTGAAAATAAAATGCTGTATATTGGATTATGGTTCTACTGTTTTAGTTGTTTTTACATTCTTCTAAGGACTGAAATTTTTAAGTATTTTAATTTTTGATTATAAAAACATTAACTTAAAAACTATAATATTTGTTTTCTTTGGTGATAGGAGAGTATAAAATCAGTTGATATGAATAAAAACTAGTTTAATTTGTAATATATATTGCAATGGATATTTCTATATTTCCATCTAGATGAATGTGTTTCTACTTAAACAAAACAATTCATAAAAAAGTACTTACACACACCTCGACCTAATGAGTGTTATTTTAGTCAAAAGGCTTTTTCTTCATTACATAATATGTAAAGAACTATTTCTTTCTTAGTTTGTTTTGAAATTTTTACTATATAAAGTCTGTTATTCATCCTAACGTTTCCAAGATATTTCTAATAACTTATTATTGAAAGACTGAATTTAAATAAAAGTTAATTTTCTGCTTGTATAGGATTTTAAAAAGAAACAATATAATTCTTTTAGAAACACATAAATATAACTTGTAATAAACCAAATTGCTTCTGGAACTAGTTCAAATGCTTACAAATTTGTTTAACTATTTCATCGAATCTATTTTTGTTATTTTCAAAGATTTAAATCTGATGTATATATATATATTCGTTCGAAGACAAAGTTTTTGATCAAATAATAGTTGTATTTTTTTTTCTTAAAGTAAAATTTTTGTTGTATTGGCGACAGCATATAAAATTAAGTACATGGTTGCTAATTCAACGCTTACGAGACATGGCGAATTATCTTGAACGTTGGAATTTTTGCGATGATACTTAAGTACCTTTTTGTAACACAATAAATGCAAAAGGAATTTAGATTTTCGAAGTTAAGTGGTAAAGACTTCATAAAATGTAAATTAAATAATATATAAGATGGAAAAAAATGAAATTTACCAACCTTAGTATCGCATATTTAGATCCCTTTAAATTTGATTTGATGTATATTTTTATGTTAAAAATTCGTATTGGATACAACAGTATCGAAAATAAATAACATACAAACTCATATTTGACCCATAAATACTCATAAATAAGTGCATTACACACTCATCTAGCTGTTATATTCTCAAATTTGATCCAGTAACAGGTTCAAAAATGAGTATGCGATGTTTACAATTTTGAGTACGTAGAAGATGCCAAAGATGAGAATGGGCTTTTCTCAAATTTGAGTATGTTTGCATCGGAGCTATTTTGAGTATGTGACGTATTCAAAAGTGAGTATTTTGTACTCCGTTCTGAATACCGGTTTTTCGCAGTGTTTAAAAAAGATAAATGTTGAGGTATTTTGTATAAATAGATATTTTTGAACAATATATAATTCGAATGTTTTTCAATAGCTCGAATTTAAAATTGATTTTTATGTTTATTTATATGCATAAATGTCTACTGTAAATGTTTCCGTATATTTTTGATTACCATTTACTCAAACATTCCAGTTATAAAAAAAAATGTGTGAAAATCTTCATTCATGTTGTCTTTGATGTAAACTGAAGTTCAAGCCCTTAAAATTCAAATATAATTCGGTGTATTTTAACAATATATAACCAGGCACTGTACTTAAACTTCCCTGAACACTTTGGCTTTGAAATCTAAAAAAAAACTAATAAATCTTATAATTAGTTTTTTTTCGTTATTATTTTTATTAAAGTGTAAGAAAATGTTTCAAATGATTTGATGAAGTTTAAATTTATTCATTTTTTGTGGTTAGAAAATTGAAAAGGTTCCAAATTTTAAAGAGTTTGATGTTTTATTAATTTTTTCGGTATCTTATAATAAAATAATCATGTTTCAAAAACTTAAAGCTTTGAATAAGAAAAATGAAGCCAAAGAGAATATACTTAAAAACAGATAATTTGTCTAACTATATAAAATAGCAGATTGCCCTGACACGCCCCAACTTGTTACAGTTTGAAATTAATATGAAACCAAAAGGGAATTGTAACATATTTTACTTATGCGTTGGGACTTTTGGAAACTTTTAAAATATAAGCTAGCAAAGAAACATTTCTTGGGTTGTAAAGAAATTTCTCCCCGATTTTTTACGATTGGGAGGGGGTCAAAACACGGGGTTCCCTGCGAGCCATAAAACTCCTGCTGTGTTGCTTCCTCCGTCCCTCATTATCTTTCAAGATGTTAAACCTTAAAAGGGGGAAAGGATTTCAGAAAAGTTCGGCTAATCCGCTTTTGAAAACGTTACTTGAAGGCAGAAAAATCCGTGCAGTCCATTTTCGAAGCCTCTCTAGTAGGGCGGAAAAATCCGTTCTGTCCAGTTGGAGGGTTAATTTTTCAATAAACTCAATTGCTATTCACTGACGTGAACTTATTATTGTGCATTACAAAAATAAATAAATACAATATCATGAAAAAAAACATATAATCTTTCTATATTAATTTTCGATTACACCAACTGTTTCAAATAACTCGTATATTTTACCGATTTACATTGCTTAATGCATCAAAATACGAATACAATTAACCAATTATACGTATTAAACAACTTGGAATATACAGCTTAATGAGTTTTCCAAAACTCTCATAAAATACAATAAGTAATTCGGGTAGTTACTTATCAGCAACAATCTTATATAAAATGTTTTTAAAAAATATTAAATACACATATAAATCGTGAACTGATGTTCGAACTATATCTGTCCGAGTGTAACATAAATATTCTGAATGCAGGAATAACTGAATTTAGAACTGATGTTCTAACCCTTACTAGCAAAAATAATAAATTATACACTGATGTATAATAATTTTAATTTGAACTGGCGTTCAAAATTTCATAACTGCATGGATATGCAATAAAATATACTGAGAGAATGAATGATTTTGAAGCTTTCCTTAATTTATAGAACTGATGTTCTAAAACTTACTTTCCATTGATATGGAACAAGAAATAATAATAAAAATATACTGATATATATAATAACTGAAATTTGAACTGGCGTTCAAAATTTTATAACTGCATGGATATGCAATAAAATAATATACTGAGAGAATTAATGATTTTGAAGCTTCTTAATTTTTAGAACAGATGTTCTAAAACTTACTTTCCATTGATATGGAACAAGAATAATAAAATATATACTGATGTATATAATAATTCAAAATTGAACTGGCGTTCATTAAGTTACAACTGCATGGATATGCAGAGCAAAAAAAAAAAAAAAAAAAAACGTACACTGACGTATACAAAAAATAAAATCAAAATTCTCTCTTAATAAATGGATATTAAACAGTATAATTTTATAAATTTCTCTCGTCTTACATTACAGGGAGTTGCAAGCAAAAACTCTTACCTGATTCATTTCCACGCGGGAATCCAGAAAACTCGAAATTTCTGGCTCTAACGTTCTTCCTGTTGAGTTTGCCACTAAGGCTTGATCACTATCGGCTGCGCCACTAAAGTTTGATTCTGATCAATGGGCACGGAAACAAATTAAGAACCTGGCGTCTAAATTTTAAAAAATTAACGTTTATTAAAAAGAAAAAACATTTAAGGAAAACAGTTATTATACAGTTAGCAACGCTCGGACATGACTTCACTCCGTCGTACCCAAAGACCGAATGCTGAAACTTCTCATTCCACATTCCAAGGGGGAGGGGAACTACCCATCCCCTTTAGCAGGTGTTAATGGACCTTTCCACTCCTAAATTTATCATGCGGGATGAGTCGGTACATCACAAGAAATGTGTAAAAAGAATCGAGTGTTACTGTTGGCTTGAAAAGATAAATTGGAATATTGTCAAAAAATAAAAAAGTGAAACTGTGATATCTATATTTTTACTGATATTGCATTTTTTAACCATACAAGGATAATTTAGTCCACGGCACGGGTAAACCTGCCTCTACACGGTGGGTCTTTAGTGGTCCCCTTCTAAGTTTCAAGCCTCTATCGCCAACATTACGCTATGTGAATAAGCTTTATAAATAAACAAAAATATCTTCTTTTTTTGTAAATTTGATATTTATCATCATAATGGTTAAAATTTGATATTTATCATAATAATGGTATAAATTTGATATTTATCATCATAATGGTATAAATTTTAAAATTTTGAGGCATTTCATTGGTGTTTTCTTTCACCCATCTTAAATGAAAATTTTCAGCAGCAATAAAAAAGATCCCACTTTTTAAGCCATACTTTGAAAAAACATTTTTTTACTTCCGTTTTCAAAAAAGTAGCTATCAAGTAAAATTCCACAATTTTAGATGTTTTTAGCTGCAAAAACTTTTTTATGCTCTTTCAATACTGGATTGAACGTGATATGTTTTTTCTCTGCCAATCATTTGTATATCTAGTTTCACAACTGGAAGACAAATTCAGCAGAAAAGCTATGATTAGGAGAAAACAGCTTTTTATATTTAGGGTTCAACTTATATTTAGGTAAATGAAATTTGAAAGCATTAAACTAATTAGTAAACGGGAGTTGTTTTTTATACTTATGGTTCGAGACTAATATTACAAATCTATCGAATAGCATGTACAACTCTATTTGAAGAACATTTAAAAGTATAGCACTGTCTACATCTTTTTAAAGCTTTTCTTTTGTAAATTCTGCCTGTAACGGTGTCCGGTAAAAATTGCTCCAAATATATGTAATAAAAATAACTTGGCACGTAATGTTCCGTTATTTTTCAGTTTTTTCTATATGGACATGTAAATTTTTATACCAATCTGTATCACATGCTACGGTTAAATACTGTAATAAGTTAGAAACTGTCAGTTTTTTTTACACTTCTTAGAGCATTCAAATTATGTTCAAATGAAATAACTCCTACAACAGGAGATAAGGAGATAAAGACATTCCAAGATATATGATAGCACGGATTCAATGATAATCATGAAAAAAAAATAATTGAAGTGTTTTGTTACTCCTATCGTAAATGAAATGTCTCCCTATATGTATAGGGATTGGAGGAAAAAAATATAATTTCATTACCAGAAAAAATATATATTATTTTTTTATCATGTCGTTAGCCGTAGCTTTGAGCACCTCCTGGTTAGAGGGCAAACTAAATAGCGATTAAATAAACTTTCTGCCTCATTATTTTTAATGCGCATATATGTAAAATGTATTTCAGTGTATAAAATTTTTGTAAAATAGATTTTTTGTTTTTTTACAGTGGAAAACTTACCGCAAGGTGTAGAGATGTTTAAGTATGGAATCTTAAAAAGGTTCATGGACAAATATATAAAATATGGGTAATAAATATTTTTTTATGATACTAATATTATAAATATTAAAGTTTGGTTCACGCAAAAATGTATTTTAATGAAACTTTACAATAATATATAGACTGAAAAATAGCCTGCGACTACGCCACAAACTAAACTGAACAAGTGGAGTGTTAACAATTTTAAAATAAAATAAAAAGTAGTTCCAGATTTAAATTATTTATACTATTTCAATCGAAAATTGTTTATTTGCTTATGAAATGTTACGTTTTAAATCTTAAATATTAATTGAAATAGAAATGTACTGAAGACAAACAATTATTATTTGAATGATTTTAAATTCTTTAAAAAGTTGCAAAGGGAATATTAAAGTCCTACTGTTTACTTACTTGAAAGGGGAACAGAATGTTGCGGGTTAAGCGAAGGGGAGTCATTAAAAAAAAGAGTACTTATTTTATCAAAGAAAGCCCGTGCAACACCGGGCTAAGCAAAGGGAGTTATTAATGAATATATTTTTTCTTTTTTTCAGGTCTAAAATCGGCATAAAATTGGATGCTGAAACCTTACGCTTTACATGTAAATTATTCTGTGACATATAATGAGCTATCACATAAAATAAAATATTATTTTTTATATTATTTCTCTTGTCTTATAAGTTAACACATCTTAATTTTTTATATTATTATTTCTCTTGTCTTATTGCATATCATTAAGTGAAGTGAACTTTAAAATAAATTTTATATCTTATTTTCAGAGAATTAAATTTATTCTGAGAACAAATTTTCATAAAGTTAAGGATCTGTTCCTTTGTTTAATAACTATTTCTCTACCTGAAAAAAAGAGTATTTTTTAAGTCCTTTTAGAGAAATAATAACTAGAGACATACTAAATTTCATAAAGCCTACAATTACACATAAAAAAATAAAGCCTACAATTACACATGAAAAAAAATAATTCAAGATTCTATCTTAAGCAAGCCTTATATATTTCAGATTAAAAGTTATAATTTTTAATGTCGTCCTTTAATTAACAATTTAAATTCTATTTTTGCATAATATTAATAGTTATTGTATTTTCATAAAAATAAATCAGTTTTAAATTGGGGCAGTTTAACAAGTATTGACTTAAAAATGTTATGAATGGTTTTTATCTAAAATATTTGTATTCACGCACATGAAAATCTATCGGTAATTCATTTTAAAAAATATTAGTTACCCCTCAAAAAGTCAACTAAAAAATTGGGCTTCAATTAACAAAACATAATCCAGTAGAAAGGATTTTAGTAACATTGAAAGAGTACTCTAAAAATTACCTCAATTTACCAGTGGAAAAAATACTAACCAAAAATTCAAAAATAAAACCATGGTACAATACTATAAGCCATAAGAAAATGTTAAAAAAATTTATTTGAGAATATATTATTTATATGATAACTGAAAAAGACATAATGAAGAAAGAAAACGTTTTTTATTGACGAAAACAAATTGTTTTAACCTCTAAACACCTTTATTTTGTGTATCACTGGATTTCTTTACAAAGGACAATCATAAATCTTTTCAGCGCAAATATGGCAAGAAATGAAATGAGAACATGGTTGAAATACGACATTCATCTCATCATTCATGCATATTTTACAAATTATTGTATTTTCTGCTCCCGTGTCTTCTCTTTGTCCTGTGTCTTGAAATTGCAACTTTTTCTCTTTGTCCTGTGTTTCTTCAAGCTGCAACTTCTTGTACTTTTAACGTTAAAAATATTTTGCAAGTTTCTTGAAGTACTTGATTTTTAAGAAGACTTTCAGCTTTGTTATTTAATTTCATTCTGAACAAATGCATATATTCACAATGAGGAAAGAATTTTTCGTGCTCTGTTAATGGGTCATCACTTGTTTTCCAATTACCTAAAGATCCATTACAACAGTAGCATGTCACAACATCTAATACACATGTATAATAAAATCCACAGTTAGCTAATTGTTTAGGATTGAGCATTAAAAGTGGCCAATTTCTATAGGTAACCAGACGATTCTTTTCATCTGCCATACTAGATTTTTTAAATGAATTCTTTGGGTATTGGACATATTTATTCAATTTTGGGCGCTTTATTGCTTTTTTATTAACTGTTTCTAGGGATTCAATTTCGTCTTTCATCTTGTTTAATCTGTTAACCTCGAGTTTAGTAAAGATCAGGAAGTTTACCATATATTTTATTTAGCTTACAGTGCCTATTTTATGTAACTGACCATTGTTCAAAAACATATTTGACAGACTGTACTGTCGTCGACCTGCACATTGAAGGCAAAGTTATTCCAACAAAATTTCTAGTATTGCCTGACGCCAAAGGAAATAAGACTTTGCTAGGATTGGATTTCCTCAATGCAGCTGGTATCGTCCTTGACGTCCAGGGTGGAAATGGCACTTTTCCGGAAATCCTCGGAAACAGTACAAATTCCTCAAGAAGACATTAGAAGATATAACACTTAGCGCATTTGAACTTCGAAAGGATGAGGGTAAAAATCTATCTCCAGAAGAGGCAAGAAAAATCAATATACACCTGGACAGAAATGAAGCATGTTTCCAACCAGGGGGAAAGCACACGCCTTTCATTGAACACCGCTTTGACACGGGTGATCAAACCTCAATAGCAACGTATCCCTACAGGATGAATCCCGGAAAGAAACAGGATTGTCAGAAAGAAAACTTCGATCGACGAAGAAGAAAATATTATAAACTTGGTGACAAAGTTTGGGTGACCATTCAACCCATAAATCGTAACAACAAGAGCAGGAAATTTATGTTCGAGAGAGAAGATCCTTACCTCATACTCAGCTTGAGATCACCAGTAACATATGAGATTGCCGACCCGGCCAACTCAGACCAAACCCTTGGAACTTATTATGTTTCTGCCTTAAAGGACTATCAAGAACCTGAAACAAAAAGAAACACTGGATTTGTTGCTCCTCTAAGGAAAAGAGGCCGCCCCAAAAAGAAATTACCTCCTGGTTCCGAGACGAGACGTCAACGGAACCAGAGGGGGAGTCTATAACACACGGTTTAATTGGAGGACCTAAATGTAGATGGCGGTACTTGTAAAGGAAGCATTACCAACCGAAGCTCTGTATTACCGCCAGAGAGAGTTGGGATTTGAATGAGTAAACGTTACTCGTCTCGCTGTCCAATCCTGGACTATGTAATAATTTATTTTTCCCTTATTTTCTCTAAATGTTTAACCTGTATTGTATCTAAATGTCTGCCCATTCTAACTGTGTTATTTTACGTCATTAAACTATTTTAAATTACCCCGAGATCTTATCCATTATTTTGGTTTACCCAGTTATGACGTAAGAGGACCGTTACAAACATGCATAAAATCAAAGCACAAAATATAAAAATAGTATAACTGAATAAAGCAAAATTATAATTATTAATTACGAAATATATCAGTAAATCCTCCAGTTTACAGTTTGGTAGAAGCTAGAAAATGAATATACAAATGCTAAAACCCTGGAAATTTTAAAAGAGAACTATAACACAGTATGAAAATTGTAAAAACAAAATGGAAAATAAACACAATATTAAAATATTACAATTGAATAAAAAATGGAAGATTAATACAAAATTAAAAGAATCAATGTGGCAAAAATATTAACCACCTAATATATAAAGAGTAAAATAAAACAATTCAATAAAAAAAGGAAGATTAATACAAAATTTAAATAAGGTAACAATATTAACCACTTAATATAAAAAGAGCAAAATAAAATACATCAATAAATAATGAAAGATTAATACAATACAAAACTAGTAACAAAAATATTCAATATCGTAATAATATTAACCGCTTGATAACGAAGCAACCTTACGGCGCGAGAGCTTTTGCGAGAATGATACTGTTGGTTCATTGAGGCCAAACGATACACTTAGCGATTTTCGAAAATAGGCCAAAAATTTAACAGTAACCCATCTAGTTTGTAGATTATATCCTTATGAGCCTCCAACGAAACTGAGCATTTTATGTCCGGTCTTAATGGTTCCTCTTATCTGTCAGTATCCACTTTTGTATGTATGTCCATTTATTTAAATTATAATAAACGGAGTGATTTTGTTATGCTTATGAGTGGTGTCCTTGAATTTCAGATATTTTGATGTTTAAAATACTTAAAAGTTCGTAAAAAATAAATATATTAATATATATATATATATATATATATATATGTCATGATTTTAAAGACAAGAATCAGATTAAGGCTTAAAAAAAAAGAGATCTTTATTCCATCGTGTCGACATCAGTTCTGACGCTAAAGGCAGGGAGTAAAAAAGCACGCCATGGTGGGGGTACCACGTGAATAACACGTGAAAAACATCTGGTGAGTGTCGCTGCTTTGAAGATGGTGTTTGCAAGTTAATGCTGACATATGTTGACTATTAAATCTAACGACCTAGAATTAGACATATTTATTGGCTAGGCCATATGTTCGGAAGAAATAAATGGGCGATTAGTTTGATACTTGAATATGAGAACTTAGAGAGATGGAGTCAAGTGCTAGATAGGGAATTTAATTTTTAATCTAATTTAATTATCCTTACATTTGCCCCCTAATTTTAAAAGGGAGTCATGGCGTGGTTTTTTCTCTCTTTATAAACTTATTTAATTTTCAACAAACACAAAACAATACATAGTTATTTAGAAAGACATATTAAACATAGTAGAAATCTTTAAGCACTAGTAATTCTAAAATAAAAAGCAATACAATAAACGAAACTATAACAACAAACACAGAAAGGACACTTCCAACATATTAATTGATAAACATGACTTTCCATACATATAAATGAAGATTAGCTTGTTCAAATCTGTTCGACATCTAGAATAAGAGCTCACGTTTCTTCCTATTCCTTCATAATAATAGATTCGTATTGGTAGATATTTTCAAAAAATTATGTTGGAAAAAAATATATCAAACAATAAGATAGTAAATATAAAAATACATGAAATCATACAAATGTTAAAATAATAATTTTGTATAAAAATCTACTCTGGCGCCATCGTAGTGATACCTTATGTTGTTACACACATTTTGCATATATGAAATACATTTTTTAAAAAGATAAAAAAAAATATAGACATTAATAAAATGAAATTATTAATAATATGAAAACGGTATATAACACACAACTTATATGCACTATTCAACACAATAAACAATATTTTATTTCATATGCGTTATAAAACATAAAAATTATAAGAATATAGGAATAAAAGAATACAAGAATATAAGAGCACTTTTTTATTATTTTTGAGTCGGAAAAGTGGACTCACTTCAATACTAACTTTTAGTATGTATGAAAATTTTCTCAATGTTCACTGTAACTTAACAATATCGCATACAATATTTTGAATCTTTCCGTAACCTTCTAAAAATTCGTTTCATAGACAAAAATTCTTGATTTTCTCTTACATCACACATTCACTAATATAAACTATATCACCTTACTTAATTTTGAACACATCTCTCTGAGAAATCTGCGTCATCAACTCACAGATGTTCAGGGATGCTGATCATCTGTGAGTGTAACATATCAAACTAAACAAGTTTGTCCTCATAATGTTTCGAGACATATACAAAATTATAATGATTGTATTCTCCCTTATCCACTGTATAATATCCAAAAATAAGCATCAAGTTATTAAATTAATTTTAATTTTAGATAAGGAAAATTTCGAGAAATAGTGAATCCTGATATATGGCCAGTATATCAAAACACACAATTTCAAAATAAAAAAATTACATGACATGCAATAAGATTACTGCTGAATAAAATAATTAACAAAACAATTGAATTCAATGGAGAAAAAAGAATACAACTTGACTTTATTTTTGTTTCTTACATCTTATAACAATCAATATCTCTAGTATTATTCTCTCATTAGTCATTTTTCTATAAACTTAATTTATATCTTTCACTTTAAAACACCAATTTCTATCATAACTCTTAACTCATTCGACATCTTAAGATAAAATTATGAGAAGTATTTTAAATTTTCTCAAAATTTTGTATGACTAAACCTATATACATTGTTTTCTCAATTAAAATTTAAATAAAATATCTCATTTATATAACACAACTATATTATAAAATTAAATACCATATCATATCATATTTATTCTTTTTCGCCGAAAAGTCTTGTTAAGCAGAACTCAGTTATTTCTGTATTACGTAAGATGTTTCTTTTAGTTATTATCTTCTTCTCATTATTATGGGTATTTTGTTGAATATAATTTAACTGAAAATTTTCAGATGGATGAAAATGTCTTAAACGAACTGAATGAACCAATTCAGTGTCAGTTTTATTAAGGGCATTGGGTCTATCAATTTCAAATAATACATCAGAACATTTTCTTAAAACGGTATAAGGGCCTGAATAAGGGGGACTTAATTTCCTTGTATTGGGGTATTGAAATTCCTCATACATTACTAAGTCACCAACCTTGAAATCAGCTTCCTGAAATTTTTTATCATATCTAATCTTACTTATTTTATAATATTGTTCTGTTCTCTTTTTTTTGGCTAATTTTCTTGCTTTTTCTAAGGGAGGATATATCTCATTATCTTTTAGCGAAATTTCGAAAGGTAAATTACCATACATTAAGTAGGTTGGTGGGAAACCTGTTATTGTATGTGGGGTTTGATTATACTGATGGGTTACTTTTTCTAGAATTTTTGTCCATGGGACTTTATTTGAACTATTACTAATTTCACATTTTAAGCGGGTAATGATGGTTTGATTTACACGTTCAACCTTTCCATTGGTTTGTGGTCTGTGAGAAGTAGTTAATAATTGAGTGACATTATTATGTTTTAAAAAATGCTTAAATTTTGAAGAGGTGAACGCAGTATTTCTATCATTTAAAATTTTTCCGGTATGTGATTCTGAAAGATTTGTCTTAAACAATTTATATAAGTATCTGTTGTTGCATTTTTGATGGGAAAGTCCAAATGTACCTAGTTGCATGATCAATAATAATGTGTAAATATTTTTAACAGAGTTGTAATAATTTAAACCACCTATACTATCTATCGATAAAAGTTCAAAGGGTTTTTCACAAAGGGAAGTGATTGCATCAGTCCGTATTTTCTCTGATGTGACTTCTTATTTTTTGACAAGTTTCACAGTGTTTCACATAATTTCGTATATCAGTAATAATGTTTATCCAATAATATTGTGGTGATATTAATTTTAACATGGTAGCTACACCAGGGTGGCCAAATTTTTATGAGTTGTTTCCATTAATTTCACTCTTAGAGCTTTGGGTACAATTATTTTATTTAAACCTTGTCTTTTAACTACAAAAACACCATCTCTTTTATAACATTTAGGAGCTGATGTATTTTCTATATTTTGAAAATGACTTATTTCATTGATATCTAATAAAGGTTCTGGGGGTGTATTAATTATATGATCAGCAATAGGATTTCTTGTTAACATATCAGCTTCAACATTAGTGCTACCTTTCTTATATTTTATATCAAAATCATACATAGAAACTTTTAAAGACCATCTAAAAAGTCTTCCCGTGAGATTTTTGAAATTTTTAAGCCAAACTAATGCATTATGATCGGTATGAACTGTGAAATGAGATCCATGAAGATAGCAATGGAATTTATCTAAACTATCAATTATAGCTAAGCATTCTAATTCAGTTATTGTATAATTAATTTCATAATTTCTCAGTCGTCTCGAGTGGAATGCAATCGGATGTTGATTTCCATTGGGTTTTTGTTGTTTGAGGATACATGAGATTGCAGTTTTCGATGCATCTACATAAAGATGACAGGGATAATTTGGATTGAATATAGCTAAAATGGGCTTTGAAATTAAGCTGTCTTTAAGTTTTTGAAAATATTGTTGACATTCTGGGGTCCAATTCCAATTTTGATTCTTTTTAAGAAGATTATTTAAGGGCATTCTTAATTTTGCATATTGAAGAATGAATTTATAATAGACATTAATACTACCAAGAAATCTTTGTAAATCCTTTACATTTCTAGGGGGTAAAAGTTTTTTAATTATTTCGACATTTGTATTATTTGGAGTGTATGACCCTTTTTTTTTAATTTCATATCCTAAGAAATCAATTGTATCTTTGCCAAATTTACACTTCGAATATTTTAATTTAATATTTTCTATTCCACAAATTTTAAAAAATTTCCTCTAAATGTTTTGCATGTTCTTCAATTGATTCCGAAAATACTATTATATCGTCAAAATAGTTTAATGCAAATTTTATTTGGCATTTATTTAAAATCTGTCTAATAGCTCTTTGAAATATAGCTGGAGAATTTTTATATCCAAAAGGCAAACGGTTAAATTGAAAAAGACCGTAATTTGATGTAAATGCAAATTTTTCAGATTCATTATCATCTAATTTAATGTGCCAATAACCACTACATAGGTCGATGGTTGAGAAAAATTTTGCATGTGTTAATTTGTCTAAAACTGCATCTATTCGGGGAATGGCTCTGCATCTATTTTGTGATAGCATTTAGCTTTCTGTAATCGATACATAATCGTGTAGGAGCATTATCCTCTTTTTTAAAAGCCAATGTTATAGGGGCAGCGTAAGAACTATAAGATGGTTTTAATATTCCTGCTTTCAATAATGCATCTAATTGTTTTTTTATTTCCGTATCATCTTTAAAAGATGTCCTATATGGTCGATTTACAATGGGTAATTCTGAGGTAAGTATTATTTTAGGAGAATTACATTTTAACTCGCCCACATCAAACTTATTTTTAGCAAAATACATGTTTATATTTATCAATAATCATATTAATAATATCATAATCACTATTAGAATTATTTCTATATTAAACACATTATCAGTTTTCTTAGGATAATTTTATTATTACTAAATTTAAGAGTTTCATTTTCTTTAATATTTTTCTTAGATTCATAATTTTTTAAAATTTTTTTCCTCTTTGAAAAATTTTTATAATCACTAAAATTAATATTTAATTCAAAAATACTCATAGTTTTATTAGAAATTATTAAATATTTCAGTTCTACATTTACTATGAGGAATTTAATATTTTCAATAATTTCTCCTATTTTCAATTGTAAAGTAATTGCCTCACACTCACCTCAATTTCTCCATTGATGGTGGCAATTTTTGTTTTGATATACTCTACATTGTGGTATCCCTTGATTTGTGATATTATATTTTTTGAAATAATGTTGACACTCTTGATCCTGTATCAAGAGGACATCAACTTGTTTGAAGTTGATTCTTCCTGGATGATTATAAGTTCTCCTGTTTGATGAGGTTGGAATACCGTGTTATTGTTTTGTGTTCTTTGACGGGGTTGAAAGTTGGAGCATTGGGTCGCAAAACTGTCGGTCGTTGTGGAAATCGTTGGTTTCGATATATGATCGGCCGCTGAAGAGAAAAGGACGGGTGATGATAAGAAGGTGATAGAAATTGAGGAGAGTATACATTGTATCTTGAACCGGTTATGGCATCCGGATGTTGAGATTGATCATTTCTCCAATTCCATCCTCCATACTGTTGTCTACGGACAAATTGATTCGTATGGTGAGGTATTCTTGTCACTGGATACTTTGGGTATATAATTTCATTCTTATTTGATTTTGATTTTTCTTGGATATCTAAAAGTTTTATTTTTTCCTTCAGCTCCTCTATGTTGCTGCAGCTTTGTAACTGCAGTTCTATGGCTCTATTTTCTTTTAATCCTCTTATGATGTAATATTTTTCAGCTTCTTCTTCCATGTTTATCCGGGATGCGATTTCTTTTACTCTGTAGAAATATTCTATGTGGGTCTCTTTTGAGGTTTTTTCTGTTTTAGATAATTGAAGATGAATCTCCGCTGGATTGACTTGTGTTCCGAATTCACGTATTAAATTATTTTTCAGTTCGTAAAAACTTTTAGGGATCGATTGTGATTTGATGTAAGTCTTCACAGCTCCATCTACTAACTTGATTATAAATAGGATTTTCTGTTTCTCTGGTATATTGAAGGAATCGCACGTACTTTCAAAATTTCTAATGAATGTTTGAATGGGTATTTCCAGGTTATATTTTTGGAAAAAAGTCTGTAGATCTTCAAATCGAATATCATTTTTAATAATGGTTATAGGTTGCTTTAACTTTTCTTCATCAGCATCTAAATTCTCTTCTTGCTTAATTTTATTTTCGTTCTTTGCTTCCATTTTTGAAGTATGATTTTATGAAATTTTATTAGGAGAAGAGGATGATTCTATTTCTTTGGCGGTAAGAGCAATGTTCTTTCGGGGATTCTTAGCACATTTCTTTTTTCCGTACCATTTTTTATTCTGGTAACCCAACGTCCTCAGCTAACAAATGTAGAGTGCCGTCAGTCTTCCATAAAATTCTCCATATCAGTTATTAAATTCATTGGTGTTAGTTTTTATATTAAATTATTTTATAAAAAAGATTAGTTTTTTACATTAAGATCGCAGACAAAGATCCTGCCGGCTTTAATTCTGTCATGATTTTAAAGACAGAATCAAATTAAGGTTTAAAAAGGAAGGTGTTTATTCCATCGTTTCGACATCAGTTCTCACGCTAAAGGCAGAGAGGAAAAAGCACGCCATGGTGGGGGTTCCACGTGAATAACACGTGAAAAACATCTGGTGAGTGTCGCTGCTTTGAAGATGGTGTTTGCAAGTTAATGCTGACATATGTTGACTATTAAATCTAACGACCTAGAATTAGACATATTTATTGTCTAGGCCATATGTTCGGAAGAAATAAATGGGCGATTAGTTTGATACTTTGAATATGAGAACGTAGAAGGATGGAGTCAAGTGCTAGATAGGCTGAATTTAATTTTTCATCTAATTTAATTATACCTTGCATTTGCCCCCAATTTTAAAAAAAGGGAGTCATGGCGTGGTTTTTTTCTCTCTTTACAAACTTAATCAATTTTCAACAAACACAAAACAATACATAGTTATTTAGAAAGACATATTAAACACAGTAGAAAATTTTAAGCAATAGTAATTCTAAAATCAAAAAGCAATACAATAAACGAAACTATAACAACAAACACAGTAAGGACACTTCCAACTTATGAATTGATAAACATGACTTTCCATACATATAAATGAAGATTAGCTTGTTCAAATATATTCGACATCTAGAATAAGAGCTCACGCGTTTCCTCCTATTCCTTCATAATAATAGATTCGTATTATAGCTGGTAGATATTTTACAAAAAATTATGTTGGAAAATAATATATCAAACAATAAGATAGTAAATATAAAAATACATTAAATCATACAAATGTTAAAATAATAATTTTGTATAAAATCTACTCTGGCGCCATCGTAGTAATACCTTATATTGTTACACACATTTTGCATATATGAAAACATTTTTAAAAAAGATAAAAAAAAAATAGACACTAATAAAATGAAATTTTTAATAATATGAAAACGGTGTATAACACACAACTTCTATGCACTATTCAACACAATAAACAATATTTTATTTCATATACGTTATAAAATATAAAAATTATAAGAATATAAATAAAAGAATATAAGAGCACTTTTTTATTATTTTTTTGAGTCGGAAAAGTGGACTCACTTCAATATATTAACTTTTAGTATTTCTGAAAATTTTTCTCAATATTCATGTAACTTAACAATATCGCATACAATATTTTGAATTTTTCCGTATCCTTCTAAAAATTCATTTCATAGACAAAAATTCTTGAGTTTCTCTTGCATCACACATTCACTAATAAAACTGTTTCACCTTACTTAATTTTGAACACATCTATCTGAGAAATCTGCGTCATCAACTCACAGATGTTCAGGGATGCTGATAAGAAACAATGAGAGGTGTAAATATCAAACTAAACAAGTTTGTCCTCTTAATGTTTCGAGACATATACAAAATTATAATGATTGTATACTCGCTTATCCATTGTGTAATATCCAAAAATAAGCTTCAAGTTATTAAATTAATTTTAATTTTAGATAAGGAAAATTTCGAGAAATAGTGAATCCTGATATATGGCCGGTATATTAAAACACACAATTTCAAAATAAAAAAAAATTAAATGACATGTAATAAGATTACTGCTGAATAAAATAATTAACAAAACAATTGAATTCAATGGAGAAAAAAGAATACAACTTGACTTTACTTTTGTTTCTTATAAAAATTAGTATCTCTAGTATTAGTTATCTCATTAGTCATTTTTCTAAAAACTTAATTTATATCTTTCACTTTAAAACACCAATTTCTATCATAACTCTTAACTCATTCAACATCTTAAGATAAAATTATGAGAAGTATATTAAAATTTCTCAAAATTTTGTATGACTAAACCTATATACTTTGTTTTCTCAATTAAAATATAAAGAAAATATCTCATTTATAACACAACTGTATTATAAAAATTAAATACCATATCATATCATATATTATTCTTTTTTGTAAAGTTCTGTTCAGCAAAACTCAGTTCTTCAATGTTACTAAACTTGGAAATATACAATTTAACTGACCTCCACTTTGCAACGGCAGAACTCCTTGGTGAACATTAATCCAGATGCTGTTGTCACGTTATTTCACTAGTAAAATTTAATTTATTTATTTTTCTTTCAATGTTGGTACTTCACTATTATTATATGGTGGTCAAATTCACAATATTACCGTGCAGACTTTCCGGCGAAGAAGATTTTTTCCTTTTATTTTTCTGGCGAAAGGGAATGACGTCTTTCATCACGGGGGAATAAGGGATTCACACTTCTCTTCTTTTTTTTTCTCCATTAGAATGTCTCTTCCATTCACGGTAATTTGGATGGCCTCTTCAGCAAAGACAGAATATCGTTCGGCGGTAAACACTGCATTCTTCTCGGTGTTAAGAGCAATGTTCTTCCGAGGATTATTAGCGCGGTTTTTTTTCCGTATCATTTTTTATTCCGGCAATCCGATGTCTTCATATACAGGCATACGGTGCATTCGGTGTTCCGTCAAATTTTCCATATCATTTATTACCGCAGTTGGCGTTCGTTTTTATACTAAAATTATTTTATTAAAAAGATAAGTTTTTCACGTTAAGATTTGAAATCCATTCATAGATAAAAAAAATCCTGCCGGATTTAATTCTGTCATGATTTTTAAGACAGAATCAGATTAAAGTTAGAAAAGTGAAAAGACGACCTTTATTCTTTGATTTGTACATCTGTTCTGACACCGAGAGCAGGGAGGAAAAAGCACGCCATGGTGGTGGTTTCAAGTGGATAACACTTGAAAAACATATGGTAAGTATCGCTGCTTTGAAGAGGGTGCTTGCAAGTTAATGCTGACATATGTTGACTATTACAGTCGGTCGAAAAAATTCTTGAGCACCGTGACCCTTTCAAAAAATGATTGGAAATGGAAAACGACCTTTATTGAAACCCTCTCACTTGAAATTTATCATGAACACCCTCTCATTTGACATTCATCATGAGCCCTGTCTCATTTGAAATTCATCTCACTTGAAATTCATCATGAACACTGTCTCATTTGAAACCCTCTCACTTGAAATTCATCATGAAACCATCTCACTTGAAATTCATCATGAAACCCATCTCATTTGAAAGCATTTCCCTTGAAATTAATCATGAACACTGTCTCATTTGAAAGCATCTCCTTTGAATTGAAAATCCTCTACATTGAAACCATTTCACTTGACATTCATCATAAACACTGTCTCATTTGAAAATCATCTCCTTTGAATCGAAACCCATCTCCTTTGAAACGAAACCCATCTCCTTTCAAACCCTCTCCTTTGAATCGACACCGTATTTTTGTCCCCCCCTTTTTTTTTTTCGTTTTAAACGGCTCCTTTTACATGACTCTTGTCCCCCTCCTTTTTATCCAAACCCTGCCTTTCAGATCCCAAAGGAACGTTCCCACGGCTCTTTTTGTATGCCTTGTGTCCCTTTTCACCCGTTTTTATACCCCAACGTTGTGTTTCGGGTCTCGATTTGAATGGGACACAAACTATCCCAAAGACGTAACCATGTATGGACAAGGTAAAATTTTTCAAATTTCCCACCAAAAGATTTTTCAGGGCCGAGAGAAAAGGTTTCATGCCACCCCACAGCGACGATTGAGACAGGGGTCAAATGAAATGTTGGACAGGTCAAATGACATGTTGGACAGGTCCCATGACATGCTGGACAGGTCCCATGACATGCTGGACACAAAATGTTTCAAATTTCCCACCAAAAAATATTTTAGCACGGGGCGAGAGAAAAATATTTCATTCCATCCCAGAGCGATGATTGAGACAGGTCCAATGATATGCTGGACAGGTCAAATGAAATGGAGGTCTCCCAAAAAATAGTTTTAACACGGGGGTCACACGATATGCTGGACAAGCCCAATGACATGCTGGACAGGCCCAATGTGATATGTTGAACATGTTAAATGAAATGGAGGTCTCCCAAAAATAGTTTTAACACGGGGGTCACATGATATGCTGGACAGGTCAAATGAAATGGAGGTCTCCCAAAAATAGTTTTAACACGGGGGTCACACGATATGCTGGACAGGTCCAATGACATGCTGGACAGGTCCAATGACATGTTTTGGTGAGAGGGCCACCTCATTCCAATCTTGGTGACGATTCACAGTGATACACATCTAGGTGAGAAGGCCTCCCATCTTGGAAACGATTCACAGGGATGCATCTAGATGAGAAGGGGGCAATTCACAGGTTCCAATCTTGGTGTGGACCCGAAAAAAGAGGAGGGAACTGCCCCCCTATTTTCGGTCTTGAAGATTTTTGCTAAAAACATTTACTGTGACAGAATTTGAGACTCCAAATCCTGACAAAAAAACATTTAGCCAGCACTCCGAGGTGCTGGCCTTTTATACTCTAATGAGGTCACGTGAAATAATTTCTATTGGCTCCAACGTTGTACACCGAGTCGACTCGATTGGCCCAGAAAGATTATTCAGCCTAAATGAGTGCACATTAGCTGAGCGATCCAAACTGGGTAATCCGAAAAAAAGGGGGGCCGATCCCCCCTTTTCCAATTTTTTTTTACAAACGCCAAATTTGGGTTCAAAGGATATTCTGACGCGTGACTCAGATTTCTAAATACGATAGGGGTGGTCCAACAAGTGTTGTACCGAAATCACATTCTGACAAAAAAATGAGACGTGTTCATTATTTATTGAAAAAATATATACAATGAGTTACAGGCCACTATTGACAGATCCATGGGCTCCGATAGATTATTGATCGCTATTGACAGACAGATCCATGGGTTGGATGGGTTTAAATGCGATATTTTTGACACAAGAGTTTAGTCGGGGCATGGTCAAGTCCATAGGCTCCCTTTCATCCAGGAAAGAGAAGAGATTCTCATCAAAAATAGAGGGTACCGTGTGAAGCAGCTGGAGTTCTTGGGGTCCAAATACAAACGACATGAGCTGGTCGAATGCATCTGTCGACTCCAAAGGGTCCAACATGTCGAGCTCTGGGAGAAGCTGCATAGGTTCTGGGAGACTCTGCACAGGTGGGACGTGTGACACTGGGTTCTGCACAGGTTCTGGGAGACTCTGCATTCTGGTGAACTGCATAGGTGGGACGACTGGAATCTGCACAGGTTCTGATACATGTAGAACCTGCATAGGTGGCTGTGGGACGTGTGACACTGGAATCTGTACATGTTGTGGAACATGTAGAATGTTCATAGGTTCTGGGAGAATCTGCATAGGTGGCTGTGGGACTTGTGACACTGGAATCTGCACAGGTTCTGGATCCTCTGGAATCTGCACAGATACATGTAGAATGTTCATAGGTTCTGGGAGAATCTGCATAGGTGGCTGTGGGACGTGTGACACTGGAATCTGCACAGGTTCTAGGACATCTGGAATCTGCACAGGTAGCTCTAGGACATCTGAAATCTGCACAGGTTCTAGGACATCTGGAATCTGCACAGGTGGCTCTGGAATCTGGACATCTGGAATCTGCACAGGTGTTTGGACATCTGAATCTGCACAGGTGGGACATCTGCACAGAATCTGCACAGGCTCTAGGACATCTGGAATCTGCACAGGTTTGTGGAATATGGGACATCTGGAATCGGCACAGGTTCTAGGACATCTGGAATCGGCACAGGGGTCATCGGTCGTTCAGATCGTCTAGACCCACGTCTCATGACGGGACGCACTCGTTTCTTGGGTAGAGCCTTTTCCTCCAAAGGTCGCTTTTCGGCCGGTACATGAATCGGGGTAGGTGGAGGTAGCTTGTAAGGAGTTTGATTAAACTTTTTCATTTTCCGGAAATCTCCACGTGGAATCCCTTCTGAAGGAGCTGGGGCAGAAGGGATTCGGGGATAATGTCCAAACCAAAGGCGGTTTTGTACCGTCAACACAATGTAGTGTGTTCCAGCTGGGATCGGATACGCCGTGTGGGGCTCCAAGATGGTTCGATGGTAGAGCATTTGGTCATGGGGCTCAAAACTTCTCCGAATCACATGGGCTCGGCACTTGAGACTGGAGGCTGGCAATTCATAGATCAACATGGGCACATGCGTCGTTTGAATCAAGTGAATCTCTCCGGATGTCACCGTTCGCAAGCCAAAGGTAAAATCTTTTTGGCAAAAAATAGGTTGTTGTAAATGTAAACCATTCTCGTGTCGGTATTTTTGAGCAGTCTGTCTGGATTTCTCAACAGGCCTTTGGATGTTTTTTCCCACATCACGTCGTTGGGTCTAAATGCATTGACATGCTTTGCCTCCATGATGGCCCGTTTGAAATTGTCCAACCACGTCTTTTTTTGATGCCAATGGTCTTTACAAAACAGAACAAACACTCGTTTGGCGGTGGGCTCTTGGTAGAGGATACCCGCTCGGACTTGGCCCTGCCGAGCAGCATATTCCAATGCATCGGGTTTATCGGGCAGCGTCACGGGCACCACCGTGGTAGAAAGGTGCTCGGGGAAGGCATCAATCGGGTCCATGACAAAGTGTTGAAAGCACCTCTCGCTTTTATACGTTTCAAACAGGATGCGAAGGCAGGAAGCATGCGTCCGTCACACCATGGATGGAATGGTCAAATGTTGAGTGTGGAAAAAATCTGGGGACGTCACCATGGAGGCGCGATCAAACCTTGAGTGTGGCTCTTGAGACAATCGGGAAGAGTAAAAGGTTTAAACTATACTATGTCACAGTACCAACAGGGATGGACCATGGATGAGCGGTGGCTCTTGAGACAATCGTGAAGAGTAAAAAGTTTGAATCTGTACTACGTCACAGTATCCACATGGATGGAAAATGGATGAGCACCTAGAGTGTGGAAAAACTCTCAAGACAATCGTGAAGAGTAAAAAGTTTTAAACTATACTACGTCACAGTACCAACAGGGATGCACGATCACCATGGATGAACAGTCAAACCTAGAGTGTGGAAAAACTCGCAAGACAATCGTAAAGAGTAAAAGTTTTAATATATACTAAAAAAAAAAAAAAAAAAAAAATTTTTTTTTTTTTTTTTACTTGTAAAGTATAGTTTTAACTATCGTTTTCCTTTTTCATTTAAAAATTTTGCTCACAAAATTTTTTTTTTTTTCTTATTCTTCATTTAATCATTTATATATATATATATATATATATAAATTATATATATATAATTATATATATATATATATATATATATATATATATATATATATATATATATATTTTTTTTTTTTTTTTTTTTTTTTACTTGTAAAGGACAGTTTAAACTGTCGTTTTTCTTTTTTTCATTTAAAAATTTTTCACACAACATTTTTTTTTTTCTTATTCTTTATTTACAATGTTTCTTGCTATAGGTGCAATAGTCCCATTTCATCTCTTTACTCCTTTATTACAGAGTGCATCACTTTTTATCCACCCATCACTTTGCTGCACATCAAATTTGATGGTACATTTTTATCAATCCATCACCTTGCTGCACACCCCACAAGTGGTAAAAGACACTAAAAAATTCCATCGATAAAATATTGGACGGGAGATAATGTGTAGCTCACGTCCGCATGGGTTATAAGACGACACATTGGAGGCATTCAAAATGATACATAGATTTCATT
Organism: Trichonephila clavipes; assembly: GCA_019973935.1. Taxonomy (NCBI): domain Eukaryota; kingdom Metazoa; phylum Arthropoda; class Arachnida; order Araneae; family Nephilidae; genus Trichonephila; species Trichonephila clavipes. The sequence continues at coordinate 64,101 of BMAU01002943.1, read as the reverse complement.
TTTTTGTTCAAATTTTATTTTCCCTTCAGATTTTATTTTACAGTGAAAAAGGTTTATCTCTGTGAAGAATTTCCGTTGTGTCGTGGAAAGCCACTTTTGACAAAGTGATACATTATCTGCCAACGTACGCTATTTTGGTCCGCCATATGCATGGCTCGAGGTAAATATTCCTTTCCATTCTGTAAAATTTCCTCCAATCTTGCTTCGGTGGGCTCGCCGTACAACATGTGTTCTTGAAACACCATCGATTCCAGTAAAACGTGGATGGCACAATCATGGGGTGGAACATCTCCCCGACCACACACTAAGCAATCGGGTCGACACGAGCATGGAGCCGAAACGACTGGCATGGTGGTACGATAAATTGTCAAGATCAGAGGTGTCCAGGATCCGCCTTTGGTTTGGACATTATCCCCGAATCCCTTCTGCCCCAGCTCCTTCAGAAGGGATTCCACGTGGGAGATTTCCGGAAAATGAAAAAGTTTAATCAAACTCCTTACAAGCTACCTCCACCTACCCCGATTCATGTACCGGCCGAAAAGCGACCTTTGGAGGAAAAGGCTCTGTGAAACGAGATGTCCCGTCATGAGACGTGGGTCTAGACGATCTGAACGACCGATGACCCCTGTGCCGATTCCAGATGTCCTAGAACCTGTGCCGATTCCAGATGTCCCACCTGTGCAGATTCCACAAACACCTGTGCAGATTCCAGATGTCCTAGAGCCTGTGCAGATTCCAGATGTCCCACCTGTGCAGATTCCACAAACACCTGTGCAGATTCTAGATGTCCTAGAGCCACCTGTGCAGATTCCAGATGTCCTAGAACCTGTGCAGATTTCAGATGTCCTAGAGCTACCTGTGCAGATTCCAGATGTCCTAGAACCTGTGCAGATTCCAGTGTCACACGTCCCACAGCCACCTATGCAGATTCTCCCAGAACCTATGAACATTCTACATGTATCTGTGCAGATTCCAGAGGATCCAGAACCTGTGCAGATTCCAGTGTCACACGTCCCACAGCCACCTATGCAGATTCAGTGTCACAAGTCCCACAGCCACCTATGCAGATTCTCCCAGAACCTATGAACAGTCTACATGTTCCAGAACATGTACAGATTCCAGTGTCACACGTCCCACAGCCACCTATGCAGGTTCTACATGTATCAGAATCTGTGCAAATTCCAGTCGTCCCACAGCCACCTATGCAGATTCCAAATGTACCTGTGCAGATTCCAGTGTCACACGTCCCACCTATGCAGAGTCTCCCAGAACCTGTGCAGATTCCAGTGTCACACGTCCCACCTGTGCAGAGTCTCCCAGAACCTATGCAGCTTCTCCCAGAGCTCGACATGTTGGACCCTTTGGAGTCGACAGATGCATTCGACCAGCTCATGTCGTTTGTATTTGGACCCCAAGAACTCCAGCTGCTTCACACGGTACCCTCTATTTTTGATGAGAATCTCTTCTCTTTCCTGGATGAAAGGGAGCCTATGGACTTGACCATGCCCAGAGTAAATTCTTGTGTCAAAAATATCGCATTTAAACCCATCCAACCCATGGATCTGTCTGTCAATAGCGGTCAATAATCTATCGGAGCCCATGGATTGTCAATAGTGGCCTGTAGCTCTCATTGTATATATTTTTTTCAATAAATAATGAACACGTCTCATTTTTTTGTCAGAATGTGATTTCGGTACAACACTTGTTGGACCACCCCTATCGTATTTAGAAATCTGGGTCACGCGTCCGAATATCGTTTGAGCCCAACTTTGGCGTTTGTAAAAAAAAATTGGAAAGGGGGATCGAGTCGATCGGCCCCCCTTTTTTCGGGTATACCCAGTTTGGATCGCTCATCTAATGTGCACTCATTTAGGCTGAATAATCTTTCTGGGCCAATCGAGTCGACTCGGTGTACAAGCCAATAGAAATTGTTTCACGTGACCGCATTAGAGTATAAAAGGCCAGCACCTTCGGAGTGCTTTTGAATGGCTAAATGTTTTTTTGTCAGGATTTGGAGTCTGGTTTCCATCTCAAATTCTGTCACAGTAAATGATTTTTAGCAAAAATCTTCAAGACCGAAAATAGGGGGGCAGTTCCCTCCTCTTTTTTCGGGTCCACACCAAGATTGGAACCTGTGAATCGCCCCCTTCTCATCTAGATGCATCACTGTGAATCGTTTCCAAGATGGGAGGCCTTCTCACCTAGATGTGTATCACTGTGAATCGTCACCAAGATTGGAATGAGGTGACCCTCTCACCAAATATGTCATTGGACCTGTCCAGCATATCGTGTGACCCCCGTGTTAAAACTATTTTTGTGTCGTTCATTTCATTTGACCTGTCCAACATGTCATTGGACCCCCGTGTTAAAACTATTTTTGTGTCGTTCATTTCATTTGACCTGTCCAGCATGTCATTAGACCCCCGTGTTAAAACTATTTTTGTGTCGTTCATTTCATTTGACCTGTCCAACATGTCATTGGATCTGTCCAGCATGTCATTTGACCTGTCCAACATTTCATTTGACCTGTCCAACATGTCATGGGACCTGTCCAACATGTCATGGGACCTGTCCAGCATGTCCTTTGACCTGTCCAACATGTCATGGGACCTGTCCAACATGTCATGGGACCTGTCCAGCATGTCCTTTGACCTGTCCAACATGTCCTTTGTGGATGACCCCCTGTCTCAATCGTCGCTCTGGGGTGGCATGAAACCTTTTCTCTCGGCCCTGAAAACTCTTTTGGTGGGAAATTTGAAAAATTTTATTTTGTTCATACATGATGGCTCTCAGGAGAACTTTGAGGGATACTTTGATCGAGACCCGAAACACAACGCGGGGGGATGCCTGCAGACGGGGCTTCAAACAGGAATCGAGACCCGAAACCCAACGTGGGGGTAGAAAAACGCGTGAAAAGAGACAAGAGTCATACAAAAAGAGCCCTGGGAACGTTCCTGGGGGACGTGAAAGGCAGGGTGTGGATAAAAAGGAGGGGGGACAAGAGTCATGTAAAAGGAGCCGTTGAAAACGAAAAGGGGGGGAACAAAAAGACGGGGTCGATGCAAAGGAGAGGGTTGGAAAGGAGAGGGTTTTTCAAAGGAGAGGGTTTTGATTTCAAAAATGGTTTCAAAGGAGACAGTGTTCATGCTGAATGTCAAGGGAAATGTGTAGTTTCAAAGGAGAGGATTTTCAAGTCAAAGGAGAGAGTTTCAAAGGAGACAGTGTTCATGATGAATTTCAAATGAGAGGGTTTCAAATGAGAGGGTGTTCATGATGAATTTCAAATGATGAATGTCAAATGAGAATGTTTCAAATGAGAGGTGTTCATGATGAATTTCAAATGAAATGGTTTCAAATGAGAGGGTGTTCAGGATGAATTTCAAATGAGAGGGTGTTCAGGATGAATTTCAAATGAGAGGGTGTTCAGGATAAATTTCAAATGAGACAGTTTCAAAGGTGACAATGTTCAGGATGAATGTCAAATGAGACGATTTCAAAAAAGGTCGTTTTCCATGTCCAATCATTTTTTGAAAGGGTCACGGTGCTCAATAATTTTTTCGACCGACTGTAAATCTAACGATCTGGAATTAGACATGTTTATTGGCTAGGCCATATGTTCGGAAGAAATAAATGGGTGATTCGTTTGATACTTGAAGATGGTTACTGAGAAAGATGAGTCAAGTGCTAGATAGGGAATTTAATTTTTAATCTAATTTAATTATCCTTATATATATATATATATATATATATATATATATATATATATATATATATATATATATATATATATATATATATATACATACATATACATATATATATATATATATATATATATATATATATATATATATATATATATATATATATATATATATATATATATATATATATATATATATATATATATATATATATATATATATATATATATATATATATATACATATATATATATAATTAAAATTCAACATATCAATTTTTCATAAGATTTAAATGAATCTTGGTTTATTTTCTTCATAAACTAGTCAATTTTAAAGCCAATTTGCCGCTCCCTAAGGTTGCTGCCCCGGGCGGAGCCCCGGCTTCCCCTCCCTAGCGCTGGCCCTGCAACGATGAATTAGGCAATTTCGAATGAGTGAAAAAAAAAAAAGTAATCCTCTTAGTTTATAGATTATAGATTTCGGTGCGTTCAGCAAAATTGAGCATTACATGTCCGGCCTTATTTTTTCCTTTTATGTGTCAGTTGAAATAAAATGAAATGAGTGCTTGCGTAAAAATATGGTGTTAAGTGTTGCGTTAATTTTTTTCTTTTTGGTACATGTGCTGTAACCAAATGTTTGGGATTAAATGTAATTGAATTTTACAGGTAACAAAAATTTTCATTTCGCGACATTCTATTTTAATGTGGTACTTAAATCTCTTCCATTCAAGTAAGAAACTCCATATCTTATAGATTATATACACAGTGTGCCACCCAAGTGTTCCTACACTTGCAATTTCTTCTAAAATTTAATGTTTTCGAGTAATAAAAATTAATATATTACAATTGTAATTTTTTTATGATATCTACAACTGGTTCTTAATGGAATGACATAATTAGTCTTTTACAAATAGTATAACTATTTTTTAAAAAATTATTAATTAAAAAGCTAATAAAAATTACGCCACAAAAGTCTTTGTACACTGAACAAAAATTTCAATTTAGCTTTAAATGTTGTACTTCTTTCCTAATTTAGTACTTAGTAAGATATTTTTTAGTGTCTTCAACAACTTTGAAGCATCTTGGTATAGATTTAATCAGTTTTTTGTAAATTCTGCTTTGATTTTCCTCCATTCTTCTGTGATTATTGTTTTTACTTCACATTTTGTGTTTATTTGTCATGTCTTCTTTTTTTACATCAAAATCTCACCAAATATGTTCTACTGGGCTAAATAAAGTGATGAAGGAGGTGTGTCCATAATTTGGGGACAGTTATAGAGAAACCAGTGGCATACATTGAGAGCAGTGCGCTTGGTGTCATTATCCTGTTAAAAAATGAAGTCGTTTCCAACATCCAAATTTTGGGCAAATAATTTAAAATTTCTCTTTAAAATATTTAAACAGAGCCCATGATTCACAATATCAATAAAAAATACCTAATGCTGTGGCCAATTTACACCCTCACACAAGAACACTTCCACCTCCAAGTTTTATTGATCCAACTAGGTTCTTGGGATTAAGTTTCAGAAAATTCAAAATTGACAGCAAATTGATTGAGATGGCCGATAATTCAAAAATTTTGGTTCCGATGGGCCGATAATAGCTTGTAAATGAAAAAAAAGGAGTTTCGTCCCATGAATTAATGTGGAACAAGAACTCCTCCACCTCCATGCTTCAGTTTAGAAGTGAAGGTGTTCTGGCATGGGGGTGTAAATTGGCCTCAGAATTAGGTAATTTGGTATTTTTTTATGGTATTGTGAATTATGAGCTCTATTTAAATAATTGAAGAAAAATTTTAAATTATCCGCCCGAATTTTGGATATTGGAGACGACTTAATTTTTTAACAGGGTAATGATACCAAGCGCACTGTTCTCAATGTACGCCCCTGGTGCCTCTATAGCTGTCCCCAAATTATAAAAACACCTCCTCAATCATTTTATTTAGCCCAGTAAAAGATATGTTTAGTGATATTTTGATGTAAAAAAGAAAACATGATAACCACAAAATGTGGAGTAAAAACAATAATCACACAAGAATAGAGGAAAATCGATGCAGAAATTACAAAAATCTGATTAAATCTATACCAAGATGCTTAAAAGTTGTTTTGGACACTAAAGTAATTAGTGTCAAAAAGAGCGCCAAGCCCGAACAAGATGGCACCAAGCGAAACTGACAATGGCGGCGTGAGTGAATATAACAAGACAAGGTGGATGCATAATGAAAATATATGTAAACAATACAGAAATGAATCGTATATATTTATGATAAAAATTAAAAAAAACAGCATTTATACTTTCTTAGTGCTGATCTTTTCCGAGTGGAGGGTACACCGTAACAGCAGATTTTAAAAAACCTCGAAGGCCTCATTGCTAAGCGAATGACCGTGGGAGTGCCACCATATATATTCTGCGAGGTAATGGTTGAACATACCCATTCAACATCTCCATTCAAATCCATCAAAACAGCACTCGTTTGTTTGTATAATCCCATTCACTCATTACATTTAGGACATTCATAATTTGAAGTAATCAATCCACCCTTTCTTTATACACCATTCAATCAATTCTTTCTTATCTTTGGTATTCAACAAAGTAAAAAATTCTAAGGTATATTCACTCGCACACACAGTCACTCTTCCAGCCTGGTGTCCAACAACAGAATGATGAAATTCGAAATGCCTGCCCACAAAATACAAAAATTCCAGGAATAGTTAGGTTTACCGTATCTAGTGTATCAAAGTAGGGTTACCAAGATAGCACAATTATCACCAACCAAAATAATTTGTGCCAAGGGTGTGGGCTCTCATGGGACCAAACCTATTGCAACAATCGCCAACTCTATTAATAATTCACCAAGTTGGCAACCCCAATTTTTCCTGTGTGTCGTAATAACTGAATTGGCAATCAGATGCTTTGTTTCTTAAACTGTCACCAATAGGTTGCAATAATACGCCAATACCTTAAAAAGTATTAATATACAGTAAGAAATTTAATATCAGCAGGTTATCTATCCTACATTTCCAGAGGATAGGAAACTCCAAATATTTTCAAACATCTATTACTATAGGATAATGTATGCATATTTGTCTATTTTAATAATAGACAAATATGCATACATTATCCTAAATATGCATACATTAAAATTAAAGATAAAATGGATTAAATGCAGGAGACACATGCATCTATTCATGTTTGCCTATCCTACACTTATTTTGTTCAGCTCACAAAACAACAACCCGATGGTTCTTCATTGACAAACTGCTACATTCCACTTGACATCTTCATTCCACTCTTCTATATAACCAAAAGCAAAAATGTGTATTTGGGTTCTATATTACAATGCTGCATTCAACTTACAGATAAAGGTTATGAATGGTTGCTTTATGAAACCATTTCTTTCTGTAACATGTGGTGTATGGGAATATCAAATATAAACTGCAGTTTGAGTGAGTGCATTACAGTAATGACTCATGCAAGTCTCCATTCATTTAATACTATTTGTATGTATACAATAAAAAAAAAGTTTGAATTAAATTATAAAATGGGACAGCAGGCTATACAATTTCATGTGGCAGACTGCATACAACTTACAGTTCTCATATTGGCCTGGCCTCATCTAAACTTTCATCTTATTTGACCTTGAAAATCCGTATTTATTTTATTCCTGGGAAGTATTCACTAAAATTTATGTGAGTTAATCTTCCTTTTAAAGTTATCAATCAGATAGGTTTAATAGATTCATGTTATTGGGTATCTTGTAAATCTCCTTCATTACATCATAACATTAAAAAATAAATACGAATGGGTAACTATCAATGGCGCACATAAGAAAGGGGGGAGGCTAAGAGTCCGACCCTCCACCTAGCCCTCGATTTTTTTTATTGTAATCCTATGTATATAGTTTGTAAATTTTAATTAAGTTTTTGTTATTAATAATTATTTTTATTAATTTGTATCGATTAATTTAATAGTTTTTTATTTAATCATTGATTAATTTGTTTTATTTTTCGGTTCTTGAACATCGACACAATCAAAAGAATATGTTTGGTGGTGTATTGGAGTATGGTATGATAATGGTGGACATTTTTGACCCTGGACCCCCTCAAAAAATTCTTGTGTGTGCTACTGGTAACTATGTATATATATAAGCAGGGATTTTTTCCTTTTGAATGTAACTCATTTGGTGATTATGTTAATGTTTGTAGTTTAATTTTAATGTATTGCTTTATTGGATATCAGTTAATGAAATAATTAGTATGTTCAGCATAAAATGCATATACATGCAGTAGCATACACAAAGGTGGGTATTGGAGTTCAAGACTCTCCCATATATCAAAAGATCTTTAGTCATAAACATAAGTTGTTTCTGTACTTTTATTTATGTGCTTTTTAAAATGTAAGCATCTTACAAAAGTAGTCTGTATTCACACTACTGTATTCATGGCAATAAATTAAAGCAGAATTTATATTTTAAGATTTGTAGCCTAAATAAATTCTCTATTAAAGATAGCTGCATTTACATTCACACAAATATCTTAATTTGATTAAATAACTCTGATTGCCTTTCTCTTTGGTGATCTAGTCATATGTTTGATAAGTTAAATCTATTATACTATTGTATGTGGAAACTGTATATATATATTTTTAAAAATATAAATATGTCACAAAATAGTTGGTTCTGAAATTTTATATATAGGTAATTAGATCCAAGTATATTATTTATGGCACATAATTGTTATTCAAAGATTGTCCAATTTAAAATTACAAAGATTTAGCTTTGTAAATTTAGTCTGATATTAATTAAAATATTGCTCCAATACATAATCAAGACTTAATTTCTATCAATTATGAATTTTAATCATTAAAAAATCCACTTTTCTTGTGTAAATAAATATTTCAGTATATATATATTTAAATTCATTAGTTTACTTAAAGGGGCCATATGTCAATTTAAGTAGTAGAAAAATCTTTAAAAAAAAAATAGTAAAATTGAGACTGTTATAATGCGCATTTTTCTTTTTTTGAAATAAGATGAATTCAACTTGTGAATACTATGAATAATAAAGTGATCTATTTAATGCTAAACGGGATTAATGAGTAAAAGATGTTAAATAACTTTAGCACAATTGAGTATTGTTCAAGCTACTTTTATATTCTGAATGTTATTTAAAAGTAACAAGTTTTTAAATATTCTCTGGTTTAATATCATAATCTTGTTTCAATCTACATAGGAAAATCAGAGTTTCAGGATTGGTTAGTTTTTTTTAATCTTTTTTGCTAATTAAGTTTATATTGTTAGATTAGTTAATTTTTAATTGGATCAATATAAATTCCTGTACACTAGTACAGACAACAGATGTATTAGAATGAATATAAAATTAAACAATGGATACATTCTGATAAGATTGGGTGAAAAGAATGGGTGAAAAGAAATTATGAATATCGTTGAGACTATCTGAATTTTGTTTCATCCAGTCGTTTCTCCTCTAAATATTATTAATTGGGTGGTTTTCTAAATATATATATATAAAAGATACAAGCTTATTACATTATTCTGAATGAATTTATTTTATATTCTTTTCTTCGCTATTACAAAAACTTTGCCATTCACTAAAAACAAAACTTTTCCGAACATAGATAATAAACAATTAGGACGCTCTCGTGCAATTACTCAATTTTTAAACTAAGTAAAAGTTCAGTAATTTTAAAAAGCTTAAGAGAAAATATAAAAAAATAACTCAAAAATGCTAATCAATAATTGCATGGGCTTTTCTGTTTCTAAATTAAAGGAATGATATATTTCTCAATAAGAGGGATTGTAACAAATATGTTAAATTTTATAGATATAACATGACATTGTTTCATACAGTTCTCAAATTTTTAGAGACATTTTACTTTACATTTTTGAATCATCATTCCTTTTATTAAGGTAAATGTATAAATACTGTACTGATCAATAAATCAATAAAATTTCTATCTAATTTTAATTGTTTCTGTTTATTTTAAATATGAACAAGATTTCTGTTCTTATTTGATTTGAACTCAGTTGCATATTTAATATAAGTGCATTTTGTTAAAAAAAATTGTCTTTTTTATAATACCTGTGAATAATTATAAATATTATACAGTCAATATTTACATTAATTTTTTTCTTTTTTAGGTCTTGTTATTTCAGTTTTGATCAGGCACACATTTAGCAACTGATCTATCATTTTTTTTATATTAAAGGTATGTATGTTTTATTATTATTTTGGAATTCAAATGATAAAATAAATTCTATTAGTTTCATAATTATTTTATTACTATGCAGAACAGTGTTGGACATAATTTGACCCATGGGTGAAGTGTAGCCCTTCTGGAATTTAATCTAGCCTAGATTTTAAATTTTAATGTTTTAAAAATGTATTTAAAGCTGTATCTAAGAATTGCAATACCGGGATACCAAATACTGGTATTTTGAGCCATTTGTACAATTTTGTAATATCGGTATTCATGAGTTAAAAAACCCTTTTTTCGGTATTTACTAGAAATATTTTAAATTGTCTCCACTATATGTTCAGTGTTCGCCAACATAGCAAAATAGTGTACAGGTTTGTTTTTATGTCACCCTATCGGGTGGAATTAATTAGGCTGTGAATGGAAAGTTGCATTGTACAATAGATAAAATATGTGTATCATCCAAAAAGGCTGGATAAAATTATTCTATTACAGCTCAGAGCAATACTGCACACGTGCAGGATTCGTATCTGTGGAAACATGGTTATAGTTATGAAGAAAGTGCATAATATTTCGATATTTTTTAAATTGGTGAGTTTGTTATTCACATTGCATTTGCATATACTTTAGGGTTCAAAATATTTTTCAGATTCAATATATATATATATACATACATACATACATACATATATGATATCCTATACTGATGAATAAGTATTACTTTTAAGAACATAATAAAAAACAGTTGATAATACTTCAGTTTGTAAGTTTTGTAATAGTACCACAAACTGAGTAATGATATTTACACTTTTTGGGGATTTAAATAAATAAGATTTTTGTGATGTGTTAAATAAATAAGAGGTTGTTTTTTTTTGTGATTCTTTATATACTTTTTTAATTTATGAGTTACAAGTTATTTTTTGTGATATTTACACTCTCTAATAAAACATGCAAATGAAAAAAAGAAACACCTGTGTTTTCTTTCTTTATCTAAAATTTCTACTACCGACATTAAAACTAGTATCCCAGTATGAGATCTGAAAAATACTGAATACCGATATTGAGTTTTTGATCTGATATTACAATCCTTAGCTGTATCCATTTTTTTTTAAATATTTGAAAATTTTGATGGAAATTGGATACATTTTTGCTTCTTGAAATAATAGATGCGAGAACTTTTGTAGAATTTAATTATAAAGACTTCTGCATCTTCAATAAATGGAATTCACTTTATTAAACAAGAATTAAATTATAAAAGTATACTTATTTTTAATATTTAAATTTAAAAAGTAGCAAAACAAAATAAGTTTTTTTTTTAAATTTCAGTTTACAAATTTTATCAAGGACAATGATGAGTGTATATTAACAGAGATGCTAATACTAGTGTCTACAAAATCACATCAAGCAGTATTAATTACCTTCAAAATGTTTGCAATGTGGGAAATTATCTTTGATTAGAAAGGTAGTGGACAGGCCAACACATTCAATAATGTTGAATAGTAGTAATTTAATGGTGAAATTATATTGAAAAATTTACGTTATTATGTGAATGTTAATTTTATTTTGTATGTTCAAAAAACCTATGAATCTCATAGTATCTGCTAAAAACATCTGGTTGATTCAGATAGTGTTTTTTAAAATGAATGAAGCTGAAATGATTTTTTTCACAGTTAATTTTTCTGCAATTAAACAGTGATGGTCTGTTTGAAAAATACAATAATTTCTACCACTTATCTTAAATATTCCTTTAAGGAAACAATATCCAAATCTCTAAGGAAAAAAAAAGTGGAACGTAAAAATCGGATTAGGAATGTTTGTTAGGAAAAATCATTTTTTTCAAAAAGCAATTATACATGCAAGCTTTAGTAGAGCATACAATATTACCAAAAATAATAAAATTACTTCTTTTAGGGAATTTGGTGTATACTAGGGATGGTCAACTTTTGTGTGTATTAAATAACTTTTTCTGCATTTAAAAATGTTGCAATTGACTCGTCATAAGCTTTGGAGAAAGTGCTTTTCTATCATGCAGTCTATTTAGTGTTTGATCTAAAAATTAGTTTCAGAATCCACACATGATAGCCATCCCTGTTATATTTTGTAAAATTCAATTTTTATTTTATGTCCTGACACATACACACACACAAAAAGGATTTTAAAATAGTAATCTTATATTGTAAAACTTCTAGAATTGAAGTTGTCAATTTTGATGTCAGATTTCTATTTACATTTGGAGTTAGAAAATTAATTGCTTTAATCTGCATTACTGTAAAGGATTGTGTTGATGTAAATGATACTGTTTAGAGCAGTATTTCCTAAACTTTTTTGTGCCATGCCCCACTTTAACCTTTCTAAAGATTTTATGCCCCTCCTCATGTAACATATATAATATTTAATATTAAAAAATGGATTTGTTCACTTAAGAAACATAAACGACGGATTCTAGGAATAAATCACTATCAAATTGTTAACAAAACACAGTAAGTAAAATTTTAAAATATATAATGAAAAACAGAAATTAAAATTCAAAATAATTTTAATAATGATTTTTCCATATTAATTTGTTATTTTAATTTAGAGAGATCCTTGCGCTTGTGGCTTGCTGCAGAGAGATTTTATATTGGGTTCCAACTTGGTTAGCTTAAGTCTCAAATCCCCACTTTGTGTTATATCCAGCCGATTTCTTTTTTTTTCAGTAAATCATTTACAGCACTAAATCCACATTCAGCCAAAAATGAAGATGGAAACGGTAGTAATAGCTTTCTTTCGTATTTGGTTGAGTTTGGGTATTTGATTTCTGTTTCCTCACGAAGCCATGCCATCGCACCTTTTATACTAAATAAAGTTTTAACTGAGTCATCATTTTGCAATTCGGCAAGTTCTGCTGGATACTGCATATTTGATATATCAGACAAATCCGCTAACATTTCCTGCATCATCCATGTTGGGAAATCAATTTGTTTTAAATCTAAAAATCTTTCCTTAAAATTGGCCGATAAATTAATCAAATGATTTACAATGACAAGTAAAAAGCGGTATCAGTTACTTTACATTTTGGAGCCATAGGAACTGTTCAAAGTTTTTATTGTTAATATGTTTCTGACATAACTCGATATTGGTAATAAAACCAAATATCTTCGCTTTTGCATCGACAAGAGTTTTATTTGTTCCTTGAAGTTGCTTATTTAATATGTTTAGTTTTTCAAAGATATCGGCTAAATAATTCACAAATGTTTTACCATCGATTGTTAATAGGTGCTTCATTTCTGGTTTGTCGTTCAAAAAATTACTAAGAGTATCAAACAGTTCCATAAATCTTTTCAAGCAGTTTCCTTTAGATAGCCACCTTACTTCAGTATGAAGTAAAAGTCTCACATGGTCTTCATTTTGTTCTTCACAAAATAGCATAAAAAGACGCTCACATCTGGCACTAGCTTTAATAACATTAACACATTTTATTACCGTATGTAGTACTTCATTTAGAATAGGTGAGATGTTTTTAGCTACCAAGTTTTGCATATGAATAACACAATGCACAAGAATCATTTCTGGATTCGCATCTTTCATCAATTTTAAGCAGCCATTTTTCTTGCCCATCATATTAGGAGCACCATCTGCAGCACAAGATGTTATATTTTTCATTGGTTTATCATTGACATCTGAGTAGTTTTTATCTTATTAAATATATCTTTGGAGGTAGTGGTGCTTTCTAAACTTTTACAGAACAACATTTCTTCTGCAAAATGCCCTTTATCAATATATCTTACGTAAGTTATCAATACAACATTACTATGTCTCAAAGTTGATTCATCCACTTGCAATGAGAATTTTCTTGTTTTCAGCTTTTCAAGAAGTTGTTTTTCAATATCTTCGCCCATTTGATCTGTTCATCTTCTAACAGTATTTTTACTTAGTGGCATGGCTTTTACATCTTTGTCATCATTTTCAAGAACCGTTTTGAGGAATACTGATATTAACGGTTTTATTAAATTCTCTTATGGTGTGATTTTTTCCAGTTTCAGCGATGAATAAAGAAATTTGATAACTAGCTTCAAGAACACGAAGTATGGGTAGTAAATAGCAACTTTATTGTTCTTTTTGAAAGTTTCCCTTCAATGTTTTACAGTAACTCAAATCTGAATTATATATAATATGATCACTATGTTTCGCCTTCAAATGCGCCGCAAGACGACCTTGTTTCATTGATTCGTTACTCAGGAATTGCTGGCATAAAAGACAAAAAGGAATCCACTCCTCTTAAACAGCCGGTATGAACCCAAATTTTAAATATTCCTCCGAATATTGACGAGTTTTTTTTTTCTTGCTTGCACTACTCATTTTACTATGGGCTATAAGAAATAAAAATAAAATCAATAAGAAATAATATTAAAATATGTGTTAAATTTAATTCACTGTGACATAGAGCAAAAGTATACTAAAAATGCATATTTATTTAAATGTATATAACACATTTACTACACTGCCACCACAAATCAAAAGGTACCTATATTTTTTCTATTTAAAAAATTTTCTGGAAGTTACACTTCTAAAATTAAAATAAATAAAAATACTTATCAATTATATCTATACAATAAAAATGTATATTTATAAAAACAACGAGCTTCTACTACAGTTTTGACGAACACTTATTTCAGATTAAGACCAACAGAATGATGTAAAACACTACAGGTGTTGCGATAGGTCAATTAGGTGCAAATAACTGCGCTATTTAGCAAATTTCTTGACTGGCCGGGGCTATGTCCCCTCCCGGCAGAATGCACACTCCGCGGTGAACCCCGGACGAAGCCAATCACCCAGTTGATATTTTGGTTTCGTCAAACGAATTTATGCCTAATAATTATTTAAGAATTTGCTTTTTTTGATAAATTTGTCACCGATATCTAGCATTGCATTTAAATGGCCCGGAGCGGAAGGGTTAGTGTTGTGTCGTATCCATTTTCGAATTGCCCCCTGCGGAAAGCCTGCACCCCACGTTGGGAAACACTGGTTTAGACAGTATTATTAATATGAGGTGTTAATGCAGTTTTCTTACTAAGAAATTTGAAAGCATTAAAGGGAAGAAATGCAGCATCTGACATTTTTCCTTAATGTATGGAAGAGATTTCAAATGTGAAATTTCCTTCTACAAAAATATGTAATATTAGGACCAATGAAACACAAAGTATATCAGGGGAATAAAATTGGGATTAGCTAGGATCTACAATCAAGGATATTCTGGGAATAAAGTTTCTTTTTATGTTGTGTTTATACACTAAGATATCTTGTGTATCTGCCTTGAATATGAAATATGTGCTTCATGTAATTGTGTGAAATTTTCATTGCAATTTATTCGAGTGTGAGTACTTGTATACAATTTTGATAATTTCTTGAGTCTAAGCGAGCTAAATATTCTGTTATGCAATATTGTGATTTAGTGCAAAGTATATTTTGGGCAAGTTTGGTACTTCAAAGATGATATAGTACCTTTCCTTCCTTGAGAAATATTGATCTATGGAATGTGAAATGTTGAAAAATGCAATGTGACATTTGTACTTAGAAATTTACACAGAGTATATCTTAAACAAGTTGTCAAAATGCAAGAAAAAATCAATGGAAGGATATATCTGGGGCTGTTTCAAAGATTTTACATTACTGCTAGTTTTTCTTGTTACAACTTCTTGCTATTCTAGCAAAGAATGACTTTTTCTGTTTCTGAGATTAAATTCGATATCTGGAATAACTATATTAATATAAGAGTTGTGAAAAATAGCCTTAAAAAATTTCATTTTAGAATTTAAATGAAGATTTCAAGATCTTTAGTGCCATTGAAAAATAATGGATATTTTTTAGCATTCCTTTTGATGCTGAATGTGATGTAGCAAAATCAGTCATATAGCCTAAATCAATTAAATTGCAACTAAACAATCACCTGAAACAGTTACTTAATGTCCCAAAAATGAAAATTTCAAGTTTTTATTGAAATAAAATCCCACAAATCTGATACCAAAAAAATTGAATGCTAAGTTTATTTCATCTTATTTATGTGGGCATATATATTTTACAATGAAATATACTGACAGAAAACCTTTCACTTCACTTGACAGTTTCAATAAAACATTCTATCACAGCTTTATTATGTGCGTTTAAGGACTTTCTAAATATACTCTTAAAAATTATGCTGACCAGCCAAAATTTTCATGGACCATTTTTAAAAACATTTCCTTATTCCTGATTGTAATACCTCTCATGCCTTTTCTAGGCTTATCGTCTTGATTTATTTCTAAGGTAGTGTGGGATACTAAATTTATGATTTTGTGTAAGGAAATTCAAATGAAATTGAGGTGAACTCAATTTCTTTTGAATTTCGTTACATAAAATCATAATTGAAAATTATAAATTGTTGACATTGTTTCATTAAAGCAATTTTTTTTATGTTTAAGAAGAAAATATATTTTAATTTGTTTGTAGGAGAAAAAAGGTGTAATCGTGAAATATAATATTAATTGTTTCAATCCAATGTGTGTGTGTGTTGCCATATTTAAATCACTACATACCTGACTTAGAAATCCTCGGGCATTTATCTTGTGTAAATCATTTATCTACTTGCCATTAGATATAGCATTTAGCCTGTTGCATCTTCATTATTCTCACATAATTTTAATCACTTTTCTCACTCATCCAAAATACTTCATATACAATTTTTCAATTCTTTCTTACCACCATGAAACCTCTTTCCCTGATAGTTACAGAAGCCATTGGAAAAAGTACAAAAAAAATATTTTCAGAAAGAAGTTAATCACAGACGCCATATGTCGGCATTTCACATCAATACATCACTCAGCTAAACATGAAACTGCATGTACATATATGGACGAGTATTGCATAGGGATCTGGGGTCCTTTTATGATTTAAGCACCAAAAAATCATTTGCTCAGCACCTTATAATTCGAATGAATTAAGAAAATAATTACAAGATTTTATTGAAATTATTGTACCAAAAATGTCGTGACAAAATAAAAACTATATGAAATGAGATTTGAATTGTATTCAATTAACTTATAGTTATGTTTCATTAAAAATGAAAGCTAGTGAGTGCAAATTGCTCAAAGTTTTCAAACAAACCAATGTTTCATAAAATTTGTCCTACCTATCCCATAGGAAAAAAAATGTTGTATTTTTTCTGAATAGGGGTTTAATTGAACCATTTTGTTAAGATTTAATCTAGGCCCTAAGGAATATTTTCTATGTAGTTCATTTTATTGTATTACTACCAGTTATTATTCTAACAAGCATATTTTAGTTCATTCATATATTTTTCTTTTTTCTAGTTTCAACTCTTTTTATCTTCCTCTTGATTTCATATAAAATTTTGATTTTCATAATACAAATGAAACAAATTATTTTATAGAAAGAGAGTTTCAATTTACACATTGTAATAACTTTGGCAATGTTTTATATGATAAACATACAAATATTAATTTAATATCTTGTTCTTGGTGTATAAATGCCTAATATAATGAACATCTTTTTGTTTTTTTCTGACTTTCATGGATCTACGTTTTTATACTATTCACCTTTGCCTTTAGATGTTCTGACATTTGAAGAGCTTGTGTCCATTGTACAATGGATTGACATGCATAAAAGCACCTAAAACATTAATTGTAGCTAAATGAAATCATATTATACAATAAACACACCCCAGCTGCTTTCTTTTTCCTCTTTTGCATCTACAAGTGGAATTAATTTATCTTTTAGTTTGATTATAAAACTAAATTGTCTTATTTATTTTCCTTTTCTTGTAAAATTTCTCCACTGTGATTTAAAGTGACTAGAACAATCACAAATTTAGGCATATATGACACATGAATCAGATTTTTTTGAAACCCAAACATTGACTTCTACTTGAGAATTACTTGAGAATTGAAGTTCAATGGGACTAAATGGCAGTTACAGTTAGTTTTTTATTTGTTAGCAAAGATAAAATGTGTGAAAAAAATTATCAACTGTAATACTTCAAGCTGTATTCTTAATTAATTTTACTTAGATGACCCCCCCCCCCGAAAAGGTATGAACTGTTTGTCTGTTAAATTTTTATAAGTAATAAATATTTTTGGAAATCTGATAGTAAACATCTTAAATCTTAAACAGTTTCTCATTCTGATTCTGAAATATCAGTCTCATTATCCTGCTTAACTTTTGTCATGGTTGGAAAATTGTGAAATATTGCATTTGTATTCCTTCATAACAAATGTTTAGTTTTTCTTTTGTATTCACAATTTGTGAAATTATTTTATTTTCACCTTGTAGGCCATTATTAAGATTGTTAAGTTTCTTTGTAATGTCACACAGAAAACCTAAAATATAACCTTCTCTCATTTTTCCAGTCTGTAACTTTTGTTGTTTTACTCTAAAAACAGCATTATTTCTTCCCACAAAGAAAAAAGAATTTTCAAACTTTTCCTCTACTAAGCCAACACATTGATGCATGTTAGAGTACATCAATGTAGGCATAGTATTTGTATTTAAATTTATCAAACAGTACATCGAAGCATTTAAGGAACACTCCTTCACAGTTTCATATGTTCACTAATAATGAAAACATTTCATAGGATGGCTTTGTTACTGTTGCATCTTATGGCATTACCATCTTTGCTGTTGCAAAGATTTTTTAAGGAACCCAATTTATTGCCTCTTGAAAGAGATCCTTGAGGAAAAGTGTCATCAAATGATTTGTGTATGGTGGTAAAATGATTGTTATATTTTTAACGTATAACATTTTTGTGATATCTAGCAAATTTGTCAATTCATGTTTTTTTTTACTGCAAAATAGTAAGCTTCTCAGTTGTTTTAAAACAACCTATTTTCATTGTATATTTTTGCTTGGAAGAAATGTGAGATAATCAAAAGATTTTACCCACATAAAATAGTCACCACTCCTTTTCAGTTGTTGTTGTTCTCGTTTCCATGAATAAATGCAGTAGATATCACTAAATTCCATTGAAAGTCTTGATCACTGCCTTTGCTATTCGGGGAGCATCAGGCTGTACAGGATTTCCCGCAAAGAGTCCCTTAGACAGACCATTCCCATTTTTAGTAACTTTGTTGCTACGGTTGGGCGTTCCAAGATGTGAATGGGCGTGAGTTGAAGATCTGGGCAGTGTTTGCATTGAACATATGATCTTGTCTTGTCTGGGTGTATCTTCATGCCCTTAAGGTGTTCAGTTCTCAATCTGGCAGTTGTGGATGTTATAATTCGGGGATAGTCAAATTCCGTAACTAGGTTTCTTTTTAAGTGTGATTCATAATTCTATGTTTGGCTACTGCGTTAGCATCGTCAAGTGTGATGGTGGTGCACTTATGATCTATGTCTCTGGCTTCTTTGGCGAGACTATCGGCACATTCATTACCCTCAATGTTGATATGTGCAGGTATCCATTGCAGGATACACGATTTTCTTTTGCTGTGCAGCTGTTCTAGAAGAAGAAGAATATCACAGGAGATGTTGGTCTCTCCATTTCTTATGGCTTCTATAGCTGATTTAGAATCTGAGAAAATTACTAATCCTTCTGTAGAATCAAAAACATTTGGATCTTGTTGGTATTGTATAAAGGCCTCTCTAATCACCATGAGTTCACTTGTGAAGTTTGAGACGATTATGCCTGTGTTAATTTTGTGTTTGTAGTTATTACCATCTGGGAGGAGGAGGAGGATGATTCGTGCACCTCCATTGCTGAGGGATCTGTCTGAGGAACCATTGGTGTAGGCGATTGCAAAGTTATCTTGAGAGAGTATTTCTATCGTTTCAAGTCCTTTTTGTCTTGAGAGTTACAGGGTCTTCTTTTTAGAACATGGCTGCAACAATTCCCATTCGAAACAGGTGTCCTTTGGTGGATTTTATGGAATGAGGGGCTCCTGAAGGATCTCTAAGGAGGAATGTTCCAAATTGAGTTCTTTAATGATTTCACAATCAAGTTGGAGAGTTGAAGATCTTTTGAACCTTGTAGAATGCTTCCATTTATCAAAAACTCTTCTAGAGATATTGTCCAAACCATATGAGCATAGTTTATTAGTGAACTTGATAGTGGCAAGGTTGCGCCTGCATTCTAGAGGAGGCAGGCCGCATTCTTGATCGGCCTTTTCATTATTGGTTGATGACACTACTTCAATAATAATTTTGGCAGCAGTGTTGTACATAATCAAGTTTCCGCTTAACAGAAATAGAGGCCGGAGTCCAAATTGGGGTCGCATATTCTAAAATCGGTCTGATAACAGTACAGAAAATGCTTTTTAGGGTTTGAGGTCTTGATCCCCAAGAAGTTCCATTTAGCTTTCGAAGAATATTCAGTTTTCCAGCTCAATACAGTGAATGCATTGTTACTGATATTTGTTGCTACTAATTGTTACAATTACAAATAGAAAAAAATATTGCAATTTATACCCATATGACAAAGACAGCAAAAATGATAGATTTAATTGCTTGATTGATAGAATTTCCAGCTTTTATTACATTGTTCTTAATAATTTAATTTCTTAGTGTAATGTAGCATGACTGGGCCACTGAGAAAAGCCTTGTGGACCACAGGTTGAGTATTGCTGTTCCAATATTGACCCAAAGAAAATGACTTTTGTACTGTGAAGACTGTCCTTGCAGAACTATGACATATTTATAAATTGATGAATGGGCTGATTATAGTTGGTTGTTATTGTTTATTTTAATTATTCTGTTTGAAATATTAAAAAAAATTATTTTAATGAGTTGCTAAAAAAATGGTAAATAATTGTGAAATTATGTAGAAAATGTTAATAAATAGACTGTAAAATGCATTGGTATTTTTCACTTTGTGTGAGATTTCTCATTTCATATGAAGATTTAAAAATTTATGTTTTTGAAGTACTCATACTTTATTTCTAATGGAATCATTTCTTTCAGGAGTACAATGCCAAAGCATGGATTTCTCACTCCCAAAGCCATTGCCAATAGAATAAAAGCAAAAGGTTTGCAAAAGCTACGATGGTATTGTCAGATGTGTCAGAAACAATGTCGTGACGAAAATGGCTTCAAGTGTCACACTATGTCAGAGTCTCATCAGCGTCAACTTTTATTGTTTGCAGAAATTCCTGATAAATATTTTGATCAGTTCTCCCAAGATTTATTAGATGACTTTATGCAATTACTCAAAAGAAGATTTGGAACTAAAATAATTCATGCTAATCAAGTATACCAGGAATATATTGCTGATCGTAACCACTTGCACATGAATGCCACACAGTGGGAAACATTGACAGAATTTGTCAAATGGCTCGGTCGAGAAGGCCATTGTATAGTCGATGAGACATAGAAAGGATGGTTTATCAGCTATATTGATCGAGATCCTGAAACCATCCAGTGACAACAAGCACTCTTGAAACAAGAAAAGATGAAGCTGGATGATGAAGAGAGAATGGGAAAAATTTTTCAACGACAGAGGGAAAAGGATAAAGAGAAATCTGGACCCTTACCAGATACCGTCTACACAGAATTAAAAAAAATCAAGATGAAAAGATTGCTTTTGCCATGAAATCTACTGAGAAAAGCAAAAAGTCTGTTGTAGATGCAAAACAAAATGCTTTAGTTGCTGCTGCTTCAAAGAGTGCCCCTATAAACACTTTTAAAAAACAAAGTGAGGACAAAAAGAAAACTGGCATTGGAGGAAATTATGGAGCAAGAAAAATTGTCTCAGGAGAAAAAGAGCCGTAAAGATTGGCTTTTGCCCTGGTATAATTGTAAAAAAGTTTTATCAAAAAAATTAGGTGAAGAATTCTATCAAAAAAGACAGTTGTCAAAGAAGTGAAAGATAGCTATTTTGCTGTTATAGAATTGCATGGTTCTGGCAAAAGACTGTTGCTCATCAAAAACATTTGGAAACAGTTATACCGTCAGCCCAGTAGGAAGGAAGGTTCTGATTCTGAATGGAAGCTTCAGAGGATGTGAAGCCATTCTTTTGGATGTTAATTTTTGAAACCTTTTCTGTTAAAGTCAAAATTGCATCTGGAGCCTTCAAAGGAAAAGTTTTGGAATGTGTAAAATATGAAGATGTTTCTAAACTGGAAGCACAGACGTAACTGGGCCTTTATCTAATTTTTTTTAAAAAGCATGTATTAAATTCATTTTTCATTTACAAAGTGAAATCAGAGTACTCATAATATTTTTATAAGTATCCATTGTATTTATAGCAGTAAGTTTGCTGTACCATTTGAACTATCAGATTTTTTTTTTAAAGTATGCTATGATTTTTACAATTATTAATATTAGTTTTTGTAAATATTATTAATTTCTTAATATCTTTGCCTTCAAACTGTTCAAATTTTTAAAAATGATGTTATTTTTGTGTTTTATTTATTAATTTTTGTATAATAAATTTGGCTGTATTATTGTTGGTAATCTTGTAAGCTACTTTTATTTTTTTTTCTGGGGAAAAACTTTTTTATGAAGTATATTTCCTTTTTAAAACATTTCTACTATTATTATCTGTGCATTTAAAATTACTTTTGCTATTCATGTGTTGTTACCATTGTTACTGTTTATTTTCTGTGTGACATTTATATTTGATATTTTGATTCTAGTATTTGTATTTATTGTCTATTCAAATAATTTTCTTTCCTGCATGTTTGATTTTTACATTTCAGAAACTTTCACATTGGGATCCATTTCTCATGCTTCTTACTTGCTCATTATTTCTATTTTCACTTGTGAGTTCTTGCTAGTTCACCTCCCCCTCATCATTATTGTCTTTTTGTTAGAGTGCTAGATTTTCTTTGTGCCAGTTTTGACTTTGTGGCATTTTTCAAAAAATCGTAAAAAATGTGCTCAATTATTATGCTCTTCACAAAGTGCTCCATAGACGTTTCACTGTCCCTCTCTTACAAACAAAGCAATATCTTCACACATAGGTCTTGAATCTCCTGCTGCCTAATGTAAAGAGGAAACACCTTGTATAAGTAGGCAGTCAAAATTGGTCTATGCAAGCTTTGTAAGTTGAGGTTTGCTGAGGTACCCCAAGTTTGGAAACATTATCACCAGAACGATAAAAATAATTTTAGAAGAACCTAGTGCATTTTTGCCTTTCCAATATAATTTTTAATTGCAGCAATCCATTGTGTCTTGGTCTCACCTTACAGTACAGATTGCAAACGTTACCATTGAAATACACTGTCCTACATCTTTCTGGTACTCCAGTTTTTTAACTGTCCCATCAAGAAGTGCATATTCCAGTTCTAGACCAAGGATTAGTTTAAAAGTAATACCTCATTAACGCTACAATTTGTCCATGCTGCAGTTGTTTGTATTCTCAAATACCTAAAGAAAGTGTTGCTTTCAAGCAAATTTACTGTTAGGAAGAATCTAAAAATATTTTTTTCGTTTGCTTTATTATAGCCTTGGGAGTTTCATCAAGATATAGCTGAGAAGTATAGTAGAAAATGTTTCGTTTTTCAATAGCCTTGACTCTGGTTTTATCAGAATTAAAATCCAGATTGAAACCTTTTGGCCAATTAAAGGCGAGTTTCAAAGTTTTCTGTGCTCATAGGAAAGTAGCAAGAAGATACTATCCTTGAAACAAAGTAGGATGTCATCCACAAAAAGCTATGATGTGGTAGCAGGCAGGATTTAAGTTTAACCCTCTCACTGTGCATAGTTATTTTATCAAAAAAGTAGGTTCAAAAAATTGTGTATGGTTTTATTACGTATTTCAAATATACATATTGAACCTACATTTTAGAGTTAAAATTTACAAAAAAAATTTGTAAACTATTTATTTTAAAATATAGAATTAGATAAACAAAATATGAACATAAAAAAATGAATGAAAACATAAACAAGACCAGCACGAG
The DNA here is from genome assembly GCA_019973935.1 of Trichonephila clavipes. Lineage (NCBI taxonomy): Eukaryota > Metazoa > Arthropoda > Arachnida > Araneae > Nephilidae > Trichonephila > Trichonephila clavipes. The sequence continues at coordinate 40,313 of BMAU01002943.1, read as the reverse complement.
TTACACAGTTAAACAGTCGGAAAAATGCAGGTCCATGGAAATTGCAGGTTGTGTAAATTTTGCTACATCTACTTTGCTCGTGAAAATCGCGGTATGCACAGCGAGAGGGTTAAAGAGGAGATTTTGTGGGTGATAATATTTCAAAAAGTAGGTCCAAAAACTGTGTCTTGAAGGTAATTCCTTGCAAGACGATGGATTGCAGAAGCTGAACCCAGTTGCATTTTGGCCATTCTATCATTTAAAAATCAGTAAAAAGTGATAAAAAATATGTATTGGAAGTTCCACTTTGTTAAGGTGATTGAGAATGAGAGAGCATACATTCACAAAAGCACCCTTTATATCAAGAAAATAAAAGATTGTTGCACAAATGTTTCATTTTTCCACTTTAAGAACATTCTCATTTAAACTTAAAATGACATGTTTAGTACTTTTTTGATGTGTAAAGCCATATTGATCACTAGAAAGAAAGTCTCTTCGGCACATATACCAGAAAATTCTGTGGACAAAAGGTTTCTCCAAGCACTTACCAAGAGCAAAAAGCAAGAATATAGGTTATCCAAATGAGGGACTTTGAACTCCTTTATTTTGGCAATGAAAATCACCTGGGCAAGATTCCAAACATGTGGAAAAATTCCAACATCCAGACAAATATTAAAAAGTTTATGGAGAAAATAATATTAAGTGAAGCTGTTTAATAATCTCATTAAAATAGAACCCAGACTAGGTGATTTATTTGGCTGCAGTATAGAAATAATTGTATTAGAGAGCTTCATCACAAGGGGAAAAAAGGATCTATAAAGGAAGTGTGAAGCCCAGTGGCTGAGTGGTTAGTGCATCGCGCTTCCACACCACAGCTCCTTTGCTCAAACCCTGGGCTGGGCAAGGTTGACTTAGCCTTTCCACCCTTCAGTGGGTCGATAAATGAGTACCAAGCTTGCTTGGGAACTTAACACTGGGGGTTTTCACGTCAGTTTGCCCACCTGACTGGAACATCTCATGCACCTCAGGGCCCAAGGTTGCACATACTGAGTTGGGTGCAGTAGGTCTTGGCCCCTCATGGACTGTCATACCACTGAGTTAAGTTAAAGGAAGTGTGTGTGATACACTTATACCAACAGTACTCCTTAAGTAAGTCGTTCTCATATTCCTCTGAATCAGAAGAGAACAGTCCCATGGCAAAATTGTGGAGGTGGAGATAGGTGGTGTCTCCATCTGTCATCCCTTCGGGAAATTTCGCCGAGCTAATTCGTGCTGTCATCTGTATGGTGCTTAAGGTCTAGGTCAACGACAGGCGTACTTCTAGCTCCTTGCCATGATGAATTTCGTGGGCCTCGTTCTGACTATGTCAGACAGGTGGCATTAGCCACAACACAACATTGTCTCTTCTAAAGGGTTGGTTGTTTCTCCCGTAGGTTTATTTACAAGTTATTCCAATTTTTTTTTATAAATTCTCTTTTAATGCCATATGTAGACACCTTTTACACACATTTTGAACATCAACAGTTGAAAGGAATTTTTTCCTAGAATTTAGAATATCAGAATTTTTTTTATAAATTCTTAAATAAACATAATCACACAACTCAAATAATAATAATGTAAAAAATATAAAACTTATAGAATCTTATCATTTTAAAACATTTTAAATTTTAAGATTTTTAAAGTTTTTGAAACACTTTCAAAATGAAACATATAAAAAAAAATTCTACACAGCTAAAATTTTTTTTTCTCTCTTTCTAGTGGGGCTGGGAATTAACAATTAAAATTGCAGACCTATAGCACATTTCTCGGGAATTGGTCTCACTTTTAGTGTGGCACCATATAGGTGGTGTACTGATGCTACTATCCATCTAGAATTAACTCCACTCTAAAAATAACAAATAACTTTATTTACAACTACTAACTACTCATACCTTATGTGCTTGTACATTACTTAACTACCTCACAAACTTATACATTACTCAACTATCTCACACATGACATCCTCACAAACTCTACTTCATGTACGCTCCTCCCAAATACAAGACTCCCCACACTCTGGAGGATAAATTTCCATAACACCGTTGTTGAACCTTAACAGGTGGATATTAATTCCCACAATGTAATTTTGATGCACTGATTCCTGCTCAGAGAGGTATCTCGGCTCTGACGATTTATGTACAAGACAAGAGCTCCTTAGCCAAACCGGCACTCTAGGAATTTCTTACATCCTGCATGATCATACAAAATAGACGGCATGAAAATCCCCGACTTGGGCAGGTGTTGAAGCCGAAATCTTGTGCGTGAAGGACCAGCACGAAACCAACTACGCCACCCAACCGGCTACATTCTAGAATGTACCATACAATAAATGGAAGTTTATTCCAGGCTTCACTTAAAATACTTTATAATTTTGCACTTATAAAATTATCAACATAATTTACTCTTAATTTTTTTCAAAATCCACAATTGTGGCATTTCGGAAATATAATCCAATATGGATTTTGTCGAACATGATGGTACAAGCATTTTTTTTTTCACGGAAATTATTTTGATTCCGCTTGTGTTACGCCAAATTTCCCACTCAGAAAGGCTTAAGACAGTTTATTTTCTTTGTAACTGATAGCTTGGTAATTCTATTGAAGATGAAGCACATCCTTGGCTTTATAGAAATTTGATTTTATTAAGTAAATTTTTCGCTTTTTAAGGGGACACAGTACGATTCAATTGGACAGAAATCGGTCCAAAAATCAAATCTTAATTTTTTAGCCTAAATTATTTGTTATATATTTTTCTGCAAACTCTCTCAAAGTTTGATAACTCTGAAGTTTAAAAACGCAGATTTGTGATAACTTTTGTTGGTTTTTATTCATATTCCAATGGCAAATCAAAACTTTAAACTCACTTATCTCGGGAAGATAAAATAACTAGCTTATCTTCATTTAAAATGCTACGGCTTTTTTTCTATTGTGCCGAATACTTTGAAATTTTTTTCCTTGTTGCTAATAGTACATAGAATAAAAGGTGGTGTGCATTTTTCAATCAAAACAATACTTATTTTTTAAAAAAAATAATTGAATTTAAAATTTACACATTTTTTATAAAAGGAATTTTCAATAAACATTCATAAAAAAGAAGTATTGTACAAATACCAATCATGTTATCGCAAATCCCATACCAACTTTTGTTGTACATAGTTTGACGTACTTGTAAATCAAATTTCATATTTGTACGTCAATTTTGTTTGCATTTTAAAATCACTTCATAAGTTTTAAATTTTTCCCTTAAAATTTAAACGGTTTGCTTTTTATGAAATTTTGGGCACAAATCTGTTTTATATCATACATACTCATAGGAGACGACCAAAAAAATTATTAAATTTTAAAAAAATTGGGTGTAAATCGTACCATGTCCTCTTAATGATGAATATTTTCAGAAAAAAAGTTTTGATTTCACATTTTCAATTTCAACTTTTTTCCCTTAATATTTCGAAGATGAGGTAAGTTGTTTTTGCACTGTAAACAATTTTTAATTGTTGGCACTTTTATATTGTAAAAACACAATTTCGAATTCGTTCCAAAAATTCATGCGAATTTCTCTTCTTTCCCAGAAATTTTTATTTTTACGTGGAACATCTTAGAAGTAGACTTTTGTTGAAGTATATGGTCGTGGAATGTGTGACGGGACCTTTTCCGGCCGCAGATGACTATCCTGCCAACTTAAGGCGTTTTCAAATTGCAATATGAAATTTTGTTGGATGGAATCAGTCAATTTGTTACAGCAGCGTTTCTCAAACTGTGGGGAGCGCCTCTCCCGCGGGGGGGCTTGATAACCCAACAAGGAAGGAGGAGGCGCGGACATATCGGAAAGTAGAAAACTAAGCCTTTAAAAATATTTTTAATTTATTGAAAGGAAGCAAAGCAAAATACATGCTGGCATAATAAAAAATAAAATACGTATTTACACTGATATAAACTTAACTCAGTGGCACAACAGCCCATGAGGGTGAAGATCTGCTGTGCTCAGTAGTGCACACAAGGGGTCCGGACCCCCCAAAGCCCTTGATTTTTTTCCGATTGATTATAATTCTAAGTGCATAGTACGTAAAATGTAATTAAGTATTAGTTATTAATGATTAATTTTATTAATTAATGCTAATTATTTATTCAATAAGTTTTTTACTTTGTTTTGTTCCCGAAAATCGACAAAATCAAAAGGAGCATGATACAAGAATGGTGAACTTTTGACCCCGGTCCCCCCTTGAAAATTCCTGTGCGCGCCACTGGCTGTGCTCATATCAGTATACGTAACCTTGGACCCTAAGGTGCAGAGCAGATGTTCCGATCAGGTGGTCATTTCGACGTGAAACCCCAAACTTAAATTTCTAAGCAAGCTTGATACTCATTTATCGACCCACTGAAGGGATGAAAGACGGAGTTGGCCTTGCCCAGCCCGCGGTTTGAACTTCGGACCTGTGGTGTGGAAGCGTGATGCACTATTACACTGATATAATATAACTTATAAATGTATCAGAACTGCACAATGTATTTGATAATTAATTTAACGATACCAAGTTTAACAAATACCAGTGAACCCAAGGGCTTGTCATGTATAAAATTATAAAAGAAAATTAAATACTTATCCTGATAATTTGTACGGTTTATAATTAAAGTCGTATTGTGTAGATTTAGAGTCAAAGAACATTATTGAATTAAATACATTGTTATTGTACGGATGGAGGGGGGGGGGTGAGGGACGAAGAAAGCTGGGTTGGAAATATTGAAAGTTTGAGAAGCACTGTGTTGCAGTCATTGAGAAATGAGTAGGCTTCGTATTTTTAAATCGACATTTATTTAGTTACATAAACAAAATACGCTCACAAACGTAAAACAAGTAGGAACACGCAAAAATTGAGCACGATTGCATTATTTTGATTTAAAAACGCTTTGTTTTTGGAAGATAAAGTTATGATTTCCCGTTAGGTGGGTGAACCAAAAATTAATTATCGCTCAAAGCTCTAGAGGGTTAAGACCATTATGAATTGAAGTTCCTTGAGAGGAAATTTGAGTAAATTATTCTATACGATATCCTAGTAGAGTTCAAAAGTTCCCGGACTGAGCCTATAACATGGGAAATTTTTGCAGTAGGGCGACTACGGTAACATTTCTGTGTTATTGCTATCTTCCCCTTTTCTGAAAAAAGTTCGTCCCAAATCGCGTATGGGGTCCTATTTTGTAGGCAGATGCATTTAGTCGTCGGCGATTGAAAGAAATTGCGTTTATTGAGCAAATAATAGATATTAAATTTTGTGTTCGGCTTGGAAAAAGTGCTACGGAGATTTGCAAAATTTTGAAGTATCTGCAAGGCTTCGATACACTATCGCGTACGCAAGCTTTGAGTGAAATCGACGTTTCAGAGAGGGCAGGGGAATTGTCGAAGACTTCCCGCACCGCTGAAAACATTGGAAAGGTTTTTGCAGCGGTACGTAAAAACGAGCTTCAAACAATAGCAGAATCATTTGGGATATCCTTAGCCACATGTCGATGGATACTGACTAAGGATTTTAACATGCCTAGTGTGTTAACACATCGTTTCCCGCAAGGCCGCTTTTCCGATTGGGCACTCTAGGCATAGGCCGCAAAAATTTGGAGGCTTAAAAAGACAAATTAAAATTGCAGCGAACGTACCACCCCCTTGCGAGTCATTAGAGAAGCATTTCTGCCCTTGAGACAGTAAGGACTGAAAAAATGAGATTTACCATGAAAAATAAATAGCTTATTAGAAACAACTGGTGGCTTATCCCCCGTATCAATCTCATGATACAAAACATGCGTGAGCCCCGGTTTGTCTGAGAACAATCCTTAAAAACTATTAAATAATTCCCGCAACTCTTTTTCTGACTTTCTTCCAACCCTGTTTTAGTAAGATTTATTTCCACATTTCCTTCCTCAATCGTTGTAACAAACTTCTTCAATCTGGGATTGCCAACGCTTTCCGATTAAAATCTAAAATAATTTTCGATCCACTAATAAAAAGTCAACATCGAGAATTCATGGGCATTCTAAATCTTACACCTGAAACATCCAAGGTTTCACAAATTCTCTGATCCGCATTCAATTCAATTATACCAACCTTCCGACATGTGCAGTGATCACTTGAGCACGCGATTTTTTTCACTTGTTTATAAAAAAATTTCTATAGATATCCTATCGGATATAAATGATTTCTCTGCACCTATATCCCATAAAGCTTTCGTAAAGTTTCATTTAACAAAAATGGGAACATATGGAAGTTCCACTGGAGACATGCATATAGCAGATAATTTAATAGGGAAATCTTTTTTCGACTGCGACTGATCATTTTGATCATCTCTAACCTTCAAAGCATTTAATCGAACCCCTTGCCTTTGATTACCTCAACTAAAATTTGTACTCGAACCCCTATTTCTACGGTCCCCCCGACTAAAATTTTCACTTTGAACTCTATTCTCCGACTGGTATCCTGTGGCAGCGGTAGCCGAGTGGTATAGGTATCGGACCGTGGCTTGCTTTGTCACGGGTTCGAGCCCAGTACCACTAAAGACCCGCCGTGTAGGGCAGCGATGCACGTTAAATCTGTCGAGAGCTGAAACGTCCTCCCGTTGGTGTGGTGTGGTAGTTAGGAGAGGGGGGTGCCAGCTCAGGTGTCGTCCACGTCACTTGACCATGGTTCAAAATTACGTGGTCCGTCGCCAAAAGCCCTCGTGTAGCTGAACAGTGCGACGTTAATATTCAATCAACCGACTGGTATCCTCTATCAAATCTTTGATCATCCCTATTCAGTCCATTCCTGCTTTCGAACCACTGATTTCTTTGACGACCAGATTCGTAATTACCCCTATAATTATTTCTGCCATCTATGTAAAACTTCCAAATCTCTCCAATTCCTCTGTCTATCGTCATGATCAGGCCTCCTACATCCTTTCCAACCTCGTCGTCCACTATTCCCTGAACCTTGCATTTTCTTACACGGACATCTTTCTTCGAATTCCGCTAATACCTCTAACACAGTGTTTCTCAAACTGTGGGGCGCGCCCCCCTGGGGGGCGCGATAAACGTACAAGGGGGGCGCGAGCATATCGAAAATAAAAGATTAAAAAAATATATTTACTGGAATGAGAAGTAAAACAAAATACTTTCTGACATAATAAAAAAATGCACATTTACACTGATATAATTTATATATCAGCGATATTACGTCAGAAAAAATTAAAGCTTCTACTTCTATTACGGTTTCTTTTCAAACCAAAATGAGAAAAAATATAACTCAGACCCATAAACGAAAATTTTTTTTAGGAAGATAAAAAATTCATCACTGTAATATTATTGTCATCAGCTGTAGGCAGCAGAATGTAGTTGCTGCGGTTTGACCTTCGAAAACTTACTTGTACGGTTAGTTAGTCCTGGCTCTTATGTATTTGTTTTTTCATTTTGGGAAGTTGCAAATAAACTATTTCTGCTGCGATTTTTTCCTTGTAAAATATTTTTATGATTTTTGGAAAAGCACAGAGAGCTCTTTGAAGGATTACTTGGCCAAGATTTATTTCTATGAGTTATTCCCAAACATATAAAAAAGCATAATGAAAAACGTTTTACATAATTTTTTTTGAACATCCATATTGTAATAAATACACTTTTAATCCGGAGCTGTCACGCCGAGCACAGAGTGCACGAAATCGGTATTTCTGGCAAAACTGTTTAATTGTTACCAATGGATCTGACACTATCCTCCTGTTTGACAGTCTTAACGTGTGAACTAAAATATATTTGTCACATATCTCCCTCTTTTTGGGAGTGACAAACGTTTTTTTTACAATCTTTAGGTACTTGTTTTGACTGAGTTCCCGGTGTGATAACTTTTTTCCCAAATATTTTCTGTGTTCTTGAAAGTAAGTGAGTATAATTTTCTCTTAATTAAATTATTCACTGGAATTACGATTTTTATTGTGTACTATAAAAATAATTATAAAAAAAAAAGATTGGGGTGGCTCAATAACCCTACTCGACCATTAATATCAAGTGCGTGCCTGCTCCAGGTTTAAAACATGTTAAGACTTTAAATATTGTAAATAATACAATTATTTCTCATCGGAATTTCATATTATTGTTCATTATTCAACATCCAACTCTAAATGCTAATTCTGTGAGGCTTAAAATTACTGTTCGCTTAAAACTAATTATAATTTGAGAAATGATTTTAAAAAAATCATTTTACATTTTTGTAAACATTGTTGCGCACTTGGCTTTACTCTCCTTAAAATTCAGCGATTATATCAATATTGTTTTATTTTCTTATAAATGAACTCGTGAAAATAGCCTGTACTTCAGTCGGTATACTTTTAATGTATCAGTGCTGCACAGAGTATTTTATAACTAATTAATTAATACTAAATTAAGAACAAGTTTAATAAGTATTAGCGACTTCCATGGGCTTGTCTTACAGAGCAAAGTTTTTCAAAGGAATGCTTATGATTAGAAATTGACCCTCTGAGTTCTTTTTCTACATTTAGCTGATATCTATAGTTTGTCTTCTAAGCAACCACCACAGTTTGCAATATGTTCCAATTTAAAAATTAGAGAAAGGAAAAATAATAATTATCCTATTACTTAATATTTTTTTTTTTGCTTAAAAGCAACATATACAAAATTTAATACTTATGTCATGAATTTGTACGGTATATAATTAAGATTATTGCTTTAGCGTAAAAAAAATGCATTATTATTGCATTCAGTACATTATTAATGTATTAAGGGGGGCGCGATAAAAATTGTGATTGATAAGGGGGGCGCCACTATTGAAAGTTTGAGAAGCACTGCTCTAACAACTGAGCTGTTGTTGTCGGGTTCCTAACCTCACGTAATCTTGGAACTGTGGTTCGAGGCGAACAAAAATATGGTTCACTAAAGCTTCTTCGGGCATACTAAGTCCCAGTTTTTTATGTACTTTGAGCTGATCATAGATAAAATCTGTCGGATCCTGATCCCTGTTCTGACGGGACGCATAAAACTGACTTTCTAAATAATTTCTATTACGGACAACGGGGAAAGTTTTTGCCAATGCCGCCTTCAACTGTGCGAAGTCCGTGTCTGTATTCTGCGCTAATGCTGATCCAAATATTTCGTACCAGTCACGAACCCAAGGAGATGACCTTTCAAATACGCACATGATAAAGCACTGGGTATCTCTAGTAGTTTAATCAGATTATCGATGCCCTCAATAAAATCCTCCACATTTTCGGACCTAGAAATATATACATCCTGCAAACCTCCTAACCCTGCTGTACTTCCCACTTCGGGGTGAGGAAAATTAAACAGGGAGGGATGCCATTGTAAGGCCCATGGGTGATGCCTTACTTCTAAGTTATCTTCGTAACCTAGAGGTGTGGGAGTGAATGAAGAACCAGGCGTTGCCATGATCTTACAATGTCTTTATTAAGATCTTAACTTAAATTATAACAATGATAATATTTATATTTTAACTTAGCGTATCTGAAGTGCGAAAACACACAATACGTATTACCAAATAAGCGCGACTTTAATTATTATATTCCCACCTAATCCTAATCTCAACTTATACAAAATTCGTAATAGATACCAGAACTATCTTACCTTAATCTCTTGCTTAACCACAATCCTCTCGGATCCTAAATATCTTTTGTTTATCTCGCGTGGAACAGAATCCACTTTGACTTGATTGCTCTGTCACGGATAGCTTCACACTAAAGGACGACTTTCTTCTCTTCTTTCAGTTCACGCGCTTAAACTCAGACTAACATAATCACTTCCCAATTGGTCATCGCTTACGTAAAACTTCCTCTATTTAAAAGGTTTCTGAATTTGCATATTCACTCTTCGCTTCTGGATTTGGTTTGAAAGCCTTTTTCGGCCCCAAATAACCCAAGAGGAGTTTTTAGTAGAAAACGGGATAAGCCCGTCACAGAATTTCAAAAAAAAAAAAAAAAATATTGCTCACTAGTTCAACAATTCAGCAATAAAGTTTTTCTATAAAATTATTTGAAAAGGTCAAAAATGAAGAAATTCTTACCGGGATTATTTAATAACACGTCTGTCTTTAGAAATATTTACCGTAAAATCCGGCGTATAACGCGCACTTTCAACACAAAAAAATAAGATAGAAATTTACAGGTGCGCCAGGTATAAAAACGACAGCTTTAAAAATAAAAAAAACGATGAGCATAAGGAAAAATTAGACTTCTACATGTATCGAAATGCTGTTTATTTAAAAGAAATGACATACCTTACGAGTTCTAGTTCTGGAAGTATACTTCTTTTTCAAAAGTCCTGGATAATACCTGGAATAAATGACTTCAAAGAATAAGAGTATTGCATACTGACATATAAATTTTTTTTCGTTAAAAAGGTGGTGCACGTTATACTACGAATATACCTAAAAATTAAAAATGCAGCTTGAAAGTATAGGTGCGCACCGTTATACACCGATGCGCGTTGTAAGCCGGATTTTGCGGTAGGCTGCTTTTAAAATTGAAGGGAAGAAATGTACTTTTAAAATTTTATTCCAGACGTTTCTTAAAAATAATATATATTTACTATAAATAAGGAAATAAATATTTTATTGGTGAATTATTATTTGAAAGTGATTTAAATTTTTAAAAAAATAGAAAATTAGAAGACATTAACTCTTAGATCTTTTTATCAAACGTGGTTACTGCAGCGAATCCTTACACTTTATTTACTGAAAGATAATATAGTCATATTTTTCTATTTATAAAATAGGCGCAAAATAATTCAGTAATTCATTCGCAAACGATGTCCGAAGACTAAGTGAGGCGATGTTGATGCAATAAAAGCGTCAGCTTCCTAAGACGGTCTCCGAAAACAGGGTAAAGTTATGTGGATACAATATAAACGTCAGCTTCATAAATGAAGACGGTGTCTTAAGACAAGGTAAAGCTATGCGTCAGCATCCTAAGCAAGGATGGTTTCCCAAGACAGGGTAAGGGTATGCGTTAGCATCCTAAGCAAGGACGGCTCTCTTAGAAAGGGTAAAGCTATGCGTCAGCATCCTAAATAAGAACTATCTCCAAAGAAAGGGTTAAGGTATATGGATACAATAAAAACGTCAGCTTCCTAAGTGAAGACGGTTTCCTAAGACAAAGTAAAGCTATGTTAATGCAATAAAAACGTCAGATTCCACAGTGTTTTCTCAGAAAGGATTTAATGATATAATCGATACAAAATCGTATAGTACTAGTGAGCTTGAAATAATTTTTTAGTTACTTTTAGACAATTTTTGATGTATCACAGTAGCTGTATATTTTATGATTTGATCAGCATATTTTTAAGTAAAAGTAGTTGAGCTACACACTGAAGTATGCATATGCTGTTAACTTTTTTTTTATCATATATATATATATTAGTGGTCCCGACAGATGTTGTCCTGTACACACGTCTTAAATCCAAAAATTATGAACTTTTTTGAATAAGTTGTAACAATCTGGACCGTTTCGATGAAATTTTTTATAAAGAAAGTTATTACAATACCTGACATCATCACATATACAGTTACCACAATTCGACCTATCGATTTGCATGTGAGTATGTATTTACTATGAACTGTTGAATATAGAACCTATTCTGAATAGAAACTTAAACTTGTTTGGATTAAAGGGTAAAAAAGATAAAACGAGATATTTTCATAACATGTATATTTTTTTAATGCAAGAAAAATAAATTTATCGTAATGCCATTGAATGTACAATGTTTTTGGTTAATCCTTGAGGGGTATAAACAAATAAATGCGATGGTTTGCCAAACCTCGGATATGTAACATATAATTGGCCGTGTTAAAAAAGCAAGCGTTTTCTAAATCTAAGCCACAAATAGTCATTGTTTGATCTTGTGACTTATTAATGGTCATAGCAAGTACCAAGTGAAATGGAAATTGCAAACATTTGAAAGGGTAGGTAAGTCTACAAGAATCACTGGATCTGTGGTAGAAGTACAACTTCACCTTGAAGTTTGCCGCTCAAAATAGTGGCCTCAAGAATATTGCCCACGACTTTTTTATTAACAACCGCGCGCCCTTACATAATTTTGCCGCATTTTAAACTAACTACGATATCAGACCGAATTGTGAATCTAAATCATTCTCAAACCCACTTGAAACCACACAAAAAATATCCAAATTGGTCCAGCCGTTTAGGAGGAGTTAAGTCACATACACACGCACAGAAGAATTATATACACTCAGGAACATCGAAAATAGCGACACAAGAAGAAAGCATCGGATTGAAATGAAACTTAATACACATAATGACACAGATGAGAGATTCACTTGATCTCAAAAAGAAGACAATTAAACGAATGCTGGGTGTGCAACGACACAAATACTGGGCAACTTCAATAGCGCGTTGTACCACCTCCAGCTGCAATACATGCCGCCACACGGTCTGGCATTGAGTTGATTAGACACCTTATGTTGTCCTGAGGCAGATGGGCCCACAAATCTTGAACAGCCAACACTAAATCATGTACAGAGTGAACCAAAGGCATCTGTCGTTTTAGCTGATCTTGCACGTGCTCTACAGGGGACAAATCGAGGGAGCGGGACGGCCATGGAAGAGTCTGAAAATGACGTAGAAAGTCTTGATCAACTCTTTCTGTATGCGGACGAGCATTATCTTGCTGGAAAATTGCCCCTGGGAGACCATTTAGGAAAGGTCCTACATGGGGTCGAAGAATATCATCAACGTAACGTTGGCCCGTTAAGGTCCCACGCATCACAATTAAAGTGGATCGGCTATCATAGGCTATGGCCCCCCAGACCATTACACCAGCTGTGCGGGCAGTGTGACGTAGAACAGTGTGGGGGGAATTGTACCGCTCACCAGTGCGCCTCCACACCCGTACACGGTTAACATCTGTCCCCAAAACAAACCGGGATTCATCACTAAACACAACCTTTTGCCAATCTGTGACATTCCACATTGATCTGGCTTGGCACCACTGTAGACGCAGTTGCCGATGTTCCGGTGTTAAAGGGAGTGCACGGAAAGGGCGCTTGGATTTAAAATTTGCTTCTTTAAGGTGTCTGGAAATTGTTTGTGGAACAATTGCTATGCCTACGTCTGCTCGTATCGTTGAACGAGTCACTGTGGGGTCCACAAGTGCTTGTCGCACGATCCTTCGATCCTCTCTCCTCGTGGTCTTCCTAGTCGCTCCAGACCCGGTTTTCCGCGCGTGGGTACCTTTTCGTGTCCACTTCTCCCAACAATTTCTAACGGCACACTCCGAACGAGGCCAGCAACATGGCGCGTCGACCAGACTGCAGTTTTTATCCCGATGATCAGACCTCTTTCAAACTCGCTTAACTGTGCGAAATGTCTTCTAGCACGTTTACCTAGCATGTTTCGCTTACCAAAGTCTTCCTACAATCGGCGGGTAATCGTCCCGTTTATGAATCTTCGAATTTGCACTGGCTTATATAGCACCCTCTTCCTGATTGTAGCGCCACCTCGGCGTGTATGAGCATGCGTATTGGAACAAAACTTCGATTATTTGCATATCACATTACGCTGTACTTATTTGCAAAGTTTCGCGATTGTACTTAGCTTACTTCTTGGGTCGCTATTTTTAATGTTCCTGAATGTATATAAAGTTATATGCTGTATCGTGGCGAAATGAATAATCTTTCCGATACTATAATTATTTTTTGTCTGATTTTGATAGAAAAATTAGATTGCAATTTTAAAAACGGCGAGAATATCGAAAAATTTTCCCCTCTGCTTTCTTTCTTTTTCCTCTTTTGTCTCGCATTAGCAGAATAAACAGCACACAGGGGTAAAACAATTATGCGTTTTAAGGTTTTTAATTAATGTTTTTTTTAACTAATTGCGATACTGGACCAAATTGTGAATCTAAATCATTCTCGAATCCACTTGAACCCATAAAAAATATCATAAAAATCAGTCTAGCGGTTTAGGAGTCAATCACATACACACGCACAGAAGAATTACATATATAAAGATTATTGGAAAATATATTAATTAAAAATGCTAAAAAGCATGATTCCTCTGCATTTTTTAACAATAAAGACCCGGTTTGTCCAGTTTGGCTGAAAATCGATTTTCGACGCCAACTTACGTCATTTTTTAACGTTGTTACAATGCAGGTGAACATTGAGCTGAATATTTTTAATGTTTTTAATTAGTATCTTTTTAACTAATTGCGATATCATACTGAATTGGGAATCTAAACCATTCTCGAATCCACTTGAACCCACGCAAAGTTTAGTCGCATACACACGCACAATTGATTCTTATTTATAAATATAAACAGAAAGAAACTATTTAAAATTATTATTTTAAAATGAAATTAATTATTATTAAAGTTATTTAAAATCTTCAAGCTGTTAAGGGTTCCAGGGCCTACTCGAAATAGTAATTCAGTATAATGTCGTTTATCCGAACGTTTATTATCCGAAGCGTCAAATATCCGGACCAGTTTTTTTTTTTCGTCTGTTACATGTACTGTACATGAATACGTTTTCGAACAGTGCAATGCTCAACATTTTTTTCTCGTGAGGCCTAAAGTGACGGGAAAACCCAAGGTCAGGGATATTTAGGGAATTTAAGTTGTGTGATTTAGTAAACATCTGCGCGGAATATTACGTTAGTTTGTTTCCAAGAGAGGGGGTGTGTACGTGCTCTTTAGTTGAGCTGTGAACAGCGAAAAATAAGCGACTATTTTCCACAATAAAGGTAAAATTGTGAAATTTTGCGCCCATTTTGCTCTTTCTTCAAGCACGTTTCCCGCATGTGATGATTTTCAATATATTCGTTTAGTGTTCGGTTTCATATATTGCATGGATCCCATTCGGTTATCCGAACAATCACGTATCCGAACGATGTCCTGTCCCAATTGATTCGAATAAACGACGTTCTACTGCATTTAGTTTGAATGCCAACAAAGAAATGTATAAAAATTTGGCAAATTTAACTTTACGGCACTGTTTGTTTGAGAAAAATATTCAGTATTGTGAATCAAATTCTTACAAATCTTTGAAATATATTTTCAAATTATTTAATGAAATGCAGAGAATGTTTCTTATAGTTTTGAAATGCAACAAAAATACCGCAGAAAATTTCTGAGGTCTGCTTATTGTAAATATTTAGCCTTATTTCATGACTAACACTTGCACAGCTGAAAAATAAAGCTACGATCAGAAGGAATATTCAGTCAATGAGAATAATCAATCGGTATCAAAAGAAGGGATATTCAAATAATTCAAGCTGTTTGCTGATGTGTGTGCACATTTTCATTTTACACAAGTATCAAATCATTTTTCAATGAAAAATGAAGTGTCATTCTTAGAGAAGAGTAAGAGGAATTTTATTTATCCTTTCGGCATTCATAAGAAGGTTAAGGATCTATTACGTGTTTTTTCCCTGAATGAGTTAGAAAAAAAAGGAGAAAAAGTTTTCGAAATAACTGCTTTTTAAATAGATTGAAATGTTCTGATGAATGAATTAAACTGTAAAAAACGCACCCAAATGCGAGAGTTGGAATAAATTTAAAATATTTCAATGATTAAACACAGGAATCGAGGCGGATTTCAGATATTTTTTCTAGTGATAATAGAAAGGAAATTAATTAATATTAATTAGTGCTCTCTTTCCCTTCACTTCTCTTCATTATTTCGTAACTATACAAACAAAAAGCAATGCGAGAAATCCGAACACTGAAAAGGAAATTCAAAATTTCGGAATATGTATTGTCAAAACATTCTACAAAACAAAGAAGGAGTAATTGGAGTATATCTTATGGATAAACCTGATTACTTAAAACATTACACGAAGAATAATCCACGAGTAGAAAATAATTAACGTGTACTTTCATCGTATCAATTTTAGAGGATCGTAATCCAAATGTATTTATAGAAATGTTAAAATACACTGTTCGCATCGTCTCTTTTAGAAAATAATATTGATTACACTGGCATAGCTAGTTCTGTGGTCCCTGTATCGAAATTCCTTCGGGCCCCGTTTTAGGTATGAAAACTCTGTTTGTGAGACTGTAGTTATACATATTGGAACCCCTGTAGCTCGGGGGCCCCACATCATTGATACGGTGGTAGCTACGCCCCTGATTGATCCCCAGAAGAGTTTTTCTCTCTTTTAATTGGGGCTGCATTTTGGCCAATGACATAACGAAGAATACTAGCCCCACTCAAAAGTCAGGTTTGGGGCCCCAAGCCCAAATACGTACTTGTCGTCAGTCAAGCTTTGGGCCCCCTAGAACACCTTGCCCCCCGCAATGCGGAAGTTGCGGGGGTGTGCACTACGTCACTGATTTTGGCACAAAAGCCTTAGCAGATACTACAGGTGCTCTTAGAGTGAAAACCCATTCGGTGGTGGCACTCTCTACTGGCGATCTAGTCTACCATATCTAAAAGGATAAAATTAAAAACTTCCGGCTTTATTATAGAATAAAAAAAAAGAACTTTCGAATAGGAATTTCATTAAACATAATGTATTGATATGTAATATTTGTAAAATTGTATGCAACTTTCTCGTTTGCAGGGACTTTGTCTGCTTCTTGCCTTCGATCTCTGCTTCAAAATACGAGACAATAATTTTTCCCTTGCACAAAAATAATCAGTCCTCACGATAATTAGATATAAATGCATAGCTCTCCCTCCAATAAAAACTTTTTATTCTGTAACTAGTCATATACCTGGTACTTATTGCTGGGGCTCAGTCTAATGAAATGGAAAAGAGAAAGCGCATCTTTTTCTAATATGTTTCATTTCATAATGCATGTGGGTATGTGTTATTTTATGTTGTTCTATTGTATGCGCAGATATAAAGATTGTCTGGTTTGCCTATTTTAAAACATACAACATAAAATTACCTACGTGAGAAGCAATACGTTTCTAGATCTAAACTGCACTATTCTAAAGATTGACCCAGGGTTTGATTGATGGTGATTGCAAATGCCAACCGAATTGAGAAATGCAGTCTTTTTAATTGAAATGCCATATCCGTCGGAATCACAGGAATGCGAGGAACGAGGACCACTTTGCGTTTGAAGGGTTTTGTCGAAGTTGCTCCTTTACATGCGTTGCTCATTATTCATTTACTGCAAGACGCGTGCCGTTGCATAGCTTTGGCATATTTCGCAACATGTTAATTGGCACGCGACTTTTCGATGCTGTGGAATACTTCCCATCTATTCGTGGAATACATCTATTCCACCAATAAGTGAACCATTTGTAGTGGTATCCTGTATGCATATCCGAATATTAAAATCAAATATTAGAGTGCATTAGAGACTTTTTACCGTCATTAGAACAAAGTGCTTAGAACTTTATACTTATAAAAATACCAACAACATAAACAATTATTTATAAAAATGTATTGATGCGAGGCCATTAAATTATATTTTTAATCTAAATAAACCCAAGTTCAAATTTACTTAGTCGCATCATGGCATATGTTAACTTAACAAAATTCAAGTAGATTAGTTACTCAATGATTAGATGATCATTGATTTACGTTTTAATTATATTTATAAATGCACAGCTAAAATTTTAGATTTACAATAAAAGAAAACAATAAGAAAAAACTTAGCTTTTAGAGGGACCGGAGAGGAGCCTGGTTGACCTGTGTCAATGGGGTTAGCAATCGACTTTTTACACCTCTACATGGTGATTGGGGTGAAATTTGGATGAAAAGAATCTCTCTAAATTGGCGCGCGTCTCTTTAAATAGTGAACCGAATCTCCTGCAAATGCTTGGGCATAACTCACCACTGTCTTCCAAGCTGAGTCTCTGATTTGATATTTCTAATCGCGCAGAGTTACATTTTATAAAATTTATCAGATTTTTAACCCCTATATACAAGGGACCCAAAATCTTTGACAGACCCCTTCCGAAAGAATGTAATGAGATCTGGTCAAGGGAGCACATATAGATATCACCAAAAAAAAGAGGACCGTCCAGCCTCTCATCAGTATGTATTAACCTATTAAATATACATATTTTTCATATTCAACGCCTGCGAATGGGTGTTCTAACGTCTGAAGAAAAGAAGAGATGCACCTGTTTCGATGAGGCGTGGTGTGGAAATTCGGAGTGAAAGTGACGTCTTCGTTGTCAGTACGTAGTTGAAAGACACTCCATTTTACAAAAAAAAAAAAAAAAAAACAGAAGCCCTACGACAATAAACTCAAATTTTAACTACCATAAAATCCGCCATATAATGTTCCAATCTTATTTTATCAATTAGTGAAAAAATATATGTTTTTAATACGAGTATTAATGCTAATTGTAAATGTTATATAATGCACTGTTAGTCACACAAAATGCACCAAGAATGACCAGAAATATTGCAGCGAAATTTATTTGGGAGATAACATGTTCTACAAAGATCAAAGGATTAAAATTGCAGCCTCTTGTGACTAGAGGACAACCACAAAATTAGTAGCTAGTGCAGCCGCCGTTGTTGTATATAAACTCTGTCACACGACTCGGCATAGAATCAAAAAGGTATTGTATGTATCCTTGGGTATAGCAGTCCTTGCGGCTTCCATATATTGCCAAAGATGATCTGGTGTAAAAGAGGGTGGTGTAATCCCGGGCCATTCGTTGTGCCATTATGGACCACACATTTTTGATTGGCAATAGATTGGGAGAATAAGCAGGCCAAGAAAGCAATTCAATCTGATGGGCAAAGAAGAACTTTTGAGCATTAGGTGCCACATGTAGTCGCGCATTGTCCTTATGGAATATGGCTGATGGAAAGTGCTACATTTATGGGAGGATCATGAGCTTTAATACCTCATAGATGCAGCGCTGGCTGTTCAGTGAACCGGCATTTCGAACTAGAGGGGTGCGGCACAGTGAAATCCAAGACCACCCCAAACCATGTTACTGGGGGCAGGACCAGTGTGGCGATGTATAACGCAGCAGTTCAGCAGCCTTTCACTACGGTGTCTCCAAACTCGAATCCGAACATCGTGATGTTGCAGGCAGAAGCGGAATTCATTAGTATACACAAAGTCGTTCAATTCCATTGTCCATGTCCGCCATTCATTGCACCATTGACGGCGCAAACGCTTGCAGTTTCCAGTCAAGGGTAAACGAAGCAATAGACGCCTAGTGGACATTCCACTCTGCTGCAATCGGCACCTAATGGTACGAACGGTCCCCATATGATGTGTGAAAGATTGAATCTGTTGTGCTATGGTTCAAGATGTGGCCGTGCGATCCATCACTGAAATGCGCACAATCCGCCAGTCATCACGGACAGTGGTGTAACGATGTGGTGCGTTCAGCCCCGTCGGTCCATCGTTTCTTCCAACATTCAGCGATGAAAGAGCCGCATCACAGTTGCTTGGTTTCGTTCAACACGTTGAACGATTTCTCTGAAGTATAATCCACAAACCTATAGGCTACTATTCTTAATCGGTCGAATTTAGAAACTTCGTCAAAAGACGCTCAATGTCTTTCATGTCGATGTAAGGTACTGTCGATGTAAGGTAAACAGCTTACTCCCCCCCTGAAAAAAACCGCACGAAAATGCAATTTGAAATCGCCAATCTGTTCTCCCCTTACATAGCGCTTGCGGGAGGTGCAACGGTTGCCCGTGATGTGCGTCTGTGCTATAATGCTAATGATTTGCAATTTCATCACCGCCAACACATGATGTAAACTTCAAATGGTTTACATACTTCCTTCAAGGTGTTTTATTTTTTGTGGACTGCAGTTAAATGTAACAGTCTATGTGTGAAAATGTTAAATATATAAATTTTATGTATGTAAATAATTAAAGTTTCTGAAACTGTGGGGCGCGCTCCCGTTGGAGGACATGAGAACTCTACAAGGGGGGCACGAGCATATTGAAAACTCGAATAGAAAATATAATTTTTAAAAAATTATCAATTTACTGAAAGTAAACACAAAATGCATACTGATATAGTAAAAAAATAGAATACACATTTATACTGAAATATTACCCTTATAAATGTATCAGTGCAACCCAATCTATTTTATAATTAATTTAACAATACTAAGTTAAGAACAAGTTTAATAATTACCAGTGGCCCCATGGGCTTGTTATATATAAAATTATATGCAAAAATTGACACTTATATTAATAATTTGTACGGTTTAGAATGAATCCCTTAACTGCCGATTAAAAGTTACGCGATTCACTTCTCAATGGCAACCGTTTCTTTTCCCACGTAGTCGCGCGTGGGATGCATGGGAGGGGGAGAATAAAGAAGCAAATAATCTGAAATAAGTAAATCCGTTGCAAGCTTTGTTAAGGTCCTTTTATTATATTCCAAAGCCTTTCGGAATAATTTTATGGATAGCAGTGCATAGAAAAAATCGTACATCGGAACGACGTATACATGCGTCCAGAAAAATTAACGCTTTGGAAGAGAGATACTTTTATATACGCAGGTGGCAAGAGGTTAAAATCGTATTGTAGTTTTAGCATCAAAGTATAGTACATATTATTGAATTTAATACATTGTTATTGTACAATGGTGTGCAAAAATTAAGGACGAGACGGTTTTTTCAATATAACTTTGTACAAAAGCTTTCCAAATCAACACATTTAATACCGTAAGATCCCCAATACGTAAGGACATGTGTAATATGTAAGCAACACTTACTAAAAGAGAAATCAGAGGGATAAAAAAGAAGCTTTATCGAAAAAAGTAGCATGGAGCGCAAAGCGACTGAAGGCCGAAACATCCCTGTGATGGGTGTCCAGCAAGAAACATCCGGTATTTAGTAGGGGATATGATCTCCCCTGACTGCTAGGTAGGTTTCACAGCGTCTGCCCATGCTGAGAATGAGGGTGTCAATGAGTTGTTGAGGCATTGCTGCCCATTCTTCTTGCAGCGCCAATCAAAGCTCCCGAATCGTTACTGGTGGTAAGGTACGAGCTGCCAAGCGTCTGTCTAGAAAATCCCATATATGCTCGATGGGATTGAGATCCAGAGATCGTGCCGGCCAATCCATACGTTCAATATCCTCACTCTCTAAGAGCTGTTCGGCAGCTACTATACGATGACATGGTGCATTGTCGTCCATGAAAAGGAACTGCAGACCCATAGCGCCTCTAAAAAGACGCACATATGGAAGAAGAATCTCGTTACAATAACGGGTCCCGTTGACTGAACCTGCGTCGAAGATGTGAAGGTCTGTACGACTACCAAGCATGATGCCTCCCCAAACGAGAACACTGCGACCTCCATACCTGTCCCTTTCAATGATGTTCGAGGATGATTGCGGCTTCCCCGCTGTCTCCAGATGAGTATGCGATGAGAATCGCTACTCAAACTGAATCTGCTCTCATCTGTAAAGAATACTCGTCTCCATTCATTGTCTCTCCAATTCCGGTGTTCCCGGCACCACAGAGAACGCCTTCTCCGATGGGCAGGCGTTAAAGGTACACCCGTACAGGGCGTCGTGCAAACAGACCACCACCGTGCAGTCTTCTGGCCACGGTAAAACGCGATATCGGTCGTCCAGTCGCCTGTGTCTAGCGATTTCTCCCGCTGTCTGCCGCCTGTTTCTTCTGGCCTGCAAGACAATGTACCGGTCATCTGCGGGTGTAGTTCTTCGTGGACGACCACTACTGAACCCCCGGATAGCTGTTCCTGTAGTGTGAAATTGTCTCTAAAGTCATGAAATGATGCTGTGAGCAATTCCGAACTCTGCAGCCACACTTGTCACACTGCGGCCTTCCTCCAACTTCCCAATGATTCGACCTCGGGTAAAAGCATCCAGATGTCGTCTAACAGATTGATTATTCGCCATTTCTCGCTGAGGCAGCAACTCGGTGTGATTTTAACTGCTATACGGCGTGCAATCTCTTTGCCAGAAATACTGATCTTACACCGACAACATGCTTTATACTTCTCAGACACTCCCCCATTACGTCTACCTGCATATCTGCGCATGTGCTACCGTACATCACCTTACTTAATCTCCTGGTTGGTCTTTCTGTCCGCTCTGCCTCTTCGTTCAGCTGATATGCTAGTTTTTCGACTTCGTCCTTAATTTTTGCACACCAGTGTATGAGGGGGGCGCGATGAAAAATATGATTACAAATTGGGTCGCGAATACTGAAACTTTGAGAAGCACTCGTGTAAATAATAAATGTATAAATTAATAATAATGTAATAATAAAATACAAAATAATAATAATGATACATAAATATAAATGTCCGTTGACAAAACAACGCAGACAATTTAGCTGTCCAACCCATACCTCTCTTGTTTATGTTTTCATTTATATTTTTATGTTCATATTTTGATTATCTCATTTTTTAAAAATAAAAAATCTTTTACAAAATTTTTTTGTATATTTTATCTCTAAAACGTAGATTTATAATGTAGATTTGAAATACGTTATAAAACCAGACGCAGTTTTTGAGCCTACTTTGATAAAACAACTACGCAGCCAAAGAGTTAAGCGCATTCCTCTTGTGGAAAAAAACAATCGCTTGCGTTGTTTTATCATCTGTTTCAAGCAAAAGCTCTGTGATTTAATGTCTTCATAAGTGTAAGATGAAAAAAAAATTACGATTTTTTTGATTTTTGTACCCATTATATGGTTGAAGCTCCTTAATAAATGACTTAAAGCAGCTTTCTCCACGAGAGGTAAGAGAATTCCCAGTTTTATGTGAAATGATCTCAGAGGTACGTGAAAAATGAGACGTAACAGTGGACATGAATAGATAGATTGAACTGAAGAGAAAAGTACAATTGTGTAAAACTGTAAGGTGTGACGTCATAAATCGCATATTATGTAACTATTATGATACTACTTCAAGTTAGAAAAGCTCCTTTCTTTATATTATGTGAATCATCTTTGTAATGAATGTTTTTAAAAGGTGAAATGAATATTAAAATTAACAACTAAAATAAAAATTGAACAATTTATTTCATTTGTTTTGTACCACATAATATTCTATTTTTGTAGGATGTTGCCAGCAATGGGTTTTCTGCATCTGTCATCATAATACTGTTTTGATTCGTTTCCTAGCTTGCTGTCAAATACAACAGTGCCTCAGTTATCTAAATATCGTGACTAACATTATTTGAGCATATATTAATGGTAAAACTTTGGTACTTTTCAGAAAATAAATTACTGACACTGTAAATTTTATCCCATTCCATAATCTAATCCCAGTTATTGCCTAGAAAACACATATGACCACATAATACAAAAATGTAGCTTACAGTTTCAGTTTCACAACCGACAGATTCAAGGAAATATTTTAAGGTATATTTGTTAATACAGATTTTTATTCGTTTATTTTCGAAGCATTCCTGTTTTTTTTTTGCAAAATTCTAAATACAACGAATTCATATTTACTTAAAAGCGTGTGTTTATTGCAGTTTTTATTTGTATATAACAAAAATACCAACCAAATACAGTCGAGATAATTTTATTTCAAATATAAATTGCATTTTCAAAGCAGTTTTTCTTAAGATATTTTAGCACATTAAAAACTTTTAACTTTTTCTTTTTAAAGCTGATTTCTTTAAAGAGGTTAACGCATCCCCAAAAAGGAAATACTTCAAGACATTAAACGTAGTTTTGGTTCATGTTTCCACTTCCTTTCGAATTCCTTTATTCCAGTTAACCTAGAAAAAGAACGAAAATTAGTTTGAAACATATTTTCTGAAACCACAATTTTGATCACGATGCAGTTAATAACGTAACACAGAAAATTGATTAATTATTTAAGTTGTAAGGAACTACTTTCAAACATTATTTAAAATCTTTAATGATTAAATGAATTATTCATAATTAATGAAAAAAGGGCTTTTATAAAATAGAGCTATCACATATTTACTATTCATCCGCAGAAATTTTATTTTATTTTTACTATTATTTCTAATACATAAGCGTTCCCAAAGCTTGAAAAAGAATTTCAACTACCTTTAGTTTCAATATCGTAAGTATACCAGTATTATACCATAATGTTGTTTGGTTTATACTGACGTCACTCTAAAAGATGCATGAGAGCTATCACGTCATGTAATTTTTGGACACGCTAGAAAATAAAAGCACAGTTGTCTAAAAATCACGAAACCAAGAAATTGAGATGGACAACATCTTCAGTTTCCCAGTAAAAAAACTTAGAATCTTATCAAAAACTTATTTTCTCAGTAATGAAAATTAAGACAGTAACAATATAATAATTTCTTTACATCATGCGTGTAGTGTAATTCAATAAAACTTTTGTGTGTGTGCAAATAAAAGAGTTTTTTGCGTTTATTATAATAAATTACTTGGATAGCTGTTTTTAAATTACTTTAAAATTTTAAAATAATTTCCTGCTTATATCATAAGTAAAAGGCAGAAAATAATATTTTAATTAATTGTGTGTGTTTTTCGAATAAGAAAAATACTTCTTCTGTTAACGACAAATACTTTGTAAAATAATATTGTCTGCATTTACACTATTCTCTTTTTTCACTCAGTGGACTGCCAAGACACTTAAGCAAACTTTCTCAATTATCTAAAATATTTGGTCCATAGAAGGAAATTAACTATTAATATCTACTATTAAATGAATGTAAATGTTAAAACTAATTTAGAATTTCCTTGTTGTGAATTTCATGATTTAAAAAAACAAAACAAGCAAGTTATTTAAAATTTTAAATAATGGAATAAAATTTATTCTGTTATATCTTCAAGATTTAAATCAATAACATCCCTCAATCTCAAATACGGATTTACCTCAACTGAGCTTTCACTCAATTTCAGTAAATTTAAATAACATGTATAGTGTGTTTTTATTATTTAACTGAAGTCTGATCCCAATAGCCTTACTGCATACTATGGGATATTTAACACGCTATTATAAATAATGCAATTATAATTATTACTATTTTATATTACTATTTTAATGACTTGCGTTTTAATAATTATTTCCTTCGTTAGCTTAATAAAATTAACATGGTGTATAGTAAAAAGAAAAAGTGTTTCCTTTTGCTAGGTAAACAGTAAAATATAAGGTGGTGCCATTTTAGAAAAAGGGATCTATATGTACCTTATAAAAAATAAAGCATGAAAACTGATACTTTAAGCTTTGGGGCATGTTTCTTCAGCCCAAAGTAAATTTTAAGAGATTAAGTATTTTAATACAAATTGTCCTTAAGGTCAAAGTTGATTTTCTTAAGTATTAAGCAAAATGTTCTTCAAAAGCCTTACCCAAGGGAGTCCTTTATGTCCATCAAGGGCCATTCTGATTTCCTTGTCCAGTTTTTGCGTTCTGAGGACCCTGGTTATTCTTATTTGGGTTATCCTTCTGGTTCGGTTGGTTTTTGTTTCCTGGCTGATTGTTGGCGGGAACCGCTTCACACACTACCGACATCAATGCCAGGACGAGGAGGAAAGCTAACACGAATCTCATGGCTGAAAGCAGTCAATTATAAAAATATAACACAAACAGTGGTGAACCGTATAAAAAGGATCCCTCTTTCTGGTATTTCTACTAAAATGATTTCCAAAGTATGCATCTATAAAAAGTGAATGTTTACTATTGTATTTACTTAGGTAATCTTTATTTTGTCATCTTGATGCTTCAATGCAAATTTGGAAAACAGAAATGTAACATCAGTTTTCAGTATGTAAAGCTTCTCTTTCACTTCTTCAAATAGACATCTTGTACAAATATATTTCTCTCGATATCTTAAGATTAATTTCTTGGGACAACGAGAGACACATACAATTGAAAGTTTAATATTTACCCAGAGTTCCCTTCATATTAAAATGAAACACTTCTTAAAGAAGGGAGAAGATTGATTATTTTTTATATGATTAAAATCCAAAAGGAAAGGAGTTTATATTAAATCATGCCTTTGGGATATTTTCAGGTATTTTTTTTATTGAAGCGTCACAACTATTTCTCTCCGATAAATCTAGTAAATAATCAATTCAGATTTTAAAATATTTCAAAGGTTTGTGCGCTTTCTGTTCATGGAAAATTTTAAAAACATAATTACCTAATCACATTACTATTAAATACACATATATTTATAAAAGAATGTGTAATTGCTTGAAAACATGGTAGAAAATTTATTCAGATACAATTGGGAATTCCAGAAATACAATACAGGCAACTTACCTCTAACGAAAGATTAGCGATAACAAGATCCAATCCCGAGAGAAACTAAAAGTTTTCTGTGAGAAAGTATTTGATTCTGGAGTATTTATACTTGCCTTCTACGCCAACAATAATCGCAATTTGTGAGAGATGAAACAACTTTAATTAATTTCCTGATTCGTAGAATAATTAAATTAATCACAACAATATTTCAACATAACTCAATTTTATTGTTCATTGTTTCACAAATCTTGGAAATGTTAGGGATTCGTCTTCTACTTAATGACTTCTAATTCATTGTCTTTTTATCCCAGTATGAAGATGATTATTTGTTTCACTAACGAAACTAATTATGATTGAGATGAAATAATTGCTAATGTGTTTTTATGATATTTAACTGTATTTATTTTTGATTAGAAGTATTCCTTTCACGATAAAAAATATAAAATGGCCAGTTTCGTCATTGGGAACGAATGTTTTCTTAAAAACATCCTCTAACACGCAAGTTGATTTCGAAAGAATTCTTGCATATTCTGAAAAATGGGAAATTTAAAATTAAATGGATAGTATGTTAAAGTTTTGGAATTTTTTTAATCTTTGGGGGAGTTTTATTTTTCTGTTTGTAAATAAATATTATTGTAAGCAAAACATTTTGGAAACTGCCTCACTATAAATTTATGATTTATGTGAGAATTTTATTAATTTTTCCAATATTAAATGGTAAAAAATATTTATTTTTCTGAAATCTCGTTGAAATCAACTGTTCTTTAATTGCATTTGTCAAACATGCTTTGAAATCATTCATTTGATTGTGACTCTTGCGTATGACCGTTTTCTCCTCTTATGTAAATAAAATTTCTGTCATATATATATATATATATATATATAATCCAATATAAATTTTTTTTAATATCTAATCATATACATATACATATACATACACACACATATATATATAAATTTATACATATATATATATATACACAAATATATAAACAAATATATATATATATATCTTGTTCCAATTTATAATCGCTAATAAAATACTTTCTATATATATATATATATATATATGTCTTGTTCAAATTTATAATCGCTAATAAAATACTTTCTATTCATCCATTCAAGTTCACATACATTTTTTAAACTTGTAGTGGATGACACTTGATGCTAATACAGTTTTTTCAAATGTTAATTCATTAGTTAGATTAAAAATGAATAAATACTAACAAACACAAAAATAATAGTCCAACAGCATATATAGAAAGCAAAATCGTTCGTTGTGTCCCTGTACAGCAATGGATAGCGCGTTGGACTTGTAATCCGAAGGTTACACTAAATAGCCGTCGAGCCGCAAGTCTTTTCGTTTGGTTGATGGAAGGGGAAGAGAGGTGGGAGGCCTCTGACCACCCCCAGAGTGTTCTCCATTTAAATTGGGGTGGTCAAATCGTACTGTCACCTGCATGGTGCTCAAAGCTACGGCTAATGACAGGCGTCACTCAGTCCTTTGCCACGAGGAATTTCGTGGGCCTAGATCTGGCCTTTGCCGATCAGGTGGCATTAGTAACAACAACAGCATAACCTAACGTTGCACAAAATGCTAAGTATTTTATATCATTTTAAAGGCAATTTAATACTGAATTCAATACAAAAAACAAATTTCAAATATTTGCAACACAAAGTTATGCTGTAGTAACTGTCCATATACATCAGATACTGATGATAGCAGTGAGTTATGAGAGCTTAGTGAGGTTTTTGTTTATTCCTTATTACAGCTTCACATCGATGTTTCATTGAGCTGAAAATAGTTTTAAGATCGTTTTTCGTTAAAACATTATGAAAGGAAACAGTTATATCCTCAATTAGTTCATTTTTATTTCATTCGAACAGGAGTTTTCAAACGGTGCCGCGAGTTTTCGATAGGATTGAGGTCATGTCTGTTTTCTGTCTAGGATAACAATGATATTTAGTCAAAAAGCAATGACGTCAAATACAATAGTAGATTGGACACATGTATGACAAGAAAGTGATATTTCCTATGTTAAAATTACATAATAGGTGGATAGTTCAGTGACTGCATTTGGAGACTGAAAGTTTTGTTTAAGATGTCAGAAGACAAATTTAATAAAAAACTATATGCAAAAATTATATGCAGGAAAAAAACAAATCGAAAAAATATAAATACAAAGGTGCATTAGATCTGTTAATGACAAATAAAATATTGTATCTTCATCATTGTCATATAATTTCGAAAAATGTCATTTCATTGTATTCAAAAAAGATACAATAGGCTTATGTCAGAAATAAAAATGGGATTTGAATGATGCTGGTGTTTCTGTCAATTCAAAGACAATCAGGAGTAAATCTTTTTTCGAAATTCAATTAAATCATTAAATTTTCGATTAGCAGATGTAAGACTACAAGGTAGAGTTCGAAATAACTTTTTTAATTTTCGAGTATTATTCAAATAACTAGAACCTTCTTTGTAATAATACATTAATGAAGAGTTTAAATATTAACGATAAAAGCCGCATCTCAACTTACAGCAACATTAAAAGGGACTACAGTGGGTCATGGAACACATTAATCGAACAAATGATTATTCGTCACAAAAATTATATATAGGTACGAAACTAAAATATCGTTATCCGGTAGTGATAGCCTAAAATATGTAAGACACAGAATATACAGAACTAAACAGCATCCTTCACTTCCCGACTGCATCCCAGGCAATTTAACTTTACTTATGTATATAACTACACTCTAATACTTAATGTACCCACATAGTTTTATCCTTTAGTCATGGATATCAGCAGATAGTATAGGTCACTTTGCGCTATCATCTAAACCGGGTGTCATGAAACTAAAAGCAGGAAAAACCGAAAAAAGGTGCATGTTAATGACACCATTATAGAAAAATGTCATCAACGGCTGTCAGATTTCTGCCTGTCCACCAGGGATCTATTTACCAACACAGCAACATTAAAAGCTTGGGTCATGGAACTTATTTTTCAGCAATATTCTGCTCCCCGACTTACCACACAGTTTTAAGTCATGGATATCATAGTGAAAGACTGGTACATTATAGAACCGATTCTGCCTTCCAGAGCATTGCGTTGTTGTCCTGGCGTTGTTGTCAGGAAACTCTCATTGTCTCAATCCTATCGAAAACTTGTGGCACCGTTTGAAAACTCTTATCTTAATGAGGTACCCATGAAAAAAGGAACTAAATAAGAATATAATTGTTTCCTGTCATCATGTATTAACGAAGGAAGAGCTTAAAATAATTTTCAGGTCAATGAAACATCGATGTGAGAAGCTATAATAAAGAATAAACACAACCTCACTAAGTTCTGATAACTCACTGCTATCATCCGTATCTGATGTACATCAACAGTTACTACAGAATAACCTTTTTTGCGTTGCAAATAATTGACTTTTGTTTTTTGTATTGAATTCAGTATTTAATTTTCTTTAAAATGTGTGTGATATAAAATACTTAGCATTTTGTGCAACGTAAAATTTTCAATAAGCATACAAACTTAAAAAAAAAAAACCTAACAATTTAAAAAAGTGCCCACAATTTTGACCACCACTGTAGAAAGGAAAACGGAATATTTCAAGGAAAATCGCTTTCTATTTTGCCACTTAATATTGCGATTCTGTCATATGTATATACATATTTATATTTTTTTAAATAAAAAGTAACTAAAATAAAATTTTTCCTTGTTGATCTAAGTAGGAATTGAATACACTTTTTTTGTTACTTATTTCTTATTTTTTCCCCATATTAATCTACAATTTGAGTGTGATGTTAAAACATCTGAGTGTGACAAAAGGCCTGACCGATGTGGATTTGTTTTTGAAAGACCAAATTTTCAAATTGGTAATTAGACTCTATTCAACTAAGACTTTTTCTGGAAAATGAGGTTTTGGTTTGCTTTGCAATTACTTTTCCTTCACTTTGAAGAGAATAGTTTGTTAGTACGTAAAAAATAAACTCAGGTAATCTCGATTTACGTACATTTGAAGATTTCGTGCATATTTCATATTGTACTCAAAAATAAGGTTTTTCCATCGATACATTCCTCTCTTTCATGAGTCTACAATAAATTAATTCAGTATTCAGATTTTCTTAAAGTTTTCAGCGTTAATTTCCTTAATTTATTTATTTGGGAGAGTGATTTCCCCCCGAGGGCTAAAAGCAACTAGTATGACCTCCGAGATAAACAGGAAGCAATGCAAAAAGGTGAAAATGCACAAACAAGAAAATACATTTATAAAAAAACCTCCTCGAAAAAAAAAGGCAGGGAGATAAAAAGGTTATATCAGTCCGAGTGTGAAATAAGGAAACAGAAAACGTAACTCATTATGAATGGTATTTTTCCTTAGAGATATCGAGTTTGTAGATTTTATGCTAAGTCCATTCTAAATAACAAAACAGTTCTTCCAGAGTCGATACAATTTATTAACGAAGACAGTCCTTAAAATACATGATAAACAGTAATAACATTCTTACAAAAAGTTCCAGAAGGCTGCCAAACCTTTTATGGTGCACCGGCACAATAACCCAATAACCTGTGTCTAAAAATATAAGTACACAAGCTGGTATTCCCCAGTTCTTTGCACGGGTAAATTGAAAAATTAAACAATACAGATTTACGGATAAAGAAGTTTATGATGAGTTAATTTTACGTAAATTGTAAATTAAACAAAAAAAGCTTTTTGCATATCTCAGCCGAATAAAAAAATATATATTTGTTAAATTTTAAGTCTGTAGATCTAATAGCTGATAAAAGGGATTTTTTTATAGCTCCACTTAACTCTCTTGTCGGTCGATTTTTGAACACACCTTCCTAAACTGATCTCTGCTCAGCAAAAGTAACACATTGTTACAAATTTTGTATAATGAACGCTTAAAATAGTGTAAATAATTTATATCTGGAAGTGTAATACATCAATATATTACTTTCTGTTGAATTTCTTTTATGTTAAAATCTTGCCACCGCCTCTCCCTTCGAAATCTTGTCTTATTATGAAATGGATAACATAGTGATTACAAACTGATCAAAAGAATATATTAAAAGCGAGCTTGCACTGAGGCATGGCGTAGACAAAACAAAAGGGAAAATTTTGCTTCACACAAAAAAAGATAGATATATGCTGTCATGGGATTTTGCAGACGGCAGAATTTTTTCCTTCTTTCTTGACAATTATCGTTATATTTTGAAAACTTCACACAATATCTTTATAAATTATAGCCTATGTGTTATTCTGATGTATAAGCTATATTATTGCAAAGTTTCATTAAAATCGATTCAGCTATTTTCCCGTGTAAGAGTAATAAACGTTCATACAAACTTTCGTGTCTATAATATTAATAAGGATAACTATAAAAATTATCCGTAGCAATCTCTCGGTCGTAGGTGGGCACACAGAAGTGAATACTTCAACAGATGTGAAGAACCTACTCAGTTTTAAGATGCAATCTCTATATTTATAGTCTGAGGGACTACCATTCACTGCTTTTTAGAACAAACTGCTTACGTCATACGTTTCGATGACATAGACCTTCAGAAGTTTTTGAGCACAATGCGTATGGTTGTCGCAGAAAAATAATGGAATTATAAATTTGATCAAATCCCTAAGGGATATAATCAATTCACAGAAGATGGTGAAATAAAGTTTCTGATTTGGCTTTTATGATATAACTCAAACTCAGTGGCGCAACACCCCATGAGGGCCAGGACCTACTGTGCACATCCCAGTATACGTGACCACCCATCATAATACACGTGACCATTGGGAGCGGAGATGCTAGAACAGATGTCCCGAGCAGGTGGTCAGTCTGAAGTGAGACCCCCAGCGTTTTTTTAACTCCCTGAGTAAGCTTGGTACTCATTTACCGACCCACTGGAGTTGGGATGAAATGCTGAGTTGACCTTACTCAGCTCAAAAATAGAACCCGGACCTATGGTGTGAAAGTGCGACGCGCTACCACTCGACAACTGGGCCTTTTTTGTGATATAAACAACCAAGATTTGTACTCCTTCATAGATGTGTCCCATTAAGGATGAAGAAAACCTGACGGGTGTGGGATGCTAAAACGAAAGTCTTGCATAAAAAACACACACTTTACATCTATATAAAAAATTTTCATTTGACAATAATCTTCTATCAATCAAGTATTGGTATCGTAGCTTTAAAATATGCAATTCTATACCTAAAATAAGTTTCGTCTGCTAAAATTATTACCAAGTCCGACATTTACAAAATCTTCTACTGCATACTTTAGACAGGTTCTGAAATGCATTTCTTGACACTAGTAAGTGGAAAATTAACATTGTTACAAGCAGTTACATCGAAAATAATATACATCAAATATATAAGCAATATCATTATAATACAACCAATTTGACGAGTAACAGATGACAGACGCATGTACATACACATAAACAAGTAATATAAAAAAATAAGTTATTTCCTACTTAGATAAACAAAGACAATTTTTATTTTGGTTACTTTTTATTAAATAGTTATAATTAATATAAATGTGTAAATACATATTAAAAAGAATCACAATATAAAGTGACAAAATAGAAAGCGATTTTCATCGCAATGTTCCTTTTCCTTTTTTATATATGGTGTCTATTTTATTTGCTTGTTACTGTTCATTAATTAATTAAATTTAATTATTTTAATAAAATAGTACAGAAAAGAAAATAGAAAGAAATTCCATTATCAGAAATTAGGCCATCCCAGATGGGATTCGAACCCACGACTTTAGGATTAGAAATCCAACGCTCTATCCATTGCGCTATAGGGACACAACAAATGATAGTCCTTTATATATATGCTGTTGGACTATTATTTTTGTTTGTTACTATTTATTCATTTTTAATTTAATTAATGAATTAATAATTGAAAAACTGCATTAACATCAAGTGTCATCCACAGCAAGTTTAAAAAAATGTATTAGAACTTGAATGAATGAATTGAAAGTATTTTATTAACGATTGAAAAATCGAACAACATATATATATCTTGCTCAAATTTTCAATCGTTAATATATATATATATATATATATATAAAGGAAGAGTGTGAACTAATATTAGGAATTGAAAAAATTACAAATAACTAATATATTTTCTCAAACATCAAAAAGAATTATCAAACAGTGCAGGTCATTCGCAGAAGACAATTCTAAATAAAAAAATTGATGTTTCCCAAAGTATGAGAAAGTTAAATTTACTCAAAAGCTCTTTTCATAACATTTGAAAAAGCATCGTCTCGACAATTATAATTTACATTATAAAACTACGTACTTAACTCATTAGCGTAAAAATTGTATGTCTGCTTGAAAAATGAAGGAAGAAAATGAAGGAAAAAAAAATCTCGGGACACAAGCATTTTATCTGCAGCTCTATTGTTGCTATTGTGAAACTAGAAAAAGAAAAAAAAACAGTGTAACATAGATCGGGGTACGAGGAGTTAATGCAATCACTCGCAAAGAACAAGACAGTTTTTTCAAGAGCGATGGAAATTTGTTGTCGAAAAAGAAAACAATATTTAAAGTACAGGATGCATTACTTAGAAGGCCTTCATATCTTTTACGGATCTCAGACACAACTACGTAATAGTGTCTAAAATACAATTATGTTTAAAGATCCCTCGCAAGCACTCGCTAGTCCTATTCACTGCTCTACTCTTCAAGGTGAAATCAACACCAACTAATCGCTAGTCAAAACCATGCTGTCTCTGCAACGGTCAAAACAAGATTAACTGAATTTCGGTGAGCAACTGCCTATTCATAGCCCTTATGGGTCCTTTTAGAAAGATCCGCTTGCATCATTTATCGCGATATTCGTAGATTTCTCCTGTAATTTCTAGAAGAATCCATAGGGTCACGAATGTGCCAAAATGGTCGCCAAAATAATCACCAAATTTACCAAAAATGTCGTCAAAAATGATGCCAACTTAGCTCTATCACCAAAATTTCGTCAAATTTCCATTGAATCGCCATTATAATGTAAGGAATGGCGTTGCTTGCATAAATTGCAATTTTAACATAAATTACATACAGCAGAAAGTATTGTTAACGTATTAAATATCCTGATATGAATTATTTACACTATTTTAAGTGTTCTTTACACAGAATTCGTAACAATAGTATCCTTTATGGAGATTTCCAACCACTACTTGCACGTCTCCAGCAAGGGGGTACACTTACTTCCATGCTTTCTTATAAATGATGCTCTCCCGTTTGGCCCGATAACATCATCCCTGAAGCGACGTTTTCCCTAGATATGAGAACTGTCAGGAGCTATGAGACGACCTGGATTTGAGTTAGTGTTTGCTGGCAAATGATTAACACATAAAATTTAACAACCTTTACTTAATCCCGTCCCAATATCTTAATTGAAAATATGCTATAGGAGACAAAAATAACCTACCAGATTCTATATAAAATTATTGTTTACTTAATTGAATCACAAAAATTGGAATTCTGTAAAATTCGCTTCCATTTATTTTAAACCTTAGAATTCAAAGAAAATTGTCTTTCATTACTTTAAATATATATTTTATCGCGAAGACGGTATTTTCTTAAAAAGGTTGACACTAAAATTAAAGTTTAAGCTTAAAAATTAAAAAAAAAAATTGGGCTCTGTTAAAGTTACGAGGAATATTATACAGTTATATTAGATTGACTTCTCTGGAAACAAGATACCCTATGGCCAACAGAAATTTTCCATTAAGTAGCTTAAATTCTTTATTATAAAGAAAACTTATGATTAAGAAAGAAATAAGGGGATTATCAATAGAAATTTTAGAAAAATTCTGTAAACTATCTAACATAAAATGAATTAACTGGGCCGAGTAAAAATGTGTATATGAATGAAAAATCCTTTGTTTCAAATATAATATGAAATTCGTACGGAAAATTGAAACGTATAAGTCGAGATCAACCGTTTTATTTTCCTTGGTAAATAATCTACAATGTGCTAATAAACAATTTTATAACAAGTAGATATAGACGAAATTAAAATACCATATTACAGAAAAACATTTCAAAAACCGCCAGAAAAGTCTTAGATGAAAGCAATCTCGTTTAGGGATGTTCAGCAATCCAGTTAGAAGGGTAGGTCAGTCAAACACAAATCCACATCAGTCGAACCTTTTTGTTGTATTAAATTGTTTTAATCACTCGCCTAAACTTATCATTAAGGGAAGGAAAAACATTAAATAAACAGTTAAAAGAGGATATGTTGCATACCCGTTTGAAATTTTATTTACATATAGGGAGAAAAGGGACCTACAAGTGGAGCACTATCAAACTAAAGTTTTCGAAGCATTGTTTACATATGCAATTGCGCAACAGTTTATTTCGACGAAAGTTTCTGAAAATTAGTACATTTTTACTTATTTTTGTTATAGAAAAAATAAAACCCTCAAATAAATAATAAATTTATATTGCGTCTCTCAATATCTTCAATCAAATCTTCGATATTCTCAATAATATTTATCTACAATGAGGAAAAAAAGTCAAGCTTCTTCTATGGGTAAAAAAAAATTACAAAAAAAATTTAGTATGCTATCATTCAATTTTAAATTTTCCATTTTTTGGTAAATGCAATCATTTTTTCGAAATAAAACTATAGCGTAAAATGATGTTTTTAAAAAAACAATCGTTAGCAAAGTTGAAACAGACCTTTTTCCAATATTTCTTATTATAAAAGAAATGCTTCTAAACAAATTAATAAGAGTTAAAAAACAAAAAACGTGAGCAATTAATTACATTTTAAACATGATTAGTTGTAATATGAAAAACATAATTATCTTCCTCCATACTGTAATAAGAAGACAATGCGAGAAATCATTAGTTAGAAGACAAAGCCCTAAAATTTTCAAGATTTGTGAAACACTGAACAATAGAATTTAATCATGTCGGAACAAAGAAATGAAACCATTCAACTATTCTACGAATCATGAAATTAATTAAAATTTATCACAAAGATTACGATTACCGTTGACGTAGAAGGCAAGTATAAATAATCCACACAACCAAGTTCTTCTCACAAAAATTTTAGATTCTCTCGTGATTGGATCTTGTTGACAGCGAAGCTTTTGTTAGAGGTAAGTTTCTTGTATAGTATTTCTGAAACACCCAAGTATCTCTGTATAAATTCTTCTATAATGCTTTCAAATGATTACACATTATTTTTTAAATGCGTGTGTGTTTTTAATAGTAATTACTAGGTAATTATGCGCTTGAACTTCCCCCAGGAACAGAAAGCGGACGAACCCATTTTGCAATCTTTGAATGGATTATTTGCAAGATTTATCGGATATAAATAGCTGTAACATTTCAATAAAAAAGCAATCTTAAAATATCCAAAAGGCATGATTTAATATTAACTCATTTCCTTTTGGATTATAATCGGATTAAAAATAATCAACCTTCTCTCTTCTTTAAAAAGTGTTTCATTTTAATATGAAGGGAACTCTGGGTAAATATTAAACTTTAAATTGTATGTGTCTCTCGTTGTCCCAAGAAATTAATTTTAAGATATCGAGAGAAATATATCTGTACAAAATGTCTATTTATAGAAGCGAAAGAGAAGCTTTACATACCTAAAACTAATGTTACATTTCTGTTTTCCAAATTTGCATTGAAGCACCAGGATGACAAAGTAAAAATTACAATAGTAAACATTCAATTTTATTACTGTATATGATGGATACCCTTTTAGTAGAAATACCAGGAAAGGATCTCTACTTATATGGTTCTCCAGTGTTTGTATGTTATATTTTTATAATTTACTGCTTTCAGCCATGAGATTCGTGTTTGCTTTCCTCCTCGTCCTGGCATTGATGTCGGTAGTATGTGAAGCGGTTCCCGCCAACAATCAGCCAGGAAACAAAAACCAACCTAAAACAGAAGGATAACCCAAATAAGAATAACCAGAACGCAAAAACTGGACAAGGGAATCAGAATGGCCCTTGATGGACATCAAGGGCATCTTGACTCATTTTGGTAAGGCTTTTACGGAACATTTTGCTTAGTACTTTAAAAAAAATCGACTTTATAATCTTAAGAAGAATCTATCTTAAAGTATTAGTATTTAAATGCTTTATTTTTTCATAAGGTACATATGGAAAAGGTTTATATCATGGAAATATGGATCACTGTTCTAAAATGGCACTATCGTATTTTTAGTTCACTTAACACATCATAACGAATAAAATGTCAGATAGTATAAACTGAAATTATTCCAATATCTCGCACATCATACAGGTTACCTCTGATAAGTTTAACTCAATCAAACTGAAGTAAAGCATTTCAGCAATAAGTGATCATCTGAGATTTAGTGACGACTTTGCATTAAACTTGAAAGTGTAATGTACACACAATGATTCTTTTATTTGAAATATTTTCATTGTTAGCTCAGGGGACAACTAATGACTGTGGATGCAAATGATGATATTATACTCTTTATTCATCGTTCGCAGGCTTAGGACTTACTTATTAATTGCAAGCATATTTATCAAAATATAATTTTCCGACCTTTAATGTAATTTAAAAAAAATACATAAACATTTATGTATAGAGAAAAAATGTTCCCTATGTGTTAAAATTTTCTTTTATTGTGCTATATAAAAGGTCTACTGTATTCAAGGGTCTGAAAAACACAGAACATTTTTTTAAAATTACTGAAAAGTCATAAAGAGCTTGTTTGTTTTAATTACATCATATTAAGAAAATTCTGAATAAATTTTTAAATATAAAATTTAATTGTATGTATTAAATGTCTACCTCTTTTTGGAGATCAAATGTTTTCCATAGTAGAAAAAATTTAGTTTCAATAATTCGACAGTTCCCTCAAGGGACAAGACATCACTAAAGATGCAGACAATAGTGTCTTAATATGCATTTATCATTCAAATGAAAAGCATAGTTGACATTTGCAAAAGAATTTATCAAAACATTGTATTCTGTTCTTATAATTATGAATTAAAGGAAAGTTATTTAAAAATTTTAAAAGTAATATTAAAAAAAATTCGCACACACAATTATTGTAGGGAAAAAATTGTTCCCCTTTTTAGAGTTGTACGTAATTACACTATATGTATAATGCTCCCGAAATTTTTGTTTTTGCTGTGTTTTAATTTTACTTATAGTGAAAATAAATTGATTTCTAAATTTCTTTGCTGAGAAACTTTTGCATTCTTCCATCTCAGTTTCTTTTCTCTATGATTTCTTGACAAATCCAGATTCAATTTTCTCACATAATTGGAAATTTTAATTACTGTGTGTGCATCCATCATCATTCGCTCCTGTGCATCTCTTAGAGGGACGTAAATATAAAACAAAAATGATTTATTTATAACTGTACTAAAAGTAAATGAGGTGCTTTTCAATCTCAGAGAAAACTAATGAAATAAAAACATGTTTTAAATATTTTTATCCTTCATGACTGTTAAATAACTGAATTACGATCAAAATTGTGTTTACAGAAAATATGTTTCACACTGATTTTTGTTCTTTTTCTAGGCTAACAGGAAAAGGATGTCTCTGTACGAATATTCTAAATATGCAGATGCGTTTCCGAAATTATTTCTAAATTCTGATGGCATTTCCGAGATTTGTGATTATTTCCCAAAAATCAGTTCTATGAACAAACAAAAATTATGTTTTTAATGTAAAGAAATGTCTTTATGAAAATTCCTTTATAAATTTAACTTCTATTTGAAATAAAAGTATTTGAGTTTATACTTCAACTTGTTTCTTTTTTTTTTGTAATTCACCAAATGTAGTAAGCACCCACTTTTAAAGATAGGTCAATTGGTTGCGTTCATAATTTTGCAAGAACACTGTTCTTGTCTTAGAAATTCAGTAAATATATGAATAGAAAACTGTAAGCAAATGTATTGTATAATACTTTCTTACTTTTTATCTGGTTGTAAAACTGAAATTGGAAGGTACATTTCACTAATATGCGGTAACTTCTCCATAGGGTAAACTCCATAGCAACAACTGGTATTCAATTATCAAATGGATTCATATAAAATTTCAGTACTTTATTTTCCGAACAGTAAATAACTTTTATTCCTGGTCTTTGGTGAAATGATTCAGTTAGAAAGAATTAAAAATATGAGTCACACAGAGAACACGCACCAGGAACTTATTTAAAACAATGTGATGATAGAGATGCAGAAAACGCATTGTGGGCAACCTTATTGAAGCCCGTTGCAGTATCATGAGTAGATTAATCAGATGTTTAATTCTACTGAGTACATTGAGTATTATGGGGAACAAGAGCCCTTTTATCAATAAAAATGTATGTCTAATTTTAATTCTTAATGTAAATGTTACATTAAATGTAAAAATCTATGAGCGTAAATGTTAAGCGTATAAATTTTATTATGTAACTTGACCTGTTTTCTTTAAAATGGTGTTTAAATTTTGTTTCTATCCTATTTAGAATTAAACTATAGGGGTTTGATTTAGCTCCATAGCTACTTTTTGAATCGAAACACAAATCCGAATTCCGAAAGCTGGAAACAATGTTAACTTATATTTTTATTTTTCAAAATATCGGTTAAATATACAATAGTAGGAAAATTATACACTTTAAAATATAAATTCGAGTTTTAAGAATCTTTAAAAATGCAATTGGAAAGAGGCTTTTACTTATATTTCTATCCGAATTATGGCGGGAAAAGAGAGTGTGTTATTGATTGTTACCATGTCTTTGTTAAATTGATTTCTTGTCTGTCGAAGTT
The DNA here is from genome assembly GCA_019973935.1 of Trichonephila clavipes. NCBI lineage: Eukaryota > Metazoa > Arthropoda > Arachnida > Araneae > Nephilidae > Trichonephila > Trichonephila clavipes. The sequence continues at coordinate 389 of BMAU01002943.1, read as the reverse complement.
AAATTTTGTAATTAATTTTAAACTAACTTCCCAATGAGCTAGAGACTTGAAAGACAGCTCCGAAGTGGGTTGGTAATGTAAATAAAGACGTTCTAGTCACGAACACAGGCCCCGAAGAGTCTTCTATGTCTTTGAAACTAACTTCCCGATGAGCTGGAGATTTTTGAAATTTGGACCAGAGCTCAGAAGTGGATGGCAACGCATGAAAATGTGAAAAAGTAGTTCTAGTTTTCGAGGTGGGCCTCGATATCTACAGCTGCCCCGTAATTCTGGAACTTACACGAACTAAGACCACTTGTTGATAGCAAGGGTCAAGTTGCGCTTACGTATTCAGTTTCGTGACTCTGGGGTCAAAGAGGGGCCACCAGGTTGCCATGTTTTTCATTAAC
>BMAU01002942.1:0-10486 GCA_019973935.1 Trichonephila clavipes | reverse complement strand
CGTCAAATAATATACAGTTCCATGCTTTGCGTCAACACTATAAAAGAGATAAGCCTAAAAGGAAGAATTTGATGTTTTGACTGATTGATTTGTGATGTCAAGCCTCAAATTACACTTAGAACTCAAAGTTTCACATTGTTTAACAAGAAAATAATTGTAATATTCTAATTCCCTTATGTTACAATGTGAAAAATCAGCACCATTCCCTATCATAATTTTCTTGTAAATAAATGCAATCTTGTCTTAAATTTATTTGCCTTATCATCAAAAATGATTTACATGACAAAACATAGCTGTTTCCATTCACTTTGTCATAAATCAGGAAGGTACTTACCAATTTTTCTTCTAAAGGTTTACCGTCTTCTCTTTGAAAAGGAGCTCCAGCACCAGGTCTTCCCCAAGGGTTGTAAACTTCTTGATCGTCATTGATATGAGGACCTAAAATTAGCAAGAAAAAAAATGAATAATTTAATTAAACAAAAATATTCTAAAAATACTAGTGAACAATGAATAAATTTGCGTCGATTACAATAAGGAATAATCCTTTTTTTTTATCCAAAAAAGACAGTTAAAACTAAAATAATCATAATTGGACAATGAAGGCATCGTCATCGCTTAAAAAAGTGATATAAAATATGGTTTTATCAATGAAACTCTTAACGTGTTTTTAAAGAATATTACAAAGATCGTTATTATAAGTAAGCATCGAAATGAAGACAAAAGCAATAATAATTTAAAGAATAAATTAAATAAAAGTAAAACAACATTGCATGCATATTTTAAGGTATCTGACAACGTTCGGAAGTAGGATTTTAAAAAATCACATAAATGGATAATTTTCATGATATTTAGTGTCACTTAGAATAGAATATATTCATAAAATTTTTTTAAGGACATTTTATGGTTGGCATTGAAAACAATTCTCATTCTTATCCATGTTTACAAAACACTCGAATTTTTACCGGGATATTAAAAAAATATTTTTTTCCGACAATCGACATCCTTTATTATAATCGAGCAAACACGTATAGTCAAATACGAAATTTTAGCGGGTTAAATGTAATTGTGCAACAGCATAAATAATAGTAAACAGAGAAATGTTTGGCGGTAAAAAACGAAAACATAATCACATGTCCTCTTCATGATAATCGCGCTAAAAATTCTAGTTGTTTCCATGGTTACATTTTATAATCACGTGAATCTATCAACCAATCACCCGATTCTCATGTAAACGGGTCGAAAAAAAATACCGGTATAATTCCGGCTTTCATCAGCATTTTGAAATTGCCGGTATTTTGCGGGTTTCCATGTAAACGGGGCATTTGACAAAAACAAATTATTTAAATACAATATTTCGGCAAAAAATTAACTTAAAATCACCTTTTTTCAAAAAATGTTCTCCTTTTATAAAAAATGGTACCAAAATAATAATTTGCTTATATATAAAGTAAAGACTTCTCCAGAGAGTCTGGACTACGATTTTGAAAAATTCACATTTTTCAAAGTTCCCACCAATTGAAATAATTATCGACGTTTTTTTAAAATTTCTCCCCTCGGATGTCGTAAAACATGGATAAAACCATTTATAAGTTATATATTTAAAAAATTCTAGTACAGCCTCTGTACAGAGGTCTGAGCTATATACAGGCAAAATATTATTGTAATAGGAGTATTTTTCACAAAAGGAGAATATTTTGAAAATGCATCATTCTATGTTCATTTTTTTGTCAAAATATTGTGCTTAAATAATTTTTTATTGTAATAATATTCTTAAAACAATTTTATGTATATTTTCTAATCTAAGCGACACTAAATATCATAATATTATCCATTTATACACTTTTGCAAAATTACGGTTCCCAACGTAGTCTGATACCTTAAATGAATTTGTGACGTCTCACGCGTCTTTTCTTTAACAAGTCCTTTGGGTTCTTTGGGCCAGAATTAATGGCAACTCTTTTCCAACCAAATCCAAGAAGTGAAGTGTGAATGAAAGATGCAAATGAACAAACTTTTAAATATCGGATCTTAGAGTAAGCGATATGGCAATGTAAGGCAATGTTTGACAGTTGATATTAGTTTGTGGCAGTTCATGGTTATTACAGTTCGTGGTTCACGTCTGAATGAGATTTGCGTGACGTGAATACAAATTATTAGTGACCGAATAGAAGGAATCAGCCAAGTTGCATACCATTGCATACAAGGACAAGATTGATCGTTACTCCAAGCTGTAATAAGGTAGGATTGATTATTTAATATTAGAATCGGGAATTAGGTGGTTCGCTTATTGATAGTGGTCGGAATTAGATTAAGTCTTATTGTGTGTTGCGTATTTTTACCATCGTAGATTCTCTCATATTAATTATTATAATTTAATTTGTTAAAGGTTTAAGTTGAATATCTTAATAAAGTCATATTAAGATAATGTTTGATCCTAGTCCTTTCGCTAATCCTAAACCTATAGCTCACGCTGATACTTCGAGAGATGTACTTTCAAGGGGAGGAACATCACAAATTATAGTTAAAATATTTAATTTTTAAGTATATAAGAGAAATGATCTAATAACTGAAAAATATTGTAGTAAAACATTTTTTTAGAAGAAAATTGCATTGATTTATTTGTATTCATTTTTTTTTTTTACTTTTCTCTGTAAAATACATTCAATTAATATATATATCTACTCTAATCTAACCCACAGTATTTTTCCGTGTTAATGCTACTGAAAATCGAGTGCGGCTTAGAATCAAAGGCAAAACATTTGTTAAAAGGAGAAGTTGAGTTTCCACCCGTTTCAAAAGGAAAAAATGTAATCGTTCATTCTGACCACTTGCATCGATGACTTATCTATTCTGCAGTTTATCTCCAGTGTTCAGTCTATCCTAAACATCGTTGTCTGCTTGTATTTAGAAATTTTTTTGTATACGTTTCCTTTTAATCATCTAAACAACGGATATATCGGCAACAGCATCAAGACGTGTTCACTATGACACGAGTATGAAAATGAAGGCAATTTTTATATACAGAAAAGAGAGAGAGAGAGAAAAAAACGGAAACAGAGCAGAGGATACCGAAAATTTGACAATAGATGAAGCAAATATACGTCAAGGGCGTCAACAAAATGATATAGCTTTTTCTCATAAATGTTCAACTGTCTTAAGTAATTCTTTTACATTCTTCTGTAATACATTTTTTTAAAAAATATGTTGCATAACAAATGCATTGGATGACACGGAATACAACACCGTGTGCAAAAAAGGGCAACGACTGCACCAATTTCAAAATTAGCTGTGACAATGGGAGTGATGAATGATTTTCGGTGAGTGAGTGAGTGAAGATTAACGTCGCACTGTTCAGCTGCACGAGGCCTTTGAATGATTTTCGAAACATGATACTGACGTTTAGAGTAATTATAAGTTCATGCATGTATTTGAAAGTTTCTAATACTGTTAAAATAAATTATAATTATTCACTTTTTTCTATTTCTCATTAAAAACTCCTTTCAAAATTTCTTAATTATTGGATATTGATGCGTGAACCTTTTACACAAATTTTTTAATTTTTTTTCAAAAATGTGTAGAGAATTAAAGGTGCGACTTAGAATCGATGACAACATTTTTTCACAAAATCATTTTTAGAATTTGTGGAGCGGCGTAGAATTGATGGCTGCTTAAATTCGAGTAAATGCGGTAAATAGGAGCATTATTAAACATTAAAAAAATATACGATAGTTAAAAGAATTATGTATTGTACTTATGATAAAGAAATTATGTTATTCTAAAGAAAAAAATACCAATAAATTTGCTTTAAATCGCAGGAAGAGTGAAAAAAGAGCCATGATTCAAAATTAATAAATTCCTTTTATATCCGAATCATGATTTCATTTTCAACGAAAATTACGTTTTCGATGTGTAAAATGTGGTCACAGTAGCCTAGTGGTTATGATCAGAACTGGCTCAAAGGCTTCCTTCGGCATGGCGTGATAGTTCTTACAGGGGAGACTGGGGTTTAAAATTACAAGGACCGTCACCAGTTGCTTTATAAGTGCGACGTTAATAAATTCTCACCCAACGTTTAATACATAATAGAAGGAATTTTAAATTCCTGCAAAGTACGCTAATTACTATTCAATTGTAACTATATAGGTTTCCACTTAAAATAATATAATAAAGTTAAAATTGTATACTTATGATCAGCGACACTTAATACAAATAAATATTTTTAAAAAAACCCCTCCAAAAATCTACTGGGGTTAGAAAATATTAAACTAAATTGAAAAATTTGAGCATTGATAATATTTTCCTGTATATAAGCTATTTTAAACATTCATATATCATTATAAGGAGTACAGTACAGTCCCGATAATCCGAACAATATCGGACCGACCCCTGTTCGGATTACGTGATTGTTCGGATTAGCCGGAGTAACAGCGAAATCACTATTTGAACCGGGGGTATGTATGTATGTGTCTATGTATTTGTCGTAATGTGAGCGTACGCGCCCGCTTTTTGCCGCGTGGACTGTACTCCCACTCCTCGACGCGTGTGTCCTCCTCCCCCACCTAACTTAGTGTCAGTGTGACTGCGTGTGCGTGTGCCCGTACTGTTGACCGTCAGTCGTTCCGCGCTCGTTCTATACTCGTCCGCTTTTGTCTCTGTGTTAATAACTGTGTTACAGTGTGATATTCTACAGTGAAAACAGTTTGTTGTGTGTTTTGGACATTTATCTGTGATACAGTGTACGTAAACAGATTGTTATGGCGAGTAAGCGTAAACACTCAAAGCTACTCTTAAAGACAAACTAGGGGTTCTAAAGTGTTTAGATAAAGGTGAAGGTGTGACAAAATTGGCTACAGAGTTTAATGTTGGCAAAGCATCAGTTGGAGACATCCAATGAATGGATGGAAGAAGACGGGAAACAGCCGAATTTCTGACTGATGACGACATATCTGCGGCAGTTACTCAAGAGCCAATGGAGGAGGAGGGGAGTGACGACGAGGCGCAATGCGATAAGAAGGACGTGGTGCCACATGCAGACGGCGCAGCTGCCCTTGCCCTTGCCCTGCGCTACTTGGAGCAACAGCCCGACACTACACCAGATGATGTGTTATTTATGAGGCGCTGGCGAAATTACGCATCATCGAAAAGACTGTCTTCGTTGCGTCAGAAAAAAATAACTGAATTAATGTAATAAGGTACTTGTTCACTACATTATCAGTACTGTACTGTACTGTACATATTTTATATTTAATCTTATGTTGTACAATTTTTCATACTAAACATTAGTGTTCTGTTCTGTAGCTTATTCCATTTTAAAATTTGTACCATAACTTGATGTACAGTACGTGAATATTAAATAAAGAACTGTTTCGAATTAAGGTTTACACTGTTTATATTGAAATATTCACCGATTTTTTCGTCGTTAAAATTATAAAAATTTTTTCCGCGGAGCCGTTCGGATTAACCGGATGTTCGGATTAGCGGGACTGTACTGTACTTTAAACTTTAGTTTGATAATTTCATTCAAAAGTTAATCATAAAACGTGTGAATAATAGCCGAAGACAAAAGAAAATTAAACATAAACACGCTATAAATAATTTTTGAATACGGTTTTGTAAGAACAATATTTGCTTGTAGCGCACTGGCGTACATAGTCCTGAGGGGGTCATGTATCAAAATTCCTTGAGAACCGCATAGTTGGAGCTTTTTGACTTTATGATTATATTCTTACACATAATGAGGCCCCATATAACTGATACGGTGATTGCTACGCCCCTGTTATCAGTTCAAATTGACTGTGTTTGTGAACGTTTAAAATGTTTTAAGTAAATTTAAAAACTTGTTTTATGAATGGACTTCCACCACCCATGGCTTTGATATTTCTGAGAGTATTTCCGAAGCCTTGTTTACTCGGATGACCACTTTCTGTAAAGTGAGGAGCTCCATCACCACCCCTGTTTCGTCTTAAGCCTAAAGTCATATCCTAAGAAAAAATACATGTGAAACGAGATATCAGTCATAATCTTTACAGCTTATTGTCTTTTTTCTCAAAAAAAAATTATACTAAGCAATAGAAACTATATAGATTGTTATCGATTACCCTGACCTCGAACATAGGAGACAAATAGCGGCCCGCTAACAGTCAGAAAACTAAGTATAGAGAAAAATGTTCTCTTTTTTGTATCGATATATATTTTGTGAGCAAAGTTTTCTTGTATGAAAATCAACAAGAATAAACATACCAGTTGTCCCAAAAACAAGTAATATAAAAAAAATTAAGTCAATTCTTTACTTAGATCAACAAAGAAAATTTTTATTTCGCTACTTTTTGTTAAATAGTTCCAATTAATATACATATGTATATGCATAGGACAGAATCACAAACATTTAGTAGTAATTAGTTTTCATTAATTATCATTAAAAAGTATCGTATTGTTATCAAAACAATAGTGTATATTAAAATTTCAATTCAGCTTGAATAGGCGTTTTTCTTTTTTGGGCGTCTGGACTGTAAACAGTCCTCAATCCCATATCGTGAGAGTCTATGATGCTGGGCATGGCAAAAGTGGTGTTTTCCATTCTGCTGAGTGGCATGTTGGTGATTGGTCGAGCGATGAAATCCGGGAGGTCAGTTCAGCTGAATGCTTTAAAACGTGAGAAAAAAAAAATCTTTTAAAGTTTTGACACAAGTCACCAAAGGGTCGCTAAGTCGCCCAAAATGATGCCAACGTGGCTGCATTTGTAATTCTTTAAATAATTAGTTTTAATCAATTAATTTGTATTAATTATAATTAAATTACTGTATTGTCATCCAAAATAATCATGCATATAAAATTTCAGCTCAATTGAGAGCTTTAAAATGTATTTTTATTAACGATTGAAAATTCCACCAAGATAAATAAATAAATAGAGAGTGTGGACTAATAGTAGGAATGGAATGACCAACGATTTGAAAAGCATTAAAAAAAAACTGAAGGTAATAGAAAAGCATACTGCATTCTACTTTTAGAAACCAGGAAATTATCAGCAAGCTTTAAAAATAGTTACACAGATTGCCTAAAGATGGCGGTTTCTGATTGGGAAAAACTGTAAAAATATGTTTTATGCCCGTTTCGCCAGACACGTTAGCATTCTGGCATGTGTTTCGAAAATAGCTTTCTCGTTGGAACACGTCAGAAAGTTTTTCAACGTATCTGACGAAACGCGAACATAAACATTTTATTTTACAGTTCTTCCCTATTAGAAGTGCCATCTGTTTTCAAACTTTGTAATTAATTTTGAATTTCGTAATTTTTTACTGACGTGTTCCATAGAGTAAACCATTTTCGCAACGCATATCACAATGCAAGCGTGTCTGACGAAACGGTCATATAACATTGTTTACAGTGTTTTCCAGTCAGAAGCGCCATCTGTTGACGAACTTTGTAACTAATTTAGAAACTTAGTGAGAAGTTCCCTGGTTATCAAAGCAAAATGCAGGAAGCGTACATTTTTATCGCGTTACGTTCTTTTTCAATTTTAATTCAAATCGTTGGTTATTTTTAGGACACCTGGTAGAAGCAAGTTGGTTGATATTAACTTGCAGACTGACTTTAACAAGCAATCTCCATCCCGATTTAAAAAAAAAAAAATTGTAGAACAGTGTGAAGTGTGGTTTCATTAAACTAAAACTATACATACTTGTAGCTATAGACAATAGGAAATTAGCCCAATAAATACAGTGAATAAAACTTCCTCTACATCAACTAATATTTATTTTTTTATGGTTCAATTTAAACCTTTTTTGAGACACAAAGTTTACTAATGAATGGACTCATTTTAAGGTATCCGACTACGCTCGGAACCGTGATTTTGCAAAAGCTTATAAATGGCTAATATTTACGACATTTAGTGTCACTTAGATTAGTATAAAAAACTGTTTAACGAATATTATTACAATAAAAAGTTATTTAATTACAATATTTTGACAAAATGAACATTGAATGACTCATTTTCAAAACATTCTCCTTTTATGAAAAGTTCTTCAATCATAATAATATTTCCCCTGTATATATCTCAGACCTATGTACAAAGGCTGAACTAGAATTTTTGAAGTATATAACTTATGAGTGGATTCATATATATTTTACGACAACAGAGAGGAGAAATTTGAAGAAAAACACCGATAATTATTTCAATAAGTGGTAACTCTGAAAATAATGTGAATTTTTCAAAAATCCTAGTTGAGACTTTCCGGAGAAGTTTTTTACTTTATATAAGCAAAATATTTTGTTATTATAGAAATATTTTTATAAAAGGAGAACATTTTGAAAAAAGGTTATTCTAAGTTAATATTTTGCCAAAATATTGTGTATTTAAATAATTTTTGTCATAATATTCTTAAAAACAATTATATATATATTTTTCTAATCTAAGAGACACTAAATATCATAAATGCTACCCATTTATACATACTTTTAAAATCACGGTTCCGAACGTAGTCGGATACCTTAATCTTACAAAAGTTTACAAAAACAGGCTCGATATGATGTCCACCATCATCTGTTACCATCTGGAAGCGTGAAAAACGCATTTTCGACTGTTGAAAGTAGCATGAACTGGGAATGATAGTGAAATTGTATAGCACTTCGCACATGGCGTTCTATGCTTTTTTAAAGGTCTAATAGAGATGTGATGGGATACCAGTGAACCATGGCCTTGGAGGGTGTATCCCCACAGCTAAAAGTCGTGAGGATTCAAGTCGGGAGATGTAGGAGGTTAAGCTGTAGGAAAATGTCGGTTGATGATTCAGTTGTCACCGAATAACGGCGAAGCACTTGTTTCACACAACGGGAGTTGTGTGGAGGGAAAACATCCTGCATAAACATCGTGGTTGTATCACACTAACCTTGCCTGAATAGCAGGAATAATGGATTGCTCTAATAATGAAGAGTGTCGTTGATCGGTGATGTTGCATGCTTGCGGACATTACTTCAAATTTCCTAATCATGTTTGTAAGTCCTTAACTACTGACTGGACACCTTTTTGTTACTGCCAAAGACCAAAATTTCCGCAAAGCTTCGGTAGCACAATCTCTATTTTGGTAAAGCAATTTCACCAGTAAAGCATGTTCCTGGAGAGTCATTGTCATCTTCCTTGACTTGGAAATGAGTATGACTGCGTTGAATAGGCCTTTCTTTTTGGGCATCTGAACTGTAAAACAGTCCTCAATCACATGTCAGGATAGTCTGCGATGTTGGGCACGACGAAAGTGGAGTTTGTACATTCTGCTGAGTGGCATGGCGGTGATTTGTCGATCGATGGGATCCGGGAGGCGTGACCTTATTTCTTCTTCTGAGCAAAAAAGTTGTTTGTAAGTTTTAGTTTGGGTGAGAGCTTAGAGGCTGCTCCCTGGAGAGTATGACTGTGGTTTTACCTCTCGCATCTTTATATCCCGCGGGTTGCTGCGCGCACAGTCAGAAATACTATGGTTACGTTATTTGGATGTGCCAATAGTTTACATTGCACAACGTCATCCAGTGGTGGTTTTTGAAACTAATTGTTTTTCCCTCTAGAAAATTCTCATCATTTTATTCTGTCATAACTCAATTTTCATGCAATTCCGCTGTATAGTTTTTGCTACTGACTGTTCGCAACTTTCAAGTTTAAGGACACTCAGTGTAAAAAATATATATTTATTTATAGTATCCATTCACGCCATTTGGTACAGCAGTGACTTCTAACTCTGGAACCACCATCATTAACTGCAACCGTGATTCAGGCAGACATGTAAAACTGACCGTGAAAACGATGCAGCAGAGTGTGGACGTTTGACAGTGTTAATTCTCTAACTGAGGTTAAGAGCAGTACTGTTCTCTTTTTTATTCTATTTATTTTAGTATTTGTGCGTCCTCTTTTAACATTAAATGCGTAAAAATACGAACTATGCCTTAGTCTTTTCATTTTCACCCGAGGTGAGGTGTGAATCCCCTCACCTTCCCACACGATATGTTACATATTAAATCCCCTTTGAAACATATTTGTACCCTATTCTCTTCCCTACTGAAGGGATATTGTGGCTAGAAAGAAGTTTGACAAGCTGAAGAAGACTGTCCTGTCAATTAATTTTCAAAATACTGGAGACCTTAGCAATGGACTTGGCGCCAAATTTAGTCCTGAAAAGAGATCCCCCAATAATAATTCGAGGGTCTAACTTACGGTTCTCTTACTTTGTATACCAAAAACTTGGCCATGAACCCCAAGTGAAATAATTCTATTCCAAAGCATAAGAGAAAATTACAAATTTAAATTTGATGCACTGAAGGGTAAATGTTTACGTAAAAATAAAATATAAGTAAAAGCATTGTGTGATGTTTGAAAATGTATTCAAATCGTATAACTTTGGCTTTAAAATTTAAAAATATATTTTTTTGTTTTCAATGAGATGAGCGAACCTGATAAGATAAGCAATTATCTAACTTCTGATCTATGTTGTATTAGATCCTACTG